>OX463858.1:13593107-13994845 GCA_949825065.1 Odontocerum albicorne
TAATTTCATATGTTTGTACTAAGTACTCGTTGAAACACTTACATCCTTACTCATAATTTCAACAACTTATCACAATCGTATTCGAAAACTTAAAAAAAATCAACAAGACATAAGTATGCAAATATACGCGTCATCACTCTCATAAAAATACAATTAAAGTAATAGTCACTTTAAGTTCGTCCGAAGTAAAAAAAAAAGTAAAATCTTAAAACAGATGTCGTTAATAATGTATTGTATATAGTTGTTATGTTTCGTTACTTAATTTTTGTAAATAAAATTATGCGTGCGCTGTAATCATTCAATTACAAAACTGAAATAATTTATTTTTATCCACGTTTTGGTGTGGGGTTGAATTAATCATAGTGCGAGTGAATATTTTATAGTTTTAATATTCAATTGTCAATTGATGTGCCGGGGCGGTATTGTTGTGTTTAATGTAGTATTTTATTCGGGAACTTGATAATGCGTTTACATGAGTAATACGTAGTAAGCCCGGTGATTATTTTATATACAAGTAACGTTCAGAAACGAAATTAAAAAAATACTCTGAAATCGTGCTGGCACCCTTAATACTTTAGTAATTCAATAATTCAACAGTATATTTCTAGTTATTAAAACAATAAGGCATTGTCTTAAGACGGGCAGTCAACAATGTAGCAAACCGGGCGTCACTCTTGACAATCGTGTGAAAAGGTAAATATAGTTATGATAAGGATATTTGCTATATTTGCCTTAAGCGAGAGGACGCGGAGTGATGGTCTAATGAAAAGTAACCTTGTTAACAAAATTGAGTTAACTACATACAGAAGTTGGAAAAACATTTGAATCTCTGGAAGTAAAACCGCTAGGACAAGATTACTGAAAAAATGCGAAAATATATTATACAATCATAAAAAAGTAATACAGTGTAAAGTTGCCAAAAAATCCTGGCACTTGTAAGTTTCTAACTTAACCTGTCAAACTAATTAAAACTTATGTCGCATCAAAAACATATGGTAACAATGTTACTGATATTAAATTGTGAGCCTATGTATCCCGGACATTTTTATATTGAAATAAATAACTCATGTAAATATTTGGATAAACAGATAATAATAAAACACTAAAAATAACACTAAAGAGAACCAAAACGAGTTTCAACTTAAGATATTATTGTTTCCCAACCTTTGTGCTTATTAAAAATATTTTTTCACTAGAAGTTTTATTTCACTTTTCACAAGGTGGAATATATATCTAAATTTTACTTATTTCACGTGAAGTGACCCATCTGTTAAGTTTGATTTAACATAGACATAACGTAAATGCTATTTTCATAAATTTGGAATATTGAGACACGGTGGCCATTAAGCGATACGCAATCTTTCAACAGTACAAGAAAGCTTGGACTGGACATTTGAAATTCAAGCAAAGCTTATGACGAGCGCAATTTTAAAATGATCAAATATAGACCTCTTGACATAAGAACTATGTATTGTCTTCAATAAATGCGCGACTGTCTAGAAAAGATCGTAAGCAATAAACCAATGAATATAGCTCATTCAATGATTATATAAGTCAATCTTCTTTTGTATGATACCCTTCACAACATCTGAATTTGTAATTCGGATCAATTGAAGAGCGTGTCCGAGAAACATTATCTTCGGACCCTTGAATTGAGCTTCCAAGTTTAAAGCTACTAAAGTATGTTAGCAATACTACCCAACACGTAGTTGCGACAACACTAACACAGACGAACTATTTTAAATACAAGCATTTTTTTAAAGCATCTGGAACTGAACCCGACACCCTCAAGCGTAAGTCAAGCTTCTTACCAATTAAGAGTAGACATTAATCATTATGTACCATTTGAGAACACAAATGCTGTCACTCCCGTAATGCAAATGGAAGGAGAAACATTACCAAATTGTGACTCCTTTAAGTATCTTGGGTCACTCATCCAGTGATAGAGGATGTGCAGCAGATGTAACACATAGAATTAGTGTGGGATGGATGAAGTTTAGATCAATGACGGGAGTTCTATGTGATCCGAAAATGCCAGTAAAGTTAAAAGGAAAAGTATAGCAAATGATTGTCAGACCCGCACTCCTCTATGGCTCCGAATGCTGGACGATGTATAACTCTTACTCTAAGCCAGTGCTTCCCAATTACTTTCATGTAACGGCCCCTTAAATCTGAAGTAATTAATTCTCACCCCCCCCCCCCCCCAAACCTTTTTTTTATAGTTGAAGATTTATTTGGCAATAATTATTACAATTAAAATACACATATTTATATTCAACACAAAATTATACGAACTTGCTAAAAAACTTTTTTTTAAATAAAAACTATACTCACATGGATATTTGTACTTTGTACTGAATATTTTCGCACCCCCACGAGAAATCCCGCGGTCCCCAATTTGGGAAGCACTGCTCTAGGCAACTAGAAACTGCTGAAATGCGCATGCTAAGATGGTCAGCTGGTGTGTCCCTAAGAGACAAAATAAAAAGCTCACGCATTCGTGGAAGCCTAGGTGTTACAGACATCAACAGTAAGATGGAGTAGAGGCGATTGAGATGGTATGGGCACGTTGAACGCAGAGCACCCGATCACATTGTGAACCAGGCAATCTCCATGGATCTTCCTCGAATAACAACCAGAGGAAGACCAAATAATTCGTGGATGGTGCAAAAAGATAACCTGATGCAAAGGCACGGCCTGGGGGACGTAGTCCGGGACAGAAGAACATACAACCTGAGGACGAGGAGAGCTGACCCCAACAGTCTTCGCAGACAGTGAGTTGGGATGGAGCCAGGGAGAAGAAGATTAATCATTATGTTCTCCATTGTCACTATTTCTAACGTTATTGAAGTGCACCCTTCTCAAATGTGTTAATATGATACTTTAAGTCTAAGGTAATATAAAATGACCAGGGGATAACCAACAACCTTGATTTACACCCCCACAAGCATAATAATATAGAATGTTACCAATAGGATAAAAATAGGTATTTACATGACCTTGACTTGTAGTAGAAGAAATAATTCGAAAAAACAACAAATTAATGTGAATTATCTGAATCAAGTATTTTAAAAGTCGATCTATAAAAAAAACACTAGTTCCATTGACCTCTAGCGTCAAGGACAAGAACCAAAATAATATTTATATATATTTTTATTTTTTTATTTTTTTATTAAACAAGTAAATTATTATACAAACATTTGTCGAGGCTATACCTATGTACAAATTTATTACTTAACTAATCTTAATTATATGTTATAATTTATGAACTTATTTAATCTTATTTTCCTACATATCATTTTATTTTATTTATTCAATCTTAATATATGAGATCTTAGAAATAATTAACACCTACATACTACTTATAACTAGATAACAATTCTTACACTAATTATTCAGCAAAAACAAGTCCACTCGTTCAGGCTACTTGTATTCCATCACATTCACTCAGACCTTGGTCGTCCCAGCTAATACTGAAGGTGGACTAGTCAGGCAACAGATAATGCTTCGGGAGCTTGTGCTTATAACGGAAGGGTAGGTCGGATTTACTCTCGTAAGCCCCCAGGGCAGCGACTAAGGGATTTCTGTGATTTTGTTGGCTTTTATAGAACTTCACGGTCCAAGCGAGAATGTGGTGTTGTAGGGTTTCTTCTCGCTGTTCAGCGTGAAGTCGGGTAAGATTTGTTCTGGGATGGGTGTTAAAAGATATCTTGAATGCCTTGTTCTGCACTCTCTGGAGTTTCAGGTGATCCGTGTTGCTCACACTACCCCAAACGGGTGCAGCATAGGTCAAGATAGGACGAATAAGGGTTTTATAGAGGAGGAGCTTATTTTTGGGTGAAAGGAAGCTGCGTCGATGAAATATCGAACTGATAGCCCCTATGCCCTTGTGACCCTTCTGTCTGATGGTATTCAAATGGGTTTTCCACGTCAGTCGCCGGTCAAGGTGCAGGCCGAGGTATTTAACCACGTCCTGCCACTCAACCAGGCAACCACCGATGAATAAGGGCATCGACGGCACTCTTTCCTTGATTTTTCGGGAGAACATGATGGCCTCAGTTTTGGCGTCATTGATTTTGAGCCTCCAGTCCTGGTAGTATTTCTCAAGGATCTCAAGAGCAATCTATTTAACATTTTTGATAATTGGATCAGAAGTTCCACTTCAGTTGGATACATTTAAATAAAATGACTGTAACATCGATGATTAGTACGCAGCGAAATAAATCTGAAACATATACAAAGGACTCTGGTAAAAAGTAAATATTCAAAGCGGTAAAATGGTTTATTTAAAAATTACGTAATAATATCACTAGTTAACAAACTTTAACTTTTTATCTATAACAAAGATTAAATTAGCTGATTATTAAATCGCTATACGAAAATCGTAGTGAAAAGTTTGTAACATGTAACATTTTTGTGTAACAGAAGGGGGAGTGTTTTAATAAAATAAGTACGTTTTTGCGCATTTCAAAAGTAGTCATTACAACAATGAAAATAAATAAATTACTTAAATACTTAATTTAGACACAGAATACAATGTTGTTACATAGGAAAATAAAAAAAAGCAGAATAAAAGCGGGAAGTGTATTTTCAGTGACATTCCACATTCTAGATTCTGGTAACTGTAAGAGTTATTGTACAACTGCAAGAGTTCTCGAAATTGTCAGCTTTATTATTACCTAGGAAACCACTAATAACTCTTTCAAAGGCTTTCCAAGCTTCTAGTTCTTGAACACTTAATTTTTTTTCGAACTTTTCATCTTTCAAAAGTTTCAGTTTCAGTCAAAAACTAATTTCGGGTTTTTCTCTCAAAATGTACGTGACGGAACATTTTCAAGTTCATATTCGTTATCGACACAAAAAAATTGACCTAAAATGGCCATTTTCACCTTTGTTACAATACGTTTTCACTTTTGTTTGAACTTTTCATCTTTCAAATGTTTCAGTTTCAGTTAAAAACTAATTTCAGGTTTTTCTTTAAAAAGGTACATGATGGAACATTTTCAAGTTCATATTCGTTATCATTACACAAAAAATTGACGGGAACATTTTTAACTGGAACATTCTTTCTAGTCGCAAATTGCATTTGTTTTTCGAAAATAATTAATTAATAAAGAATTTCATTCCATTTCAGAAAAGCAATCAATGACCGGAGATGGCGGACAGTCGAACTCCGAGTCATTGCATTGCAGCTCTTATGACTCTTCTCATAGCTGTATTCTGCATCCAAAGAAGCGACGCCAACACTGAGGATATGATAGTGTCTCTACTAAAGTTCCTTGGCGACGGAGAAAGACGGTACCAAATGGAAGCACCAGATCAAACCAAACTCTCTAAAGAATATGACTTCATCATAGTTGGAGCTGGAACAGCAGGGTGTACGTTAGCCAATCGACTAACAGAAGTGCCAGAATGGAAAGTACTATTAATAGAAGCAGGTTCACATGAAAATTTACTTATGGATGTACCTATGATAGTAAACTATTTACAATTCTCAAAAGCTAATTGGAAATACAAAACGGTTCCATCTGACAGAGCATGTTTAGGACTTGACAAGAAACAGTGCAATTGGCCAAGAGGAAAGGTTATGGGAGGATCCAGTGTACTTAATTATTTGATCTATACAAGGGGGAACAGAAAAGATTATGACCGATGGGAGCAACTAGGAAATATCGGATGGAGTTGGCAAAATGTCTTACCGTATTACAAGAAAATAGAAAATTACCAGGTGCCGGAATTTATGGACCCTGAATATCATAGCAAAGGGGGTAATTTGGACATAAGTCATGCCCCGTTTCATACAAATGTTACCAGTGCGTGGATCAATGCGGCCCAAGAAGCAGGTCATAAAAGAAGAGATTATAATGGTAGAACGCAAACTGGTGTCTCCTATCTTCAACTGTCACTAAGCAATGGAATTAGACACAGTGCGAATAGAGCATATATAATTCCAATAAGAAACAGACCGAACCTACATGTAGCTAAGAATAGTATGGTAACTAGGTTGATTATTAACAAAAATAAAATAGTGACTGGTGTTGAGTTTATGAGACGAAACGTGAAATACAAAATTTTAGCATCTAAAGAAGTGATTTTATCAGCCGGTGCCATAAATTCTCCACAATTATTAATGTTGTCAGGAATTGGTCCCAGTGATGATCTCGGAAAATTCGACATACCAGTTATTCAGAATTTATCAGTCGGATATAACCTAATGGATCACATAGCCGCTGGCGGGCTGACGTTCACTCTTAAGAAACAGAATATATCTTTAACAACTGACTTTATGATCGATAATCCAAACTTCATATTCAACTGGATGAGGGACCGCGGCGGTCCGTTGGCGATACCTGGAGGTTGTGAAGCTTTGACCTTTATTGATCTCAAGAATCCAAAAGCTGATGACGGATGGGCAGATATGGAATTATTATTTATAGGAACATCCGTTATGGGAGATCCATTACTTAAGAAAAACTTTGGCTTTAGAGATGATATATTCAACCAAGTTTACAGCCAATTAGGTGATAAACAATCTTTCATGGTCTTTCCAATGTTGATGAGGCCTAAATCCAGGGGAAGGATAAAACTAAAAAGTAAAAATCCATTCTCGTATCCCTTGATATATCCCAATTACTTTAGATATGAATAAGATATAAAAACGATGGTTGCTGGAATGAAAGAAGCTATGAAAATTTCGGAACAACCTTCTCTTAAAAAAATAGGAACCAAATTGTACACAGTCCCAATTCCGACATGTGAACCTTATGGATTTGGAACAGATGCTTATTGGGCTTGCCATGCCATGCACTTTACATTTACCATTTATCATCCAAGTGGAACTTGCAAGATGGGACCAGCACATGATCCTGATGCTGTAGTCGATCCAAGATTGAAAGTATATGGAATAAGTAACTTGAGAGTTGTAGACGCCAGCATTATGCCGGAAATACCATCAGCGCATACAAATGCACCGAAGTACATGATAGCAGAAAAGGCTGGCGATATGATCAAAGAAGACTGGGGTGCAAGAGTTGAGATGAACAGGGAAAACTAGAAAGAATTAAAATGTAGATCTAACAGTGTTGATAGTTGTTCGAAGAACATTTACATATAGGAGATACGTGATATTAGGCTTAAAAGATTTTTTTAATGGTTTAATATAAGTTTAATACTGGTTATAGGATAATAATTTGTCAAATACCCGGTGTTTGGCTAGTAGAACAGTGGGAAGTGGTGCTATAAGAAAGATCAACTGTATAAACAAAAGAAATATAATTCATTGTAATGTTCGATTATTACATCGATTTAAGGGGAAATGTGAAGGTATATTTTATTCAATAACCCAGATTTCATTAAGTTTAACACCAAGGAAGCAAACGTAAAAATAACTTTGAATAATTTAGATGTAAGTTTGTGGAAATCCGAAGAAAAAAAAACACTTGATACGGGCTCCTCTTTTTAAAGAGTTTATTCCGTATGATCGAATTTATTTATTCGAGGAATATCAAGATTTCAAGTTAATATTTAGTCCTACATGGAGTTATAAAGTGTGGGCAACAAAACATATAAAGAAGTTACATTTATTTGAATACTAAAAATTTCTAAAAAATGTCAAAAATTTTAAAATTAAATATACAAATTAAAAGGTTCAAGTGGTTATGCATAGGGTTGGTCCACTCAAGAGGCCAGAGACTAGTCCATTCTAGAGCTTGGACCACTGACGTAATGGGGCAGCTGGCGAATAAGTCATCAGCATCAGCGGCATGGCGGGCTGGAAAACTTCGTATTGCGGCTAGCTTCAGTCCCAGGCTCTTGTCCTTGACAACTTAACAGCGAGCTCCATAGTGGCGATGTTAGTCACCCAGGGAGATTAGCATAAGTCCCAATATCTTGAGACTATGTCGCAAATAACTAGGTGAGAGATGTCCGTCTCTGAAGCAAGTTTACGGGGGGTCAAAAGATCGAGTGATTTTTAGCTTCTCCAAGGATCGCCTTTCATTCCCTCCACCGCTGGATGGGAACCATTTGTAAACGGCCTGCCCATTGGTCAACATTCATTATCCCTACTCAGAATGAATATAAGCTTTATCTAAGAAATTGTTTGCGATTCCCAGCGAAATGTTATCAACCCCTTTTTATAATGGAACATTTAAAAACTGTTCTTTAAAAGGTGCTAGGGGATAATCCCTTAGTGTATTCTTCGTAAAAAGGCTTACCTAATCTGACGAAGACTCAACTAATAACCACTAGACTTTTTTTTAAAAATGCGAATTAATTATCACAATAAAAGAAGAAAACACTTCATTTTGGGGCACAAAAATTGTCAAAATACACTTCGCTTTGTTAACTTACACAATATACGATAGATATTTTTTATCGTAAATAATCAATTAAATTAATTCTTTTCACAGCTTATCTATTTCCCAAAAGACCATAGACAATATAACACATCGATCAATAAGTCCCGGGACTAACTAGTAAAACAACATTTGTTTGCCAAAATTCTTCTTTATTCATCAACATAGTCTCCTTGCGATACATTCATTCCAACGTTTTTCTAACTTTTCTATGCCAGCCGTGTAGAACGATTTATCTTTGGTTTCAAAATAGGCGTTAGTTTCGGCAATCACTTCTTCATTGGAGCCAAATATCTTTCCCTGGAGCATCTTTTTAAGGTCTGCGAACAGCCAATAGTCGCTGGGAGCCAAATCTGGAGAATACGGTGAGTGCGGAAGCAATTCGAAGTTCAACTCATGCAATTTGGCCACCGTTACCATCGACTTGTGACACGGTGCGTTGTCCTAATGAAAGAGAACTTTTTTCTTCTTCATATGGGGCCGTTTTTTGCAATTTCTTCCTTCAAACGCTCCAATAACGCTATGTAATATTGGGTCCTTACATGTGAAATTGGCGTTTTGTTTGGGAGGAACATAAAGTTGATTTTTTTTAAATATAATATATTTATTTAATCAAAGTATGTACCATTGCTATCTATGCACTTTTGTCATCTCATAGGTAGTTCATCGATCCCTTTACTAAAAAAACCATTCGGACGGGAATCAATAAAATCTTTGAAGTCGGTTTGGACTGCCCCATCGGAGTTGAATTTTTTCCCTTGCAAGAAGTTATCCAAATTTCGAAAAAAATAGTTATCTGTTGGGGCAAGGTCCGGAGAGTACGGTGGATGTCTTAGACATTCCAATTGAAGCTCTTCTAATTTGGTAGCCGTCTGTTGTGCAGTGTGTGGTCTAGCGTTATCATGAAGCAGCAGTGGCCTAGAGCGATTAACCAGCCTCGGTTGTTTAGCAGCTAGCTTTTCCATCATGGTTTGCAGTTGCTGACAATAGACATCTGCCGTAATCGTCTGGCCAGATTTAAGAAAGCTGTAGTGAACGACACTAGCACTAGTCCACCAAACGCTCACAAGTAACTTTTTTGGAGTCAATTTTCGCTTGGGGCATGGTTTGGCTGGTTCGGCAGGGTTCAGCCATTGCGATGAGCGCTTCCGATTATCATACAGGATCCACTTTTCATCACAGGTAATGATTCGATTCAAAATCCCTTCATTATTGTGCCGGTTGAGTAATGCAACGCAGCAGTCAACGCGCGTTTATTGATTTGCTTCACTCAATTCGTGAGGTACCCACCTTTCAAGCTTTTTCACCTTCCCAATTTGCTTCAAGTGGATTAAAACAGTTTTATCACTAACACCGCAGCCTGCAGCTAACTCGGACGTGGTTTGCGATGGATCCGCTTCCACAATAGCCTTCAATTCTTCATTATCAACTTTCTCCACGGGGCTTGTTCTGCAGGTCGAAATTTCCAGAACGAAAACGTTGGAACCAAAAACGCACTGTGTTTTCTTTTGCGGCACCGTCGCCATACACATCATTAATCCTTCGAGCCGTTTCTGCAGCACTGGTGCCACGGTGGAACTCGTACTCGTAAATAACGCGATATTTCAAGTTTTCCATTTTGTAAACTGAGTGACGCAAAGAAAAAAAACAATTGAGGAAAAAACAAATGAATTATAATTTTCGAAACACAAATACTTGAGTAAATAGCTGTATAAATTTGAATTTGAAATTCCTAACCAAAGAGAAGATATTTGAGATCAAAGTTGCCAGTACGGCAAAACGCCGGTTTCGTATGTGGGGACCTAATATTTACTATTGATGGTTTTTCTCTTTTCAAGGTGATCGATTAATATTATACCATGCGCATCCCAAAATACGGAGGCCATAACCTTCCCGGCCGACTGTCGAGTTTTTGGTCGCTTCGGACGACTTTCACCGACAGTTGTCCACTCAGCTAACTGCCGATTTGATTCAGTGCCAAACAGCGCTCTGAATCATCGATGTATTGCTGTTTCTGTTACATTGTGAGCAAACGCGGCACCTGTTTCGAAAAAAGCTTTTTCATGACCAAATGTTCATGCAAAATAGTGTAAACACTACCAAATGATATCTTCAGGATATCGGCTATCTCACGCAACTTTAGTTTGCGATTTTCCATCACGATTTTGAGGGTTTTTTAATGTTTTCTGGTGTAACAACCTCATTTGAACGACCAGAGCGTTCAACATCATTTGTGTCTGTACGACAGCGTTTGAAATCAGCATACCACCGACAAATGGTTGTTTTCGACGGAGCAGAGCCCGGATAACACTGTTCAAGCCATCGCTTAGTTTGAACGGTATTTTTTCGGCAATGAAGCTGTATGGCGAATTGTTTCATTTTCCCATACATGAACGAAGTCCAGCTGTTGTTCACTTAGCAGTACATCTAGAAAATGGACAACGCGTTTTTTTCATAGTTGCAAATGTGCAACAAATAGCCCTGAATCCACCGGCTACAACGTTAACTGCTTTCTTCACTTTATGTCAAAATGACACTGATGCATTCGGAAGTCCCTACGTATTACACGTGGAATGCGAGTAGAAAATCATTTGAACGACGCAAACGAGGAGAGCGAGTCGACGGACAACCTGGCATATTCAAAGAAACTACGATAGGCAGACTGTACACCGTGCATCCGAATCAAGATGAATGCTTCTTTCTTCGCATGCTGTTGGTAAATGTGCCCGGTCCAACGTCTTTACAGCAATTGAGAATTGTCAACGGCGTTACACATGCCACTTTCCGCAGTGCATGTCAAGTTCTGAATTTATTGGAGAACGACCGACACTGGGATGTATGCATTAATTACGCGTGCAACATGTCACATCCAAATCAAATTCGTGCATTGTTTGCAATCATATTGACCACCTGCTCTCCTTCATGTCCAACAGAGTTATGGGAGAAATATAAATCGCACATAGCTGAAGATATTTTTGGTCGACTACGCGAGGAAAATTCAAATATGAACATGGATTTCTCAGCAGAAATCTACAACGAAGCATTGATAATGATTCAAGATTTGTGCTTAGAAATAGCGAACAAGTTCTCAATCAATTGGGAATGCCATCACCGAATAGATCTGCTGCTGCTTTGTTCGATGTAGAATTGCGTCGTGAACAAAATTACAACACGGGTGATCTTTTGTCGTATGTGCAATCAAATATTCCTAAGCTAACGCTTGAGCAAAAAGGCATTTACGATCAGATAACGCCAACTGTCAATAACGGAGTTGGACAAATCTTCTTAGATGCGCCAGGAGGAACTGGTAAAACGTTCCTAATTAGATTGATTCTGGCAGCAATTCGATCCCAAAATGACATAGCCGTAGCTCTTGCGTCGTCCGAAATAGCTGCGACACTGCTACCAGGTGGAAGAACTGCTCATTCCACTTTGAAATTGTCATTAAACATGCGCTTCATTGAAACTCCCACGTGCAACGTTTCCAAAGCATCCGGCATAGGAAAAGTATTGCAGAAATGCAAGCTTATTGTTTGGGATGAATGCACAATGGCACACAAAAAAACGCTCTAAGGTCTTGATCGATCATTGCGAGATTTGCGTGGAAACATCAGACCATTTGGGAACGCATTAATATTGCTTGCAGGAGATTTCAGACAAACATTATCTGTAATTCCTCGATCGACACCGGCGGACGAAATAAATACTTGCCTGAAATACTCTACTTTGTGGCGACACGTAAAGACGTTGAAATTAACAACAAATATGCGTGTCTAGCTGCAAAACGATCGATCAGCTGAGATATTCTCACATCGATTACTGGAAATTGGGAACGGAAAGGTGCCGGTTGATATGACCTCAGGACGAATTTCATTGCCTTATAACTTCTGCAATTTAGTGACGTCAAAAGAAGAGTTGGTTGAAAAAGTATTTCCCAAGATTCAAATTAATTATAAGAATCACGATTGGCTGAGTGAACGAGCTATTCTTGCCGCCAAGAACAAAGACGTCTACGAACTTAACAATATTATTCAGTTCCTTTTTTAATGTTTCACAATCTTATATGTTTTTGTTATTACTTTCTTTCTTCTTTTTCAGTGCAATCGATCTGCTTTAATTCATCAAAATGTCGAGGAAGCAGCAGAGCGACGTGCAGCCAGACTTGAGGATGCACGGTTGCGAGCACGGCGATCGCGTTCTGCAGATTCAGAACTGCTTCGTTCTTAACAGAATGAACGCGACAGGCTGATAGTGGAACGCGACAGGCTGAAAGAGGTAAGTAGGAATATCAAAAGTATCTTTTGTATATAAAATTTAATTTTATATCTATCTTTATATTTCAAAATCTATAAAATCGTACACAGAAATGGAGATTTTTTTTTAATTAGTTCCAATTATCTAATTGTCTTCTCTTGACATTTAATTAGTTACAATTATCTCTCTGTCTTCCCATAACATTTAATAAGTTACAATTATCTCTCTGTCTTTCCTTAACATTTAATAAGTTACAATTATCTTTTTGTCTTCCCTTAACATTTAATTAGCTACAAGTATCCAATTCCAATAATCTCTCTATTTTCTTAATATTTAATTAGTTCCAATTATCTCTGTATTTTCTGAACAATACTCCTATTTGACAAATATTTCCTGAACAATATTCCTATTTGACAAATGCGTGTCCAGCTGCAAAACGATCGATCAGCTGAGATATTCTCACATCAATTGCTGGAAATTGGGAACGGAAAGGTGCCGGTTGTTATGACTTCAGGACGAATTTCATTGCCTCATAACTTCTGCAGTTTAATTAACTCAAAAGAAGAATTGGTAGAAAAAGTATTTCTCAATATTCAAATCAATTATAAGAATCACTATTAGCTGAGTGAACGAGCTATTCTTGCCGCCAATAACAAAGGCGTTTAAGAACTTAACAATATTTTTTAGTTCCCTGTTTAATGTTTCGCAATTTTATATGTTTTTGTTATTACTTTCTTTCTTCTTTTGCAGTGCAATCGATCTGCTTTAGTTCATCAAAATGCCGAGGAAGCAGCAGAGCGACGTGCAGCCAGACTTGAGGATGCACGGTTGCGAGCACGGCGATCGTGTTCTGCAGATTCAGATCTGCTTCGTTCTCAAGAGAATGAACGCCACAGAGTGAGAGTGGCTGAAAGACATCAAAAATATTGTATACCCACAAGCATTGTGAAATTAAACATATTAGAAACGTGTGCTTTCTCTTTTCTTTATTTTCCAGACTGAGCCACAGCAACGCGTGGCCGGGTACAGCTAGTGACAAATAAATCTAAAAAATAAGGTGACTGTAGAGATAGAAAGGTAGTAGCTTTACAAAAATATATTTTATAAAACTTTCAAAACTCACTTAAACAAAAAGTTATTGACTTACGTAGTCAATTTTATAAGAAAACTGTCTAACAATTTTTATAAAAAGATTTCAGTCTACTATTCACTCAAGATGCGTGCCATTTTTTAAAGAACTATAGAAGTTTTGGTTGTTTATTTTTTATTATTAATTTTCATTGTTTTGTGTACATGGTTTAAACACGGTAAATCTGGAGGGTTTATTGCCATACATCAATTTCTTCACAATCGCAATTCGCAGTCCAATCTATCAATCTCTGCCGACTCTTTTTTTAAATAGCAGAAAATGATTTGATGTGTAATTTATATAATATAACATATATAACATATATAATATATAATATAACACTTCCATTGTATACAGTGTGATCGGGCAGATTTATTGTCATGTGTCAATCTCTTCAAACTAATCGGAAATATGTTCAAGAGGCATTAAGAGAAAAACCAGACAGGAATCGTTTTTAAAAATGTAGGTGCTAACGGGTTGGAAGGTATACGCTTTTTACCACTAGGCCACGGAGCTCGTCGATGTTCATTGTACGTTACTATAGCATTTTATAATTGACATACGACCTTCGTGACCCAGTTGGTAAGACTATCGTTAAACCCGGTGATTACGAATTCGATTTCGATTAGATCCCTTTTTTTAAAACGCATTCCAATACGATTTTATCTTAATCGACTTTTGACACTTTTCTGGTTGGTTGGAAGAGATTGCCACATGGCAATTATCATGCTAGTTTATACTCGACATAACGAAAGTGTTATACAATATTTTAGTGGTAAGTATACATACTATTGATCTTGATGTTTATACTTTTTAAGAAATATACATTCATTACATCCCGCCATTTCCCTATCGAGATAGGTAGAGAGTGCCCGACTTTCCTACCGCAGCACGTATCTTTAGCCTTTCTACATCTATGCCCCTCCTCATACAACTCCTACGATTTCTCTTAACACGACTTTTTATATTTCCTTCTTTCAAAATATAATTCACTTGACATACCATATTTTCCTGGACCTATGTCGACCAATCAAATGAATACTTCATTTGTTTTGTTATCCTTTCCTCATTCATTTGTTCTTCATGCCCAACACATATCATAACGCTCTTCTTCGTCTTACTTAATATATTCATTAGCCATCATTTCACATTCATCCTTTAGCAATTCATTATGTATTCTTTATCCTACTCAGTTCCTGCTGGGCATGCTCGGGTATAACTCCTTGAGCGTAAGAAGAGATGTGCGTCTCCTGGTATACGTTGTCAAACTCGTTCGAGGAGTTGTGAGCTGTCCAGCATTACTACAAAGATTAGCGTTAAATGTTCCTAACAATTACACTAGACTGCGTCGGCAAGAATTGTTCTCAATAATATACGCAAGAACGGGTCTTCCAGACGCTATGCCTGTTGGAAGAGCTTTAACTCTTCTGAACGGGACTGCTTCGGATATTGACATATTTCATATCACATTACCAAAAGCAAAAGTAAATTTTCTTCTTAGATTGAGCGCGTTAGAAAGCCCTCATCAACATACCTAAATGACTGTGAATATATGTGTATAATATGTTTGTGTGTATATACTCGTTTGTATGCATTATTTTTTATTTTATATAATTTTTTAACTTATTTTTTTTTTTCTTTTTAATTTTTCTTCTTTTTAATGTCTTATATTTTTCAAAGTAATTGGGCTATGCCTGTTTTGAAAAAAATAAATAAATAAATAAAAATAAAAAATAAAATATATACTGTCATACATTGTCACCCTGTGTATTCTTATCAGTACACTAATTTTTACAGCCTTTTACCGGCTCATTTCAGCCTTTTAATAGCTACGGAAAAAGGAGATATTCAAGTGAACTTTGGAAAAAATCTGGTTAATTATAAATTAAAAAAAAAACTTCTTTAAGGAATAATTTAAAATAATTTTGATTCTCCCTAAATTAAAATAATTAAATGCAAAAACTAAATAATGATACGACCTTTTCTGGTGATAAAGCTGTTAGATTTGTACAATTCATTTGCGCTACTTTAAGTTATGAATACAAAAAGGATCCTGTTCGTCTTGAATTTCAAAGGTTTATAATATTTCTGTACCTGAGAGCCATAAAGTATTAAGTGACTTTTTGCCCGAAATGAGTTATGTACATTTATGTTATCATCGACACAGTATCTTTGCAGTCACAAAGTCTTAAACGTATATTCTCAACGGAAAATGGAATACGCAAAAACCATAACGTCTTAAGTGCAAGTTGCTTTAGGACCAAAATATCTTAAACGCACTTAAGACTATATGGTTCGCACGATTTTTTGTTTCTGACTTAGAAGTTCTTTTGTCTATGACATTATGTCATGTTGGCGTCTGTCAAACTGGTGTTTAAGTGCTGTCGGTTTTTCGTTTTCGAAGTTTTATTTGCAATTTCTAGTGGTGATAGTTATATCTAAATAAAAAAAATTATATTGTAACAGTGTTAAAGTTGCGATTGTTGTATTTTTCTTCATAAAATGTCGTTTTATAGCAGTGTTTGAAGTAGAACCAAGAAGATGGTTAATTATGTTTTAAATATAGAGGACGAATCAAACGTTTTACCTCAGATAAGTACTGCATCTACTCGTTCTCTGGTACCTTATTCTGATTCAGATTCTGAAGAAGAAGTCATTTAGAGTAAGAAAAGAAAAATAAATCCCAGCAAATGGAAGAAAAATGTGAGAAAAAACGAGAAGGCTCAATGGGAAATCGTATATGTCAACTGATGAAAAAATAGTTGAGTCCAGGAAGTTAAAACCACCTTGCAGCAATAGGTGCCGTTTAAAGTATAATTTTAACCTCCAAGACCAGGGTAGCAATCTTTGAAATTTTTTGGGAACAAAATAGTTCGTGGGATAAAAAGGCTCAGTTTGTTGCAACTTGTATGTCAATTGGTGAGGTTAAAAGGCCAAAAAAATTATGACAGGAGAAAAAATAGAAATAAGAGTATTGTGTACGAATTTAAAAATAATGAGAGAATAGACATACAAGTATGCAAATTATTTTTAATGAACACACTATCTATAAAATAATCTTACATCAAATCGATCATTAAGATATTGAATCCATCTGGTTTAGTAGATTAAGATAAACGAGGCAAACACAAACCAGTAAATAAAAGTTGTCAAGAGATTATTAATAAAATCAAAGAGATACTGAAATTTCCTTCACATAATAGTCAGTACAGTAGGGGACGAACGGAAAATAAATATTTGGGAAATGACTTAAACACAAAAATAATGTACATGTTCGTCAAACAATGTACTGTAGAGAACATAACTCCGTGTAAACAGTGGCTTTACAGGAATATATTTAATGAAAATTTTATTTTTTCTTTTCATTATCCTGATAATGATACTTGTGACATGTTAAAGTCGTGATAGTTTAAAGTCGAAGTATAGAAATTGCCCAGAAAACGAAAGAGGCCATGTGGAAAACGAAAAGAAATTGCACATAGAAGAGGCAACAAGTAGATACAGGCTTAAAGCTGAAGATAAAAAAATAGCAGAAGAAAATTGTAAAATAAGAGTAGTGATGGCAGATCTTCAAAAGTGACTTACAACTCCTTATTTGACAAAATTTTTATTTAAGAAAGCTTTGGACGTTCAATTACACGGTTTATGATAGTGCCACGCGACAATCATACTGTATAGAACCTGGCGGTAAGTAATACACATCGGGCTTAAGAAAGATACTGTCGCTTTGTAGAGCGTCGTCTCTGTCGCACGATGCGCTAACAGTCCGTGCGACAGAGACGACACTCTACAAAGCGACAGTCTCTTTCTTAAGCCCGATGTGTATTACTTACCGCCGGGTACTATACATATGTTGTGGAATCAGATACAAGGAGGCAGAGGCAGAGGTGGCAATGAGATGGCACCCTGTTTCGCCTAATCCCTATCTAAAACCATTACAGATGACATTAAAGAAGTAACCGTTTATACAGATAATTTTTCTGGACAGAATCGTAACATAATGATGGTCATGCCATATTTTTACGCTTTAAACAAATATAAAAATACGAAGGTGATCAATCATAAATTTTTATTACGTGGGCACACTCACATGGAGTGGGATGTAAGATAGAACACACAGTGTGATAGAAAGAAAAAGAAAGTCCTTACAATCCATGACTATTTTTACATGCAATGATATTGTAATTTCATAAGATCATACATCAAATCTTTCCATGTAATACCTATGAAATTATATATGTTTTGGTATTTTTCAACCTTACAGGGTGCAGGAGCACCTTTTACATATAGAAAAAAGTCATCGCAAGGAAGCCCTGTATCTTAATCCACGATGTTATGGATGCAGGTGAGGAGGGGAGAAGAGGGAAAATTATTTTATAAAACATCTTTTAAAGAAAATATTTTTTTAGAATTAGATCTCAAAAGGAATGTCCGAAGGTCAGCAGCAGCTGTGCCTGATACATTGACACAATTATGACTCTCCAGGAACCCTACGAGTATATCGAAACCGAAATATTGTGATTTATTAAAAATGTTGCAATGGGTTCCTGGAGAATACAGAGTATTTTAAAACCATACCTCACACTGAGGATCTAGGAGATTGATGTTCTCCTATTTTTTTTATATATTAAATAAATATTTTTCAATTATAAATAATGGTTTTATTTATCACATAATGAAGGTATTTTTGTACTTTTATTAATTAAAAACATCAGTAGTATAGAACTCACTCCAATTCCCTTAGGAACAAAGCAACTTATTTGCAGTGTGATAGTAATATTGTCTTAAGTGCACTGAAGTCCAAAATACTGAATATTTTTTTTAATCGACTTATTCAATATATAAACACTTACTTTGTAATCGAATTGTATGAATTTCACAATTGTAATATTAAAACTTTTAAAAATCTGAGAGAATAAGTATTCGTAAAATACTCATTTGCTTCTCCTGTAAAATGGAGTTATTGGACTTAAGAACTTCTGGCTCTCAGGTACAGATTTATTCCAAGAATTTCCAACATGTACCTCCTCCGAAAAGAACTTAATTGAATTAATTAAACAAAACTGCAGATAAATAACGTTTTTTCAGACAAACAAACACACCAATCAAAGGACGTGGAAATTCTTATCATTATGCGTCGTTAAAATATTTATTAAAATTAAGTTTAAAAAAACGTGCAAAATTTGCATACGCGAAAAAAAAACACGTAGGCCGATAACCCGATCGGATAGTCTTTCATCACACGGTCGATGATACGGCCAACGTTACCATATCACATCGACCACTACAATGCCAAGGTCGATATTCTCTACTTATACTACAGCGTCAGCCGGTGGCATATCATTTATCGAAAGCCGCGACGGGTGGTAATATCGACAAGGAGTTGAAAGCTTTCGGACAGAGTTTTATCTTTAAAAACCGAAAAATTCGTCGAGTTGCTGAAATCCAAGTGACTGAAAAATTTGAGTGCAATTTTTTGTGAAAACGTTTTTATTTGACCGTTTTATTTTTCATAAAAACGGTAAGTTATTATATTTTTTATGGTTTATTATGTTTTCTATAGGTTTAAAATTAAACTGCCTGGTAGTTTTTCAGCAATGGTTCTAGCTACATTAAATTAAATTCAATTATTTAATACAAAAACTTAAATATAATCAATAAATTACCAAAATTGAAATAGAAAATTTAAATGTGATTCCTGAAATTTATATTAATACGAGTATACAGAATAGTTAGTTTAGCTCTTCGAACAGATAGTTGTTTTTTTTTCTTGAAGGTTTACTTTGCATATTTTAGGTTAATCTAACTTTTTTGCTTAAACGACTGCTTATCAATATTCAACATTTCAAATAATCAAGCCGATTACTATACTTGTTTTCATTTTGAAAACCATAAATTTTAAATCCTAGAAATAGTTTAATCTCTCTGCGCCTTAATATTTTCAGTAGTAACTTGAAAATTTGTTTACAAAATAAATAAAACACTTATTTTTTATTTTTTATTTACCACTGTTTTGTTTGAGTTTACTACCGGCTTCAAATAAAACATTGGTGAATAAAAAAATAGTGTTTAATTAATTTTATTCAAGTTATTTAAAATATATATTTAGTACCACAAAACTTCAAACGTTTCCAGCCTGAATTAGTTAGATCGTATATGTACAGATACGATGCTAGCCACGCCCAACACATGGTCAGTCAATGTAACTGTTAAAAATTTAATTTGATACATCTACCCTAGTAGTATATCAACTAGAAACGATAGATGTATTTTTTCGTTATATTCTGAAATGTTAACAATTGAATATCGCGCGATTTTCAAGTTTCTTTAAAAAAAAAGGAAAGGCCTGGCAGAAATGAAATGGCGCTAGATGGTGTCTACGGAGAATATTTTCCGTCATATTCCAGTGAAAGATTGGGCTGAACAGTTTTCCTTATAAACTGTTTTATTTGGTATTTAACTCAAAATACATTGAATACATCTCTAACACTAAATTTATTTATCTGTGTAAAATTTCTCACAAGTTGGTTACTATCTTTTCCTGATCCAAAAAAATAAAGAGTTATGTCGTAAGAGAGTGGGAAACAATACAATATCCGTAAATCATTTTCGTATTTTTCGAATAGATGGTATTACGACAAAATTGTGTATGCTTACTTCATCACAAACGTGCTAATTATAAATTTTATGAAAGGTATATATAAATAGTTAAGCGCATTTTAGCTCATTGTTTACAAAAACCACAATGGCGATTTTTTTTGTGTAATTTGATGATGCAGTAAGCGATAGTGTGTATCAAATGAAGCAACCCTTGATCCTATAAAATGGTGTCCGCTTTGTAATGCCGATTAACACTGATGACGACCAAAACATGGCATTGATCGAGAAAAATCATAACGCAAGATATTGCTGAGATACTAAAAATATTGAAAAACACTGTCCGCGAACAATTAAGGCAATTTTGCGTTTGATATAAAACATTTGATCCAAAAAATACGAAATTTCTTTCCGGACTATTCGATATTACATTTAAAAAATATATTCAAATATCTGCTTGAAATGTATCAATGATGTAACACAGAAAAAAAAGTTAGTGTTGTCATATGATAAATGCAACAGTATATTTCATCAAAATATTGAATTGTACATTTCATATATTCTTCGAATTCGTTAGCGTGCCGAAGGAAAACACTAGCGTGCCACTTCTTTTTTATCATCGCTGCCCTAGTTGTGTAGAAAAATTCTAATACAGGAGCAACAACTATTCGTATGCTGAAATCTGTTAACATATTTAAAACAAACTTGTAACAAGTATTTAATAATTTAAAAAAACATATCGATTTTTTTTCCTGTTGACATCATAAAAAATATAAATAGAATCAAAACATAAACATTAACACTTATTGGCTTGCACAGTCATCTCCGATGGCACCAGCTACAAATACCGCCATCCCTCACTTTGTGTATCATCAAATATTTATTCATTGAAACATTCATAAATACAATCACGCGATACCAGTTTCGATACCACTTTCAGACTGAATATATTCAATGGTCCGTACGACCTGCCTTTTGATAATTAAAATATAGCACCATTGAGGTGGTGTTTAAAACATAGTGTTACAAAAGCTTTGAAAATTGCCTTTTTATGATGTTCATTCTGAGATAATTTGGGGAATGTAGGACAACTGAATGAAGAAAGACTAACAAAATTATTATAAAGTGCAGAAATGAGTGGAAAATCTAGGAAAGTATAATTGGACAAAGTGTATGATGTTTAGAAATCGTAAGAGTTGTATGAGGTGTATGGATATTGAAAAAGTGAAGAATGTGTGCCGAGATAGGAAAATCTGGCGCTCTGTCTTTTCTGCGTACCCTAATAAGAAAATGACGTGATATGTAAGATGATCCTAGGGTCCTGTAACCTATTTGGCAAAACGCTTTATTCAACATTAGGTTCAATTTACCATGGTATAAAAAAAACGTTAAAAAGGTTTTATTATTATTGAGAGTTTGTAAACTTTCAAGGCCATTGTTGCATCTCGAAATGGAGTAGTATTACTTATATGAATGACGACGGACACCGAATTACGTGCTTAGTTACATTTCTCCATTTCTGTCTTCCCGCTGTTCAACACATTCGCATCAATAATGCGGTTGAGGAGTTTGATCTTATTCAATAAATCATTTTATTAATTATTTAACTATTGAATATATTCCCTGTCTATATTCCACTGTATTTCATTAACTACTGGAAACAATGCGACATTATTTTCTTTTTCTTAGCTCCATTTTTAAATTGATACATTGACCATGCAGCAGTTTACCATTTTCGCCATGATTTTCAGTATATATGTATAATAAAATGTGTTGCGTTCATCAGCCGTGAATTCTTGTTAGAATTCCATAATGATCTTTATGGATTTTTAAAAGTTCTAAGTGGAATTCTTTAAATAAGAATGCCCATTAATATAACTGAAAAAGATAGATATAAACAAGTTTGATTTAATAGAAAATTCTCCGTGGTATTCTATACTAGTACATAAGAATATCCAAAGATGTAACTGAAAAAATAGACTTAAAAAAATTTATTACAATAACAACTTTTTGTCAGTCGAGAGACGGGTGACGCTTACAAACAAGTTACATGAATAAAGATCACTGATATCTTGAAAAAATAATGAAATATTTGCACTTCAATATGTACCACAGTGCCTTTCTCGCAAGCCATTAACGCCCAGGAATAGCTGTTTAAACATTAATGCCTCCTGAAAATTCATATTTTCCCCCTAAGACGCGAAATTATCCTCGTAGAGAAATACTGTGAGAAATATTCCAAGTTATACATATTTTTCAATATATATTATCACAAAATGAATATAACAAAATAAAATGCACCACGTGTTAATTATTTTCCAAAGAATGCTTTTGTAATTAAATGAATATTTTACTAACAAACTAAAATATCTAAAGAAACCTCTACTGGCTTCATTGATAAAAATTATAGTTAAAGCAATAGGAAAACCCAACGATCCGACAAAATAACTTACATGATGTAAATGTATACTTAACAGGGCAGGGCACCTTCATAATGAGAACATATGTTCAATGCATTAAAATTGGCAAATTAGCAACATTATAGCGGATAGAAACTATCTGGGTAAATGTCTTGCTTTAGGGTCAAATATTATATCAAGTACAACGCTCACATTAACCACAAAATACACTGGAAATTATTGATTAACAACAATCCTGTGTTTCGTAATTAAAATTCAAACTATGGAAAGTCAATTCTTGTAATTGTGAATTTATTGAGTTGTCCGAAAAATAGTTTCGAATTTTTCGTATAGATGTAAGAGCAAAAACTAACTTAATTCCAAACGAGCTGAATTTATATTATTATAAAATGTGATCGTTTGTATTTTCGGAAAAAAACATCAGAAATTATCTACCCAAATTGCTTCAGCTATGGAACAATGCAAGTTATTTTTTACGGTGATCGCTCCTTGTTTATCACTAAAAAGGAAAAACTGTGAAAAAAATAAAAAATATATATATGTACAACGACAGTGCAGTAAGCGATCGTGTGTATCAAATGTGATTTTAAAAACTCCGTAATGGTGAAACGACATTCGAAAACTGTATCTGCTTTGGAATGCCGAACGTCAGTGATAACGATCAAATCAAGGCTTTGATTGGGAATAACCAGCGTTCTACGACACGAGAGACTGAACATATCGAAAAGATACCGTCCAGAAAAAGTGAGTTTTAATTGATTAGGGATGAGGGATGAATGTGAACTTAAGACTGCGTGTTGAGTAATATCAAGAAGAGTAGTAGTCTGAGATGGTTTGGCACCTATAACGAATTAATGAAGAAATGCTATCAAAACAAATATACAGCACAAATGTGAATTGAAGGCGTGGTAGAAGACAAATGGAAGTATGGTTGTATCAAGTGTATAATATTTTAAAAGAAGGAAATATAAAAAAAAACAGAGAAATCGCAGGGTCTGTATGAGAAGGTGTATGGATATTATATTGTCGAAAGATGTGTGTCGCGATAGGAAAGTCTGACGCTCTCTCCTCTTTGCCTACCCCAAAAACGTGAAGGTATATCTATGTATGTGTAATTTGGCCAAACTACGAAATTATTTTCCGGACAGTCTATGTAAATGTATACGACAGTTTAGTTTTTGACTTTATATTCGTTAGGTCACGGTGTAGAGACAATAACACTGATATTTTTTATAAAATTTCTACATAATGGGTTAGATGTTCATATGCCCAAATTTTTTAAATTTCAATAAAGTAGTACCAATATTTTTTTTGTTCACAAATCTTAAATCTCGCGAGCGACTGGAGCTGGGACATTTCTGTGTAACTGTTTAAAAGTGAATTTTGCGGTGTGAGTCAGCTGTCTCGGAAGAGTTAGTTGAAATATTAATGTCTCTCTGGGCGCAGATTGACAAGTAATCCCAAACGTTGATGGTTAAATGTGGTGAAGAACTATTTGAGAGTCTTCGAAAGATTTGAGAAATTCATATTTATTGCTGTATCTCAGACGATATCAGATGCTCAATCAACTCTCTTAAAGTTTATCAGCGTCTCTTGTATACCAAGTTACCACGTATTTATTTATGTGTTACGAGCTTTATCTACTCGTGTGACTCAGCCACATATACCTCAACACCCTCATTTCGATTTTTTGGACAGCCTGAATCTGCACGTTTTTTCATAAAGCGCGTTATCGTATTGAGTATATGTGTCTATCTGCCAATAGAGTTTTTGGATTTGTGATAAGAATATCTAGGGCATTGATGGTGGCGCTGTTATGAGATCTTTTTTATAATTCACTGGTTCGAGTGAGGCTCAATCATTTGAAACCCGAGTGGAATCCAGAATACCTGATAGTCGAGCGAGTCCTAAAGAGATGTCAGCGACACCTTTATTGCAAATAATGTACTGGGTATTATCCGTGGCTCTATCACACATTTATTAATGGGTATACTTGGACATTACCCCTTAAGCGCAAGAAGATATCTACGCACATGTTTACACCTATAGATATACAAATTGTTAACGGGAAAATAGCAAAACGTTTGTTGTTTCACCAACTTTTGTTTAATGTACAGGCCAATTATTTACGCCATCGTAATTTATGATTGTTTTCGGTGCCGTATTCACGAATCGGGCTGTTAAAAGCATCGCCACTCGTACACGGAATGACCTTGTTGAATACATTATTCGATATCAATATTTCCATATTTCGGTGGATAACGGTAACTTTGTAAGTACAAATGAGTCACTTCAAAGGGAAGCATGAGTAACACTGTTCTTGTTGTCATTATGCTATATTTAGACTAAATTATTTTATTTGTAATTTATTTTTATCAAACACCGTTTATTGCACTTTTTTGTAACGATATAACCCTACCGGTTTCAAGGCTTTCACCTCATCTTCAGGGGAGCACAAACAAGACTAAATTCTGTTCGAACTGGTACCGATATACACGCTTCAACGGTTGGGGATTGAGGGGTAAGGGAGGCATGGGACGATTTCGGCCAAGAGCGGAGAGATTTTAGGGATATAACTGTTTACCAGGTGTTCGGATCGATGTACTGACTTAGAAATTTCTAGGGCCTCTAATCTGTCCAATTTATTTCCGTTACTACTGATATGTAAGAATTTGGCATCATCGATAGAAAAAGTATGGTTTTCACGGTGACAATGATTAGCCATTTCAGAATTAATTAGAGGATTTGTGTTCACGAAATCTCTTAATTATTTTATTTTTTCGTTATTTGATTTTATTAGGTTAAACCTATATCAAGTGTAAAATAAAATGAATAAATGCATAATTAATGTTTCGCTTTCGTAGGTGAGAAAGAAGCGGATAAAACAATACATGCATTCATACAATCACGCCATGTCTACACATACTAGATATACACTATCACGATAGATCTCCACGCCTTTCTATCCAGTCACACAGCTCTCAGCTCTCAGCTCGTCTAGTTCCATATATCTCGTAAAATATGCTCCCCTGTTTCTAATCTTCATATATTTTTTATTTGATACTTTAGTGAACAGTGTGCAATATGGGGGTTTATTGCCAACTCGTTATTTCTTCAAACCAACCGTTTCTCGCAGACAAAATTTCTCCAACTATCTTTTTCCACTCTTTCCTCGGTCGACCTCTCTTTTGATCTCCATTTTAATTCATTTTAGATAAATTTATTTATATCGTAAGTCTTTTACAACTTATCTTCTTAATATAGCCAAACCATCTCAAGATTCCTTTCTGAATCATTCTTATTAAATCCGTCGCTAACAAACATTTATATTTTACCCGATCATTTTTTACTCCATCAAACATTATAATCCTGCTATTCTACGCAATGCACGCATCTCTACCGCAATAATTTTGCTATTATCACAACCTTTTGGTCGGAAGATACTTTTGCAAATGAGATGTTTTAGCTTGATGTATTACAATGATGAATTACAAGATCCAATTATTGATAAATTATAAATTATTATATTAATGTGTCCTTGTTTCATCATTTAAATAAACCATTGTCAGACCACATAATTACTATTTGTATGACATGTGTGCCTTCCAAGCAAGAGAGTTATACCCAAGGTACTCAAATTGGTCAATTAAAAATTATTATAGTCTAGCGTAATCTACATGCACTGCAGTCAATCGGTCAAATGTCTCACTGTCATACAATAAACATTATAATGTCTGCGCATTATAATGCATGAGTTAAATAAACATGTTTTTCACCTCAAATTATGCAATCTTGTTCTCAACATGCAAGTTAAACTTGGACAACAAAAAACTTATAATATTATCGTAGGATAAATAAATGCCCAGGAAACTAAATTAATTCTAGGATTAAATTACTTGTATAAGGTTTTTCGCAATATCGTTGATAACCTCGGCATATTGGTTCAAATTGGCATCCACACTCCTGCCAAAAACACACGGAACATTTTAAATCCAAATGTGTTAACAATAATTTGCTAACGATATTTGCAAGTAGTAATTAATTAATCGTGAGAATACAACAATTGTGTAACTTTATGACTAGTTTAGTGGATATTTTTAATGTACCATATATGTTGTTGAGTTTAGGAGGGTCCTTCTTCGGCATCGCTTGAATCAATAATTTTAGACAGGGAGACTGATTATTAGACGTTTTATTTAAATTATATCTGAAGTATTTCTTCGTTTCATTTCCTTGATATTTCATCGATTTTATTTAATTCCTACGCAAGTTATTTTTATATATGCATCATATTTTAATGATGTGAGTGGAAGGCGTGGTAGAAGACCAAAGAAAGTATGGTTGGATTAATTGAATGACATTTTGAAAGAAGGAAACGCAGAATGTCACATAAAGCGTAAGAGTTGTATGGATGTAGAAGAGGGCGAAAAATGTGTGTCGAGATAGGAAAGTCTGGCGTTCTGTCCTCTCTGCCTTCCCCGACAGGGAAATGGTGTGTTAGTATGTATATTGAAAGATAAATTATACGTATCCTGAATTGTAAATTTTTTTGGAAGATGTTGATATGTATACGAATCCTTTGTTTTATTTAATTGTTTAACCCTGAGAGATCGGCGCACTGCTATAGCAGTGGAAGAAATTTGTTCTACCCTTGTATTCTAAATGAATATCCTTCATTTAGAATACAAGGGTACATATTCTAAAATATATTTATGTTGTAAAAATATATTTGTTTTGTTTTTTTGTTGTTTAAAATAAATATTTATCACGAACGTCCGAATCGTAAATATATCTCAGCACTAGATAGACAATTATATTTTTTTCTCGTAGCGCTCTCAGGGTTAAAGAACATTTAATTTCTCCTTGAACACTTAATGTAAAGAACGTTTAATTTGTCTAAAGATTTGAAGAAACATATTTTGCAGCGTCGGGTTTGAACCTTTTCAATCCTAAGGTTTAGTAACATTTTCCACTGCACCTTTTAATACAAATTCCAATTAAATCTTAGTAATAACGAACACTTTTGACGAGCAGATTTAGATCCCTTATATTCATTTATTCTTACATAGATTTCTGTTCCTTCATCGTTGATATATTTAAAAAATAACGATTGAACGTTACTATGCAAAAATGACCTAACCTATAAACACTTATTTTAGTATATTCCAAATATCGAATAACCATAACTCAATCTTTAAAAAACTTAACGATTAACCCGTGCACTGCACTGTAATAAAACTCGAATGTTATAAAACGGCGCATGTATAAAATATATATAAGGGGGTTAACTACGTATTTTTCCTACAAACACACTTGATATTAATATTCCAAATAAATAAAAAACATTAAAGACAACAATACCACACCGACACATCACCTGATAGCTGAATGTCTAAACTATAAATTCTTCACTAGCGACTATTATTTATTCAACACTACATCACGACGTGGATAAACATAATTATTTAAATTTTATAATGTAATTATTACAGCTCATTTTATTAATAAAAGTTAAAAAATATGACATATTGATTACAAATCAAAACTAAATAATTATCAACAATGATGTACTATTTGCGCGACAAATGCTTTGAGATTTTACGTTTTTTTTCACTTCGGACGAATTTCAAAGCGTTCCAGATAGAACTGGGTAATTACTAATATACTCGTGTGTGTAAAAATATCAAACCAATAACATGCACGTTTATTTATATATTCGTATGGTGCATGCCAAACGGATGTATTGAGGAGCGTAGCTGAGAAACAATATTGCCTTCGGTCACTATAATCTTTTGCATTTCAATCGGCTCGACTCCTGGCTCAATCAGACGTGTTTTATCTTTATCGCGATTTAAGAATAAACTAAAGAGACATCATTAATCTAAACTTAATTCCCATAAAATTTCCATCCTAATCCTTATTTTTATCAAGATTATATTTTATTTCATGTTGTTTATAGTTAAGGCATTAACG
The DNA here is from genome assembly GCA_949825065.1 of Odontocerum albicorne. NCBI lineage: Eukaryota > Metazoa > Arthropoda > Insecta > Trichoptera > Odontoceridae > Odontocerum > Odontocerum albicorne. The sequence continues at coordinate 13,621,838 of OX463858.1, forward strand.
TTGTGGAGGTTTAAAGACATTGTAATTTATTTTCAACAAACACTGTTTATTCCACTTTTTTCCCGTGACGGTATAACCCTACCGGTTTCAAGGCTTTCACCTCATCTTCAGGAGTCTTGTTTGCGCTCCCCTGAAGATGAGGTGAAAGCCTTGAAACCGGTAGGGTTATACTGTCACAAAAAAGTGGAATAAACAGTGTTTGTTGAAAATAAATTACAATATTTTATTTCATTTTATTCTCACATGCACATAAATTCGACCATATTATCTAAATTATTATTGTTCATCCAAACATTGCAAATATCATACTTGTGGAATAACTTTTGACAACTTCGACTTTTGACTTGTACACGTATTGTTTTGTATTGTACTTTCGTTGAAACTTTCGTTACAACCTGGAGGGTTAACTGCCTTGTTGGCAATCTCTTCTAACCGACTGAAAAATATTTCATATAAGCCGACACCTACGGTAATTTTTATAACAGTGTAGAAAACTAAAAAAACTTCTACTGATACGCGTGCTTTCTGTCAATTTTAGAAAGGGTATTTTTTACATTTCTTTTATACGTAACAAAATATTTTGTCGAATTTCTAGAATTCGATAAATATTGATTTAAATTCACTAAAACCTGAGAAAATTTATTATCCCCTTCTGATACAAAATCTGATAACCCCCTTCTGATACATTAAGAGTAATTGGTAATAAATATTTCTTGGTAACAAAAGTGTGATACACAGATTAAGGAATATTTCTGAGATGAAATGTCAAAATCTATTCTATTGAATGAAGGAGCCGAGTGACGAAAGATATTGTCGCCACTGTAGAGTTGTGTGTTCATTGCAGAATTATGATAATGCCACCATCACTGTGTTGCAGAGAAAATGCTAAATAAAATAATCAAATAGATGATACGGGGCATTGGACAGGAGAATTAGCAAGTGTGGTGTTAAACTAATTAAGTAAAGTATTTTTATTTTGTGTATGGTTTCATTTTATTCATCTACAATACAACAATTACAATTTATTTTTTAATATTATATTACTCCTACAATGCAAAAAACCTCTCAATTTGTGGATATTGAAACCCCTCCATTAGGAAACGCCTGGGACGAAGCGCCTTAATTCGTTGATCACAAACTCCATATATTATATTTGTCCTAAATACTAAAGCACTTTCATCCTTACACTAATTCCAACCATATCATAATTTCAACAACCCATCATAATCATATTCGAGAACTGCTCATCATACGATCTATATCCGAATCGGTCATTTACTCATACATCTATGTGGAAACCTCTAAAAGTTCCTTACTCCTCGCCCTCCCTCTGTCAAAGACCATGTTGTTGTATATTTTTTTAAATTTGAAGACACGCCGTTATGAAAATCACCACCTTCCTTCAGAAATGCATTGTAAATTCTTAGTGCATGGAACAGCACAATCCTTTAATTTGAAATTTGCGTTTTGAATCTGCATTTTGAAAAAAGCGTCCCAAAAGGGTTGCTTCCAAAAAGTGATTCCTAAAGCTGCACACGCCCCCCATATCTAGAGCAGCATCAGCAAAAGCTTTATCATAATACTTCACTCTATTGGATCGTTTCGGAATAATCAATTTATTCGATGAAGACGATGTCGACCTGAAATTTCTGTTTATCTCTGCTTAAAAAAACTAGAGTATAGATATAGTAAACAAATCGGGTTCCTTCAATCATAAGTCATGATGACTACTTTGATTTAAGACGTATTCCCCAAGAAAAGCTTGAAAACCACTGAACATGACGAGGAGAATGACAAATTTCTTAAAACGATTATGAGATTTCCGTAATACCTAGATTTGCATTTGATGCTATGCTGATGCAAATTGTACAAGTTCGATGTCACAACTAAGGTCAACTGTATTTTGCATAATAATTGAAAATATGTTCATTTACCAAAGAATTCTAAATTTAATATTTTGTAACTGGGCGAAGCTGCAAAGGAAATTTCGTCGCAAAATTTCAAAAACTCTTCTTCCCAATATTCCCTATTCTGCTTTTCGGAGCCTGTCAACAGATTTCCATGTTCTCTAGGGCAGTTCAGAGACAGGTAGTTTTGCATCTACAGGGAAAATCCATCTTATGGGGCCAGATTTCTCTCTTCTCTCGTTTAATATAGCAACAGTTGGTGACTGTTTCAGAAGCATGGTGGTTTCAATGAAACTGTGCCTGGATCTCACGGGCAGGTAAGTATGCAAAGAATGTCTGAGGTCGTAAGATTGCATGTCTTAGCACTGCTTTTAACGCTTTCCTGGTTTTTTACAGAAGAATTCCCGGCGACAAGTATTTTAGTACGAGCTTTGACGTATGGGAGTTAAACGTAGACGTAGTAGGAGCACAAGACTGAAAAGAGTTGAATAAATGCCGTAGAAATGCGTGCAAGTTGGGGTTTTGATTTATGATCAATTTATTGGGTGATGTGATGACAATGTATGACAGAATAAGGAATGAAATGATAAGGGATGAGCGTTACTTTAGGTTGACGTATTGAGCAAGATGAAGAAGAGTATATGGAGATGGTTTGGGTACGTGTAACGAATGAGTAGGGAAAGACTAACAAAACAAATATACAACGCAAATGTGAGTGGAAGGCGTCGTAAAGAAAGACCAACAAAAGTATGGTTGGGTCAATCGTATGATATTTTGAAAGAAACATAAAAATTCAAAGAAATCATAGTTGTTTGAGGTGTATGGGATGTAGAAGAGGCGAAAGATGTGTGTCGGAATAGGAAAGTCTAGCGCTCTCTCCTTTCTACCAACCCGATAAGAAAACGGCGTGATGGTACGTGTGTGTATTCACGGCAAGGATGGTCACTTTATTAAATGCAGAATCCACCTGGCCTGCGTTACTTGATCTGCTCCAAACAAGACAGTCGTTTTCGCTTATCGAGTTGCAGAAGGCCAATCCTGAAGTTCCGATGACGAGCTTGTCACTTTTTTGAACTGGTTTTTCCGAGTGACAACCTTCAGTTTCGCATTGCCGCAATGAGTTTTAAATGTGTCAATTTCAAAATTTACTTTTTGATACTCTCTTTTAATGGACAAGAATTACTATTTTGATACAAAAGTGTTATATCTATTTATTTGACGAATTAATAAAGAGTTGCAGGCCCTATCGCATTGTTGAGTTTTTTTACGTATTCAGTAGCTAATACTTTTTGAGAGATGAAACGGAAGCGCACATGCTTTAACTTCGGTTACTAAATAGAAAATCGTATCGTATAAAATTACACTAGTTAACAAGGTTTTTGTAACGAGGGTTAAAATGGTCATTTTAGGTCAATTTTTGTATGCTGATAACGAATATGAAATTTAAAATATTCCATCACGTACCTTTTAAGAGAAAAACTTGAAATTTGTTTTTGACTGAAACTGAAACTTTTGAAAGATGAAAAGTTCGAAAAAAATTAAGTGTTGAAGAACTAGAAGCTTGGAAAGCCTTTGGAAGAGTTGTTAGTGGTTTCCTAGGGAATAATAAAGCTGACAATTACGAACAGCTTGTACAAGAACTCTTGCAGTTACCAGAAACTATTACAATAGGATGTCGAATGACACTGAAAATACACTTTCTGCATTCTCATCTAGACTTTTTTCCCAGAGAACTTAGGAGCTCTAAGTGATAAACAAGGGGAAAGATTCCATCAGGATATGCACAGAATGGAACAACGATATCAAGGAAGGTGGGATTTTAATATGATGGGGGACTACTGTTGTTTTTTTAGAGGTGACACAAAGTACAAGAGGAAAAAATAGCTGTATTTCATATTTTAACAAAAAAATGTTGCTAGTAATCTGTGTATGGTTATTTACTGTAATGTAGGGGCTTCTAAGTTATCTAATTTGAGTTTTCATTCAATTTAATATACGATCTCTAAAAAAATTGTTGATTAGATCAAATGTATAAAAAAGGCTTTTTTTAACAAAAATTGGTATATAAGGTCAATTTTTCTTATAGTTATTATTTTTAATTCTCCTTTTTTTATTTTCCTATGTTACAACATTGTATTCTGTGTCTAAATTTAATATTTCAGGAATTTATTTATTTATGTTCATTGTTGTAATTACGACTTTTGAAATGCGCAAAAACGAACTTATTTTATTAAAACACTCCCCCTTCTGTTACACAAAAATGTTACGTGTTACAAACTTTTCACTGCGATTTTCGTAATCAGCAGGATCGATTTAATAATAATCAGCTAATTTAATCCCTGTTAGAGACAAAAAGTTAAAAATTGTTAACTAGTGTTATTAAACTAATTCAAAGAAGTGATGTCTCGACTTTTTCCGTGATCTTTTACAGGGAATATCGAAGGCCTATACCACTGCATAATAAACCTTAAGATTTTTCGAAGACTATTTAACATATGTATAGTCATGCGTCAATTTATATAAAATTAAATAAACAATAATATAATCAATTAGGCATACGTGATAACACATCGGTCATAAATCAAAACATCAAATTAGGTAGCACAATGTCAAGAGCTCAAGTTATAATACAAAACCTGATACCATACACGTGTGATGTTTGAATATTTTAATAAGATTCCATGGTCTAAACGCATTCCTAGAAAAAAGGTAAATCGTTTATCAATTGATTAAAGAACAAATATTGTATGTCCAGTTCTGCATGTATTTAGAAAACTGAATTCTCAAACAATAAGATGTTTAAGAATTCGGTTTTCTCAATACATGGAGAACTGAACAAACATTTTTTCTCAATACTTGCAGAACTGGACAACCGATAATTTTCCATTCCATATATTAATTTATTTGACAACTTTATTGAATAGTGTACAATATGGCTGGCGGGTTTATTGCCAAGTGGTAATCTCTTTCAAACAATAATAACGTTATTTCAAGTTTTGAGCGAAAGGTGGGAATTCTGATTCTTAATTTAGAGAAAAAAAAAGAAGATGATGTAGCATAAGAAATAAAACAAGCAAGAATCAAAATAAATACAAATTTTTAAAGGTCATAGGTGGTCAGGAGGAGAAATTGAAGACCGCAAAATAGGAAAGTTGAAAACCATGAAAAATGCGCTACGTCTGTGCCAGTAAAAGGGAGATGTAATATTTTACACAATGAAACCTCAATGAATAGTTTTCCACGTACCTTCTCGCCTTAAAAAGGCAAAGCAAGTTTTAAAATAATAATTTTAAAATGTTATACATACAGAAAATATTTGTAATATTTTTAATCTGTTCATTCGGTTTAACATATAAAAATATTATGATACAAAAAAAAACAAAGGTGAGTGTAATCATAGGAAGATGGTTGCTGCGGTCATTAGATTAGGAATATCTCTGCATCTGTATAGTGTTCATATATAATCATGTTTTTTGTAAGAATACCCAAAAAAGTTTGTTCTCAAGGGCTTCCTAAACCTGCATACGCCACCCATACACCTAACAGTTTGAGTCAGACTAAGATCAGTTCAAATGAAATATTACTCGAGAAAACGAGAACCACACTAAACATTAACCAAAATTACCGAAAATCAATTCTTTGAGTATTACGCAATAATAAGATTATAACTGTTGCAACAGTAAAATAAACACGTTAAAAATGCACTGATATCGACTAAACCGATCAACAAATAGATTATAAATATAATGGAATATTGTGCACATTCAGGAGCGTGATACAGTAATGGAATGTCTGAAGATGAAAGGGGAGTTCCATATATTGTTGCTATTTTAGTCAGAGAGACGTCAATATCATTAGTGAATTCGTTGATACTCAACGGACACGAGACTTAATATATAACAATCAAGTCGAGTGACTGAAATACACAAATTTCTTATTAATAATGTTATAATCAAACGTTAGAACAACAGATATGAACGTCTTGCGATGTTTAACTGTAAAACATTCAGAGGCTGAGTAAGAAATACGAAGAGTGTGTGAAGCCGAAGACAGAGGCTTTATCAGCAGTCTCAAGTTAAAAGATGGATTAACCCATAAGAAGCTGACCACCAGGCAGACCCTCCAACGATATGAAGCCAGCTGGCAGTCCATATCGTCGTTGTTAATGAAAAAGTCATTAATTGCATTTAGACTTTATGGAGTTCATCAAGTAATATAATGACTTTTCCATACAAACAAACAATCAATTTTTACAGTTAATGATTTTTTTAGTGGCCTAACTTCGCTATTGGCTTAAATAATGCCGTTTTTTACTTTTAAAATGATAGAGATTTGTGTATTTGATTCAAATAATGAAAAATCTCATTTTGAGTAAAAATGGTAATTAATGGCTTTTTCCTTAACAACGACGATATCTCAAGAATAATGCGAAAATAAACTGATCAAAAATCTATTGCAAGAAGAACGAAAAAAATACTCGAAATTTATTTTACAAAAGTGAACATATGTTATCTGTGCACAAAACCAAAGAAAGATACGTGGTAGATCCCATGAAAAGTATCAATGAGTGTTACATTCTTGCACGTTACTCAATAGTAATGTCATAACACGTCATAATAAAACGTAATGTACGGAAGGTCGATCTACAAAACCTAACAGTGAAGCTATCGTATTAACTATTGCGTCATAATGGGCTATTATCACTAAAAACAAATATACCTGATCAATTCGACTGCATCTAAAAAGGATGGAATACTTAAGAGCCCTGATTTGTAGTCGAGACCTTCCAAAATATAATATATTGTAATAAATACACTTTCATATAATTCAATAAAACGTGGTAGGTTTATACTCATAGATGCGTGGCATTATCATACAATTAACTATAAATTTATTTTGTTTATTAATTTTCTTCAATTTTTTTCAAATACTGTTTTCATTCTCAAACAACTGAACTCCAATAATACCGCATTGGCCCGACTACAAGCCGAGATTTCTATTAAAAAAAACAATAGGAAAATTAAGACGTAGCCTTATATTCGAGTCTCAAACAAATTAATCGTAAATTTACTACCGCGCGATGACCGAGACAGCTATAATGCCTAAAATACTTTTATTTATCTTTGTCTCACATATTCTTTTATGAACTATGGTAGTGTTTGACGTAGACGCTACAAATAACTTTAATGAGGTGCATGGCTGAGCGGTAACGCACTGGACTTCCGTGCGGAAGGTCGCCAGTTCGAACCCTGTGCTCTGCTACTGCCTTTGAATGACACAGGCATTGTTTCCTTCAACTATTCGGGAATATAAGGATACTTATAAATTCGGTCATATATATCATATTATTATTTAAAAAAAGGAAAAAACACGACGATGTGCTCCCATCGTCTCATTTAGTGTGCCATCGGATCCAGTAAAGCGGTGTGGCCAGTGCGTTTGCTGATGTGCAACTGCTCATTCATTTAGAGTAGAAAAGAAACAAAGAAGCAAAACTCCGCGACACAGTTTCGATTTCCAACTGAAATGACGTTGGAATGGCGAGGGAACTCTCGACTACGAGGCCCAATAACGACGATGACAAATAACTGTGCGGCTGCCAGAAAATTGAGTAATTTTGAAAACAGTGGTTAATGTTGGCGATCGCAGAAACAAGCCTAACAATCAGAGTCATCCTATAGTCAGGCCTAGACCGTAATTGTGAAACAAACTGATTTAAAGCATTAAATTCGCCAGACGTATTTGTCATCTCCCAATCAGATTACCAACGCCTACTTATACGGCAGTTCTTCAATGTTAAATCATTGCAACAGCTTGACAATTTTTAGTTCAATACCGGACCTAATTATGACGAACACTTAAAAAAACCTGTGTGGTACTCGTATATACGAAAAGCCACGGGAGTGTGTAATTGCAACATTTAAGAAAAACTATAAAAATAAAAATATATTTAGTTATTCTATATAAACATGAATTACAACATAGGATTGTTATTATTATCGATTCATTTTTAGTCAAGGATTTCGCCTTGATAGACAAGTCATCAAATCGCGTGAATAGGAATTGTTCAATTAAAGCTGTAAGCCGATTTTTTATAACTGTTACGGTTTGACATAAATAGTTAAAAGTTCTTCTTCTTTTTTCTTAAATTCCATCAGTCGAATTTCACTATTGAAAGTGAGGACCTCTGTAGGTAGCCTAATGGTAACATTCTTAACTTCCATCCGGGAGTTTCGGGTTCGATTCCCGATGGTACCCAAAAAAAGGTTGCCAGTCCGGTAGAGTTCGTCTGGTAACAATACTCGTAAGCGCTAAGCGGTAGTATTGCCAACACGTTCAATGACGAACCGCGAATTCGCTGCCTACTCTTGAGGTTCTTAACCCGAAAGGTCGGTTCCGAAGACATCATTGTCTCCCGGCCACTCTCTTCAATATATCAGATATATTGAAGGACGCCATATATAAACAAACGGAAGGACTTAAATATGAACGTAATAATGCCACAAGAATCCAACCCACAATACAATTTTTTTGTTTATTTAAAATATCGAAAAAGCGCAGATCAATCCGGTATATGGTAAGTAAAAATATCAAGCCCTATTTCAATAATATTGGTTTGAATCCAAGTTAGAACGCCCTTGAGGACAGTCTGCTCTCTAAATGGCGCTATATAAATTGTTCTTTTATTATTATTATTATTAAAGCTTTTTTGTTTCTTAGAAGCCCATACAAAGTTGGGAAATGATTCCTTAATTCTCTCCGAATGAGTAAAATGCGTATATGCATGTGTCCAACGAGAAAAATAAACAAACAGCATTAAAATGCAATAATTTTAACAATAATTATAGATTAATATTATATTTATGCTTTTGTTTTTCTGTCACATGTAATGTCGGGGAGGTAGGGCTATAGCTAGAGGTACAGGCTTCTAGAAAAATCTCAGGTGATGTTATATCAAAATAGTTTGAGGATCTCTGCTGTCATTTTTATTTTATATTACCTTTTATATTTTTATATTATCCTTTTAGAAGTCTTTCTCGGGGATGACTGCCAAAGTGTATTTCATGCATTCTCACGTAGAAAATTCTTGTGTTACCTATCTCTTAAACCCACATGACCTCACTAGTATTTTTATTTTGCTATTCTACATCTCACAGTATTTTTTTCTTCACTTATATTTCTCGGATACGTGAGTTTCTAACTCTATCTTGAAATCGTTTGCAATTGCTGTGAAGTTTCTAATTGAACGAGATTTTATTTGAGTAAAAGAGTAATGTATCTTCAACGACATCAACAAGTCATGTCCTATTTGGGTTAGGCGGAGTGAGTAGAGCACACTTATTTCGATTCTGCCACGCTTATATTTTCCTACGACTAAGGCTTTTCTCACATCAGTAATTGATGAAATTAGTAGAGTAACGTTTTTCTCGGTCTTTTCAAACTTTGTAAATTTTTACTATATTTTTTTCTACATATAAGTAATGCAAGTATAAATTATTTCTATATCATATAAGTAACGCGACATTTTCAAATACTCGCCATCCTTATTTTAAAGAATGGTTATACAAAAAAAAGATGCCGAGAAGTGCAGATAAAAGCTGAGTTTCTTTATTTTGAAACTACTTTTAGATGCTTTGAATACTGATTTTTATTCCACAATATATCGAATTTCCTAACAAATGTTTATTTAAATCAACACTTACAAATCAAGATTTTCACACAAGACATATAAATTATTTATAATAATCAAGGATTAAAATCCCGATTATCAATGTTCATTTCATGCAGAGTTCCGATATGTTAACAGGTCAGTGAAAATGTTACAAATAATGTACAATATACCATATATGGAAAAAATATAACACTCATTCCTCAGACAATTCAGCCACCGTCCTTGTAAACTCTGACAGTGTGATAAAAGAACTCTTGAATCTAAATGAGCAATATATTTTAAAATATGTTGCACGAAAATGTAAATGTAGAGCACAAAAACACGGAAAGGAATAAAATAACCAAACACAATAAATTTAATTAAATCAATAACACACAACTTATAAGAAAAAACAATGACTGTCTCAAGGATATCAAGAACTCGAAATTTTACGGGGAGTTGCAAAAACAAAATAATTTTGATAAAATATAAATGGAATAATCAGCCAAGAACTAAGATTAAAGAAATTTCGCAGAACCCTCTTGAATTCACAATTATCTTCAATCAGCCAGGAACTAAGATTAAAGAAATTGCGAAGAACCCTCTTGAATTCACAATTATCTACAATCAGCCAGGAACTAAGATTAAAAAAATTGCGAAGAACCCTCTTGAATTCACAATTATCTTCAATCAGTCAGGAACTAAGATTAAAGAAGTTGCGAAGAACCCTCTTGAATTCACAATTATCTTCAATACATTAAAATGTCTAATGATGCAAACATATAGTTACTTAAACGTTGTGTTAAGATTGAATAACAACGTGCGACTGTCGACATGCGCAACTATAACCATTGGAGCATTTGAATTGTAAAAGATTCCGTGTATTCCTAGCAGAAGTATAGAAACCAATTGGAGCTGATATACTCGTATAATGTCTACCTGTAGGATTCTCTGACACTTATCTTCAACATCTCTTCTCCAATTGATTACACCAGGTGAACGACAGTCCTGCGTTACGCCATCCAGCCTTTTAAACTATGGTCTCCAAACTATCCTACACACCATCGGATCGCCGGACAGAACCTTATGTGCAGGGTCAGTGTCCTACATGCAATATGAATATTTCAAGTCGAAGAATCAAACGTCAATATTATGTTATTGTATATACTCGATAAGTTCTTCAAAAATTTTTCACCAAAAAGATATGGAATAGAAATGTGGAAGATCGTAGGAGCAGAGGTAGATCACCTATGCGATGGAGGACCCTGGTGAAGAGTACTACGGGCATGCTTTTGCATCAAGCTATGCAGGCAGCGGAAAGCCGGGTGGAATCGAGAAGACAATGAACGACACACAGCAATTTTATAGTATGGGTCACGTTCATCATCATTGAGGTCACGACGCATAAGAAAGGCATTTCAGGCAGAGGAAAGAGCGCCAGACTTTCCTATCTCGAGAGACACCCTTAGCCTCTTTCACATCCATACACCTTCTCAAACAACACCTATGATTTCTTTAACTTTCTACGTTTCCTTCTTTCAAAATATCATTCACTTGATATAACCATACTTTCCTTGGTCTTCCTCTTGTACGCCTTCCACTTACATTTGCATTATATATTTATTTCGTTAGTCTGTTTTTCATTCATTCGTTCCACATGCCCAACCTATCAGAGTGATCTACTTCATCTAACATAACACATCAGCCTTAGGTTCACATTTATCTCTTATCACTCCATTCCCTTTTCTATCATACATTGTCACTCCATGCATTTTTCTCAGTACACGCATTTCTATAGCATTTATTCATATCTTATTAGTATTTTCCATATCCACGTCTTATTTACTGTAGTATAACAATTCATCAATAACTAAAACATATAGGTATTCCAATGATTATGGGCATAGTACAACTTCGTTTTCTTAAGGTGCCGCCTGCAATTCGAGATTGGTCACCATCATGGCAACTTCGTAAGTAATTTTGACGTTCCTTTTGGGTCAGTAGACCACACTTGAAAAGAAGTATGGAACCAATAGGGCATCAGTATTATAGGATAACGAACCCGCCTAAACAATGCCTTGGTTTAAAATATAAAAGCATGCACAATCGGACGTATGACATACGTTTAAAAAAGAACCCACCCATAGTATGATATACATTTTTCGGTATAAATATCGGAACAGAAATGTATCGCATTCCCGTAAGTGAACAAGTTAAATGCGTATTTCAGAGTTCGATTCGGTTTTAAAAAAATATTTCATACAAGCCCATAGAAAATGTTTCATACAAGCCCATAGAAAATTATTTCAAAACAGTTAAGACGTTGATTAATAACGTTCAATTAAAATAAGAAGATTGCTTTTAGTAGATTGGCGTCATAAGATTTTTTTTTTCAGAGTGTATGTCAGATAAAACGCGCAGGGACATAGAAAAACGTAAAAATCAAATGAAATGTCGAATATTTATATATGACTGCTAAAAAAGTTAATGTAATCAATAAATGATGAGGTCACAAAATGGCAGAAACATAATTAAACTGTGATAATTTATAGTCTGTTCAAGCTTAGAGAATTTCATTCAATTGGATACATGTTATGACTTATATGGTATTTGTTAGTGCTTTAAGTGGCGGTCAACGGTGGACGCTGATGGCTATCGCCAAGGCTTATAGGACATGCTCGGTGGAAGCACTCTCAGTCTTAACGGGGCTCGCTCCATTGTATCTGGAGGTCCAGCGACGCGCCGCGATTATCCTTCTCGGTAAGGGACCAACCCGCGAGCACATGTGACGTCCGCCTTCACCTCTTGTCAGGGATGACCCGTCATGGGAGTTTTAATGCCTGCCTAGAGACCCAGTTGTCGACTTGGCAAGATCATTGGTCGTCCTCCTCCATGGGAAGTCAGACATATAAATTATCTCTTTGCACCAGGGTGCGCTTCAGCTTCCCGCAAGTACAACTTAACTATAGGACTACCCAATTTCTCTCTGGCCATGGGAGCTTTAATAGTAAACTTTTTAGTTTCAATCTTGTCCTTTCGCCCTGTTGCAATTTTTGCGGTCATCTGGATCGATCAGCAGAGCACATTCTGTGGTATTGCGATTAAAATCGAGCCAGTAATTTCCGAAGGGAACTCCACTTAACCTTACATCGGTTCGTCTTTGGACCGATTGGCTACTCTGATCTAGTGACGTCAAAGGATAGTTTTGTTGCATTTGATTTTATTCTGCGAAAGTACTGGCAACTTGCTAGGCTGTTTGAACTCCAGGCCTTAATCCACTTTATAAGTAGAAAAAATTGCGCTGCGAATCATTCCTCTTTTCCCGTGATGTCGGACCATAAGTCCGTCGCCACCGGATAAGGAATTCCTATGGATAGTTTCTTCTTCGTCACAATGTGACGCAGCGCTCAGAAAAAAATAAAGATTTCTATCTTCTAGTGTAGATCACGCTGGAAAGGGATTTATTTTGTCCCCCATAACAGCGTGGGTGGAGGTAGGATAGAACTGAACTGACGATGCTTTAAGTACGTGAAATGTTTATGAAATATGTAGATCAAATTCTTAATATACGAGTATATGTCATAGTGGAAATGGATCGTAGAGTGAATGTAAATTATTGATAGTGAATACCTTTGCTAAAGTAATCAGTTATTGCCACGCTCATTTGCACTGTATAATTGTTTTCATAGAATTTATTCATTCATTTGCTCTACATGCCCAAACCATCTCAAAGTTTTCTTCTTGATCCAAATTTGAACCTCCAAAAAATTAAACGAGAATGGAAACTTTTCTGGCCACTGAACATACTTTTCAGTTTTACATGTTTAGAACATTTTTAGAACACAGTACCTCTACGAATCAAATGGAAAGAATGACACAGTGATCGGATTCTTTCTAAATGCCGCACCAGTGCTTGAAATAGGGGTAAAGTCAGCCGTAGATCTTGATGGTTTATAAAGCTATAAGAGGTGATGTGAGGTCTGAGAACCCAGTTACAAGTGACGTCATATATTGTACGAGTATATATATTCCAAGGTGGATCAAGTTTAGAACCCAATAATAAAACTATACACATTGCCCTCGATCACTTCAAACATAACACATGACCTATAAATTAAAGAATTTTTATTAACACATTAATATACGCATATTCCTCGAATTACACGGTAAATACGTTAAAGGAAAATTCGCAAAAAACAAAAAGCTTAAATTGAGGTGATACGTTTACGCAAAATTGGGAGATTCGTTTCAGAATATCGAAATTCGCGTAAATTGAGTGAGAGAAGTCATATAAATGTCGAACCAAAAAAACGCGAAAATCGAATACAATATAAATTTAAAAAAGGTATACCTGTTTTATTTATTGGTAAAAAAATTGTGTGGCTACATTAGTAGGTACTAATTAATTAATAATTAATACGATAATAAAGTGTACAAAATAAATATTGTTTTTAGTTAAGGCGTTAACACTGCGGAGGTTTAAAGATATTTTTTTAAAAAATAGATCTATCCGAAGTCATAGGTATTCTTATACCCCCGAATACTAGGCGGAATAAACATTGTTTATTCCACTTTTCACCTCATCGTCAAGGGAGCATAAACAAGTATTGTTTGTACCTTCAAACCGGTAGCGTTATACCGTTATATTAAGTGGAATAAACAATGTTTTACTAAACAAACTATAATATAACATACATAACATAATCCGTTTGCATCGTCATCTTCACCGCTGCCCTTGAATTTCACAAACATTTTCTTTTTCACTAGTTCAAAGTCACTACCATCGTCCGTAGAATCACTGAACACACTTAAGTCATGCCCATTTTCAGTAGCATTTTCGTTGTAAGGTTGTGTAAAATATTCTGTGAACAGTCACCGAGTTTTATTTTTCGTTAAATCCTTGTAAATTTCTTCAGAATGGGCGAAAATGCTTTATAACTCTCGTTGAAATTTAGAAACACGTTCAACGTGTGGATATCGATATTTTAAACCATAGCTTCTAATCAACTAGCCAATTCAAGAACTTCGCCAAATGTACAATATTTTGCCGTGTTACTCCATATTTCTAATTAACTGGACATCTGGCGAAATTGTGGACATCAATTGTCGTTTAACAAGGTTTATTAAACTGCGTGAATCGAGGGATGGGTATAACAAGTTTTTCGACTACGACTACGCTATTATGTGACTTATTCATATAGAACTTCAAGTAGATAGAGAATAACCTTCGAGTTAAAGAAATGAGAAATCGTAAGGAAGTTTTTTTTCAATAAAATAATTTATTAATTTTCCTTCGTTACCAGTGTTTAATTAATCAAGTTCACTACTAGAAAACAGAGGTATTATACGTTCCAATCATTTCATACCAGAGAATACTTAAATTGGTTAAATGTGAGAAATATAGGCAAATTTCACGTATTGTCACTTTTGCATAATATATTCGACTGTTCCGTCACCCTTTTTGTCACACCGGCCTGTTTTAGCGTCTTACGAATCATGGACTAGCTACAATAAATGAAACAATACCCTCCAGTGGATATTGTTTCTTGGCTTTCGAAGTTCCTCTCACTTTTTACGCCATCCTTTCATGTCCATGCAATGAGACTTAGGAACCAACTAATGTTAAGACTCGCTTCGTCATCGGCATGTTTCGAAAAGCCATTGAAAAACTTGAAATCTTCAGTCAGTAATGTTACTTGTTTCATTATCGGTTTGCCTTTCCACTCCATCACCCCTTCTTTCTTCCAACGGTTGACATTTATTGTCATTTATTTTGTTTGTGAATTTTGTACAAATTAACAATAATTTGTGTAAATAATACTATCGCGACACATCTTTCGTATCTTACCCATTCCCCTTCTTGTACAACTTTTACGATATCTTTGACATTTTACATTTCCTTCTTTCAAAATATTCACTTAATCTATCACGCCTTCCACTCACATTAGTATGTATACTTATTTGTTAGTATTTCCTCATTAATTCTTTCTAAATGGTCAAAACTCAACCTGAAGTTCACGTTCGTCCCTAATCATTTCATTCTGTATTCTGTCGTACAATTGTCACCCCTTGTATTCTTCTCAGTGCACGCATTTATTTGGTTTCATTCAGTCTTTTGCCACGTCCAAGTTTCCCTCTCATACATCATCGTTGGTACTAAAACTTGGTTGCGTACTATAATCTTAGCAGATTTTAATACTGTGCGATTCGAGTATATATGTCTTAATGCTCCACTGACTTTGTTTCCTATTGCTACACGCATTTCGATGAATCTCGTAACTCTTCCTCATCAAAGAAATAACTACCCAAAGAACAGAGTTCCTCAACTAGCTCCAATATTTCATTGCTCATTCATATATCGCATTTACTTTTCCTTTTAGACTACTCTATCACCATGAGTTGAATTCGCAACATTCATTCTCAGATATTTCTATTTTGTCATGAGTACATTTACGCATTTCTCAGCATGCTATATTGATTGTTGTGCATTATTTTTTCTGCAAGTATCATAGTTAGTAAATATTAATATAAATAACACGGATACATAAACAGGGAAATCATTACTAAGTCGAATGGTGTACACAGAAAAGAAGACGTGATCGTGACTAGATATTCATAAGAATTTTCCTTTATCACAGAATAACCAATGATTGATGCGTGCGGCTATTGTAATTTATATCATAAATTGTCACATACTCCCAACTGTACAGGGTGGTCCATTAGTTGCACTTAAATGCTTATGTTCAAGGATCTTGTGGCTTTAATTCTTGAAGATAGTTAATTTTATATGGAAAATATGTAATAAGCTTATTAAGATTCATTGCAGTACCGTTTGAAAGATTTCAAGCTAAGCTGAACGTCCTCTGCTTGAAGTGGCTTGATCAGCAACAACACTCTCTTGTACCCTTTGAATATTCTCAAATGTATGAGTAAACTGTCTTCGATCGTAGCAAGTCAACTACTTATCCCTGCTGTTGAAAACTTGCAATTTATTTCCTAAACGTCTACTTGCTGGACAAGCTCCATCGATGGCGAAATGAGCGTTGTTTACTAATAATTGACAATATTTGCGAAATAGTCTTCGAACACTTTTGTTCGTTTGTTGTAGAATTATCCATATTAAAACTCACATACATACAAAGAATCATGCCATTAACTGTCGGGATAGACAGAGAGGGCAAAGCGCTAGACTTTCTTATCTCGACACACATCGTTAGCCTCTTCTCTCTGACTTTCTACATTTCCTTCTTTCAAAATATAATTCACTTAATCCAACCATACTTTCCTTGGACTTCCTCTACCACGTCTTCCACTCATATGTGCACTGTATATTTGTTTTATTAATATTTCTTCATTCATTCATTCCACGTACCCAAACCATCTTAGAGTTATTCTTCATCACACTCAACACATCAGCCTTCAAAGCAAAGTTCACGATCATCCTTAATCACTTAATTGCATAGTTTGTCCAATATTGCTACCCGAAGTATTCTTCTAAGTGCACGCATTTCTCTTTTCAGTATTTTCCACGTCTCACTTCCACACATCAGAGTTGGTCCTAAAGTACTATTGTATCTGAACAGATTTTGATACTGTTCGGTTTTTCGTTTATATATATTTTTAGTGCCCCATTGATTTTATTCCCCATCGCCACACATCGTTCGATATCCCTCTTAACTCTTCCATCATCATAGAAAATACTACCCATATTGCACTATTTCTCAACTTGTTTTATAATAACATATATCACATTCACTATTCCTTTCTTACTTTTCTATTACCATGACTTTAGATTTTGCAACATTCACCTTCAGATCTTTCTCTTCGTATTTCCCACATAATTTACTTTTCAAACTCAGCAATCCATATTCACTCTTCCCCAAGACCACCACCATGTTATCAGCATACAATAACCTGCATACATTCCCATTTAACATTTGTACTGTTTTCATTGACCCCTGTAGTTCCTTCACATATTAATCTAGATAAATATTAAATAGCCATGGTGAGGTAACGCAAACAAATAAGGATGCGTGTTAAATTTTCTGAAATAAGATTTAATTAAAAATATAAATATTTAAGGCAGCTGAGTGACTTATTGGCTACATTCTATTTTTTTTGTGAACATTATAAACGACGAAAAAATAACTAAGCGAGTAGGTATAAAATTCAACATTGCAAGGTGTGCGTGTAAGAGGTCGACAGATAAAAACGTAACTGAATCAAGTGAACTAGATTTTGAAAGAAGGTTAAATTTAGAATATTAATAGTACAATACATATGGCATGACGAGAAGTATGAATATGGAGGAAACGAAAATTGCGTAGTCTTCTAAAATAAGCATGGATACTTGTTGTCTCTGCCTCCCGCAAGGGATACGGCTTGATGATACGTACGAGTATGTATTGAGGTCCATAGCCGCGTAACTTATTGGATTTATGTGCAGGTCACCAGCTCGAACCCCGCGCTACTCCCCTCGAATGGCACAGGCATTTTCCTGCTTAGTATTCTGAGGTGTAAGGATACCTATGACTTCGGTCATATATATTATTTCAAAAAGAGGGGGAGAAACGTGCTATCAGATCCAGTACAGCGGTGTGTCTGTGAGACTGCTGGTGTGCCACTGCTAACTCACTTAAAAAACGGTACAGTTTCGCTTTCCAATTGAATTAACGTTGGTCTCTCGAGGGGATCCTCGATTAAGAGGCCCAGCAACGATCGACGACGATCGGACCCGCCAGGTTGTAAAGTTGTACTGTATACGACGAAAGTGTAATACAATACAACGATTAGATTCTGTATAGATTTTCTTTAAGTATAGGTTACACAATATTTAAAAGAAAAAATCCTCATACTGTCATTTAATGCTTTTCTCACACAATCCATAAATTATTATTTACATATACCATACTGTTGATGTACTGACTAAGGATATTTACATATACCATACTGTTGATGTACTGACTAAGGATACTTGTAAAATAAACATGAAGGCCTGTAACGTGGATTTCGATTTGTAGCAAGATTACATGTACTAAAGACAGAAATCTGTGTCGCCAAGTGCTTTGTCGAGGCAATATGGTGAATGATGAAAATCCATTCGAGGACCTCAAATTCAACCGTGAGAGGGTGAGGAATGGAGTTCCCACGATACTAAATATGGAGTTGCTGGTGTGGACCAAGAATCGGTATCCACAGTCGGCTCGTCAGAGAAGATGTCGCTAGTCCCAACGTACCGTTGAATAACAGTTAGTGATTAACGTGCATTTGATTTGTCTCTTTATATTCATTATCTTTCAAGGAGGACAAGGGTCGACAAATACAAGGATTGAATTCTTCATTGATTTGTTTTTGTTATAAAATCTTTAGATAAATCATCACACTGCCATTTTATAAAGTTGTCAGACAATAAATAAATTAATATCTACATTCAATTAACTAATATGGTAAAAAAAAGCACTCGAAATGTACATGCAATAAATGGATATTAATCAACCAATAGGTATTAAGTGATATCCCCAAGCAAAACCAATAAACTTAATGATCTTTGACACTTATTCATCGTGCATTTATGAATTGCATTTATCTTGTGTTACACCAAGAAGAATCCATTAAATAAAAGTGACATGCCAATTTCATTGAAAGACGGGTTCCTCGACCCTACGAATAAAAGATTGGCCCTTTGCAAATAAATTGAACGTTTGCACAAAACATATTCATTCTGAAATAAATATATATATTTTCCCTTCTACCTTCAAAAGGCACGCGTTTAAAAATGTGTTATGTGAGGTGAATACCAAAGCGCGGATTTTGAACCGGCAACATTTTACACAGGAGACCAGGCAACGGAAAATGAATCTCAATTTAAAAATCGAATAAGTACAACTAAATCAATCAAATATGCTTAAAACTATCATGTCTGTCTGTGTTAAAACATGTTCCAGACTAATTTTCATTTAAATCATGTTTGATATATTTCTGGTTGGTTGGCAATAAACCCCCATGGTGTACCGTATACAGCAAAAGTGTAATACAATACAATGGGACGAAGTGCGTTCTCAAACATCTTGAAACCTTTCGAACCGGCAACCTTTTGCAATGGAGTCCACGCCTCTGATAATAAACCACAAATCATTTGACATATCGAATGAGTAAAATATATATCAATTTATTTTCTTCCATATAACCCCAATATATTTATAAATTTTATTTCCATAAATCCCCATATTGTACTGTATACAGCGAAAGTGTAAGAAAACACAGAACAAAGATCTATTTCCTAGAATATCTCAAAACAGATTAATATTAATAATAAATAAATCATTTGTATAGTAATAAAACATCACTTATAGGGCGTTTTAATGTCGAATTTATTATAGACAACTCAGAATCGCCACTGAGTAAAATGAGGTGGAATGGTGTCTAAAAGCAAGCTTAAAACCGCAATATCAACGATGAATAACAAATTTACTATTCATCACACTGTTGTAACCGATAATCCTACCTCTGATAGATTATAACAAAATAAAAACCAAAATTTTCCTTCAATGATGACAAGTGTTTCCAGTAAGATGCAACAGACATTATCCATCATTCGCATCAATCAGGTCTTCTTACCCAGAGCATGTAGTCCCGATGTTCGAGCCAACTATCATGTATTGTGAGCTTTGTATATCCCCACAATCACATTCAATACTAATTTCGGTCAAGTAATAATAAACTAGGAGCATAAATCAATTCGATGGGGTTGGTTGAAAAAACCCCTTGAATTTTTTTCAAATCGGTTTCTCTGGTTAACGGCTTTAGCGCTGCCTTTATCAACGGTCTAAAATGTGGGTTGGATTTAATTTGTAAATAAAACTCAACATGTACCATATGCCATCTTTATATTTTTTTTTCAGCAATCACAATAAAGGTGTCAAAAGGGGAAACATGACAAAAAACTGTTATTGCAAAAGATAAAACATTATATTCATAAATCGCTGGTGACGCTTTCATAAATACACGTAAACACTCGTAAAAATTAACAAATTTGCATTATTTCTAAAAAAATCCATAGTCCAAAAGTGAATATACATTTAAAATTCAATTAAACAGATAACAATGACGACTTCTATGGGCAAGTGGTAGAATACTTGTCTACTAGGCGACAGTTCCATGTTCAATTTTAAATTCAGTTTTTTTTTATCAAATCCTATCAACTTACATATGATATAATTTGAAAGTTCATGAGATGATAAAAAGGAGCACTTTAGGATTCCTCTACAATAAACAAATCAGGAAATATTTGTCATTCCTAAACAAACAGTTTTTTATTAATTTTGACATTTTTCAAAAGAAAATTGATAAATTTATTATTTTCCATAAAAATATGAAAATTATTTTTTTAATTACCTTCAAATGTCCAAAATGTTAACTAAAAACCAAGAAAATCTAAATGGGTAAGGTAAAAACTGCGATAGGTAGAATAAGGTAGAATAAACTCAACAGTGAAAAAATAAAGAAATTCACTTGACGTATATACTCATATCCTTACCATACACCATTGTATGTGTATGCACACATATACCATAAAAACAAATACACCAATTTGGTGAAGTAACCAAACTTATACAATTTCAAAGGTTATTCACAATATCGTTGAAAGCCCCGATTTACTAGCTCAAATTGGTTCACATTCCTGCTAGAAACACACGAAAGCTTTTACAATTTAAATTTGACAACATCAATTTGTCAACTCCAGTTGCACGTTGTAATGCATCAATATTGAGATAACAATAATTAAGTAACTCAATATCTTGTTTGGTGGATATTTTTAGTGAAGATGTTGATGATTTCAGGAGGGTCCTTATCGAGCATTTTGCTCAATCTAAGGTCTTGACTCGTGTACTGTTATTCTATTATTTAAGTACCTCCGTGGCCTAGTTGGTAAGACACTTGTCTCCTAGTCATCTGTTGCGGATTCAAATCCCCCTGGAACACAGATTAAAAAAAGTCCAGTCTGGTTTTTACTTAAGGCCTCTTTAACATCTTTCTGGTTGGTTGGAAGAGATTGCCATTGATTACTTATGTTGTGCAATGATATGATTAAACATCATATCTTGAAAGATATGTATCATAAATTGTAAGATTTTTTAGGAGGATTTTAATGCGGTATTTTTTGATTTTCAAGTTTTACTGCGTTATGTAAACGACACTTAAGTGCCATGCAAATAAATACATAAATAAATAACATAATAAAAATAATGTTTAAAAGTAAGTAAAAGCTTTAATTGTAAAAAAAAAACAAACGAGTCAACTTTTGATATTCACACTACAAAAGTTAAAAAGTCATCCGTTTCGTGTCCCAATTAACAGGAAGGTCTACCCCGATGACAGCACGTAGGCTTTCATAGTGCTCGCCGATGGTCATGAAATTAAAAGACTGATCGGGTAAGAAAGACCTCGGACGAATGTGAGAGAAAATACGCGAAATCATATTACTCTTAAGTTTCAAAACTCGTACTGAGAAATCGAACTGAAAGTTAAATCGCGAATTTAAATACTGTTTTATTATCATGGTGACATGAATCACTCATGGGCGCTAAACGAGTTCAGATTTTATTGATTAGCTAGCGTGAAGTAAAGTTGGTATAGGTTGTTTTATTGTACATTGATTAACCAATTAAAATATCTGAGTTTTCACTGGCAGGCCTCGTTTTAGTTTCGTATCGTACTAATTCAATAAATTAGGGCGTTTTACGTCCCCCGTCGTATATTGCTCAACAAGTTGGAAATAATACACAAACTTCCGAGGCCACAGGTCGTATCATAATGGTATTTTGTCATAAAATTAGCGACGAGTTGTAAATAATAAATGTTAAACAATATTATAATATATTGATAGCGCCTTATTAATTAGCCAAGAGAGTTATGTGATGTTTATCGTCCACTAAGGACAGGACTATCTTAAAGCATTCACCGTTGTTATTTTTTACCAATAACAATATCATGAATAATGTTTAGTAAGGAAATTTTGTGGTGTGTCAATGTATGAAAGAAGGCGGAATCAATAAATCAGAAATGAATGCATGGATGTTTAAAGTAAGATGAAGAAATGAGTTTTAAGATGGTTTAGACATATGGAAAGAATGAATGACAAAAGCGAGTATACAAGTCAAAAGTGCAAGGTGTGCATGGAAAGGGGTAGAGCGAGGAAAATGTGGCTGGATTAAATGGATCAGATTGTTAAAGATGTAAAGTGAGAAGTACGAATAATAGAAGATTGTGCATGACAAAAAGTATGATTGTGGAGAAAGCGGTTGTGTGGTTGAATAGAAAAGGTCGAAGGATACGGCGTGATGATATGCATGTCTATATTAATATTTTTTGACTAGCACAATACAACATTTATAATTTACTCGTAAATTGTTTTGCAATGGAAAGTCAAACCGTACAGTATAGGTACACACTTTTGTGGAAATAGACAACCACTTCACTAGGCGAGGCATGTGACATAGTTAATTCTTCAATCATAATTTCATGTTTGTCCTAAGTACTCGTTGAAACACTTTCATCCTTAATCATAATTTCAACAACTCACCACAATCATATTTGAAAACTTCAAAAAATTTAAACAAGACATAAGTATGCAAATACACGCGTCATCACTCTCATAAAAATACAATTATCTATAAAATAATAATTACTTAAAGTTAGTCCGAAGAGAAAAAAAAGGAAAATCTTAAAACAGATGTCGTCAAATAGCAATAATGTCGTCAATAATCTATATAATTTTTTATGTTTCGTTATTTCATTTTTGTAAATAAAATTATGCGTGCGCTATGATAATTAAATTATTATATTGTACAAAACTGAAATAATTTATTTTTATCCACATCTTGATGTGGGGTTGAATCAATCATAGAGCGAGTGAATATTTTATAGTTTTAATATTCAATTGTCAATTGATGTGTCGGGGCGGTATTATTGTGTTCAATGCGGTATTTTATTTGGGAACTTGATATGAAATGCGTTTACATGAGTGATACGTAGTAAGTCCCGTGACCATATTATATACAAGTAACGTTCAGAAGCGAAATAAAAAAAACACTGAAATCGTGCTGGCATACTTAGTCGTTTAGTAATTGAATAATTCAACAGTATATTTCATTCTTGTTTAGTATACGGTTAACCGAGAAAATTAATTTGCCAAAAAATCCTGGCACTTGTTAGGTTCTAGCCTAACCTGTTTAGCTAATTAAAACTTATGTCGCATCAAAAAAACAAATGGTAACAATTTTACTCATATTAAATTTAATAGTGAGCCTACGTATCCCGGACATTTTTAAATTGAAATAAATAACTCATGTGAATACTTGAATAAACAGATAATAATAAAACACTAGAAATAACAATAAAGAAAACCAAAACGAGTTTCAACTTAAGATATTGTTTTTATCTAACTTTTACGCTTATTAAAAATATTTTTTTACTATTCATAAGACACAGAAAAAAAAACTAAGAGCTACTTACGCGGTGGAGCTTGATTCATACAAAGATTCTTGTACAGGAAAAAATAATGATGTGTGGTGCCATTTTTGACAAGCACTGTTGTATCATGGAATCCATCAACAATATAAGGTGTAGTTGTTTCGTGTTATTTATTGGGCCTGACTTTTCGTTAACGTATATTATCAAGTTTAATTAAGAAGAAACGAAGTGAATTGAATAATTTAAACATTACTATAAATAATAAGGATTAATTAAGTTTGTTATACGACATCACATCACATTTTCAACAAAAGAAAACACATTTTATAATTAAAATGTTATATATTGTTGTGAAAATCACTTCATATTAAAACAAATTGTGGCCTTGCTTGAAACGTTAAAAGGGCATCCTTGATTATAACGAGTATTTCAGCTTATATTTCTGAAATCAGGAATTCAATAAGGACACAAGACTGGTTTATTGGTGAGAGATCCTCAAATTATAACATTTTAGTTATTATATTGGCCGTCAGAGTGGATCAACAGAAAACTGAATGGTTTTATATACTATTCAGGAAGTATCACACATATATTCCCAAAACTCGCTATTTTGTTTTAACAGTAAACCTAAAATCAATAAAATATCATACGCGTATAATGGGGCAAGGTAGAATTTACATCTACTTGTAAATTGTATTGATTTCAAGTGAAATGGCTCATCTGCTAAGTTTGATTTAGATATAACGTAAATGCTATTTCATAAATCTGGAATATCGAGACACGGTAGCCATAAAGCAGATGCGCAATCTTTCAACAGTACAAGAAAGCTTAGATTTGACATTTGAAATTCAAGCAAAGCTTATGACGAGTCCAATTTTCAAATGATCCAGCATAGACCTCTTGACCTAAGAACTATGTGTTGTCCTCAATAAATGCGTGACTGTCTAGAAACAGTAGGACGTAATCAATAAACCGATGAATATAGCTCATTCAATGATAACATTAGTCAATCTTCTTTCGAATTTGTAATTCGGATCAATTGACGAGCGTGGTCGAGAAACAACTTTATCTTCGGACCCTTGAATCGAGCTTCCAAGTTTAAAGCTACTGGAGTACGTTAGTAATTCTACCCAACACGCAGACGCGACAACACTAACACAGTTTTGTTGTTGGCAGACGAACTCTTTTACAGACAAGCATTTTTTTAAAGCATCGGGAACTAAACCCGACACTCTCAAGCGTAAGTCAAGCTTCTTACCAATTAAGAATAGACATCAATCATTATGTTCTCCATTGTCACTATTTCTAACGTTATTGAAGTGCACCCTTCTCAAATGTGTTAATATGATACTTTAAGTCTAAGGTAATATAAAATGACCAGGGGATAACCAACAACCTTGATTTACACCCCCACAAGCATAATAATATAGAATGTTACCTATAGGATAAAAATAGGTATTTACATGACCTTGACTTGTAGTAGAAGAAATAATTCGAAAAAATCAAAAAAAATATGCGAATTATCTGAATCTAGTATTTTAAAAGTCGATCTATAAAAATACACTAGATCTATTGACCTCTAGCGTCAAAAACAAGAACCAAAAAACATATTTATATATTGTATAAACATGCTCGTAAATATTAATTTAACATTTTTGATAATTGGATCAGAAGTTCCACTTCAGTTGGATACATTAAAATTAAATGACTAATAACATAACATAACATCGATGATCAGTACGCAGCGAAATAAAACTGAAACATATACAAAGGACTCTGGTAAGAATTAATATTCAAAGCGGTAAAACAGTGTATTTAAAAATTATGTAATAATATTTAATCATCTTTAACTTCTCATTATATTAAATTTGTAGTTGATTTAATTTTTAACTGGAACTTTCTTTCTCGTCGCAAATTGCATTTGTTTTCTGAAAATAATTAATTAATAAAGAATTTCATTCCATTTCAGAAAAGCAATCAATGACCGGAGATGGCGGACAGTCGACAGTCGAGGCATTGCATTGCAGCTCTTATGACTCTTCTCATAGCTGTATTCTGCATCCAAAGAAGCAACGCCAACACTGAAGATATGATAGTATCTCTACTAAAGTTCCTTGGCGACGGAGAAAGACAGTACCAAGTGGAACCACCAGATCAAACCAAATTCTTTAAAGAATATGACTTCATCATAGTTGGAGCTGGAACAGCAGGTTGTACGTTAGCCAATCGACTAACAGAAGTGCCAGAATGGAAAGTACTATTAATAGAAGCAGGTTCACATGAAAACTTCCTTATGGATATACCTATCTTAGCAAACTATTTACAATTCACAAAAGCTAATTGGAAATACAAAACGGTTCCATCTGACCGGGCATGTTTAGGATTTGACAAGAAACAGTGCAATTGGCCAAGAGGAAAGGTTATGGGAGGATCCAGTGTACTTAATTATATGATCTATACAAGGGGGAACAGAAAAGATTATGACCGATGGGAGCAACTAGGAAATATCGGATGGAGTTGGCAAAATGTCTTACCGTATTACAAGAAAATAGAAAATTACCAGGTGCCTGAATTTATGGACCCAGAATATCATAGCAAAGGGGGTAATTTGGACATAAGTCATGCCCCATTTCATACAAATGTTGCCAGTGCGTGGATCAATGCGGCCCAAGAAGCAGGTCATAAAAGAAGAGATCATAATGGTAGAACGCAAACTGGTGTCTCCTATCTTCAACTGTCACTAAGCAATGGAACTAGACACAGTGCGAATAGAGCATATATAATTCCAATAAGAAATAGACCAAACCTACATGTAGCTAAGAATAGTATGGTAACTAGGTTGATTATAAACAAAAATAAAATAGTGACTGGTGTTGAATTTATCAGACGAAACATGAAATACAAAATTTCAGCATCTAAAGAAGTGATTTTATCAGCCGGTGCCATAAATTCTCCACAATTATTAATGTTGTCAGGAATTGGTCCCAGTGATGATCTCGGAAAATTCGACATACCAGTTATTCAGAATTTATCAGTCGGTTATAACCTAATGGATCACATAGCCGCTGGCGGGCTGACGTTCACTCTTAAGAAACAGAATATATCTTTAGCCACAGACTATATATTCGGTAATCCAAACTTCATATTCAACTGGATGAGTGACCGCGGCGGTCCGTTGGCGATACCTGGAGGTTGTGAAGCTGTGGCCTTTATTGATCTCAAGAATCCAAAAGCTGATGACGGATGGGCAGATATGGAATTATTATTTATAGGAGGATCCGTTATGGGCGATCCATTACTTAAGAAAAACTTTGGCTTTAGAGATGATATATTCAACCAAGTTTACAGCCAATTAGGTGATAAACAATCTTTCATGGTCTTTCCAATGTTGATGAGGCCTAAATCCAGAGGAAGGATAAAACTAAAAAGTAAAAATCCATTCTCGTATCCCTTGATATATCCCAATTACTTTAGATATGAACAAGATATAAAAACGATGGTTGCTGGAATGAAAGAAGCTATGAAAATTTCGGAACAACCTTCTCTTAAAAAAATAGGAACCAAATTGTACACAGTCCCAATTCCGACATGTGAACCTTATGGATTTGGAACAGATGCTTATTGGGCTTGCCATGCCATGCACTTTACATTTACCATTTATCATCCAAGTGGAACTTGCAAGATGGGACCAGCACATGATCCTGATGCTGTAGTCGATCCAAGATTGAAAGTATATGGAATAAGTAACTTGAGAGTTGTAGATGCCAGCATTATGCCGGAAATACCATCAGCGCATACAAATGCACCGACGTACATGATAGCAGAAAAGGCGGGCGATATGATCAAAGAAGACTGGGGTGCAAGAGTTAAAAGACGAGCAAGAAAGACCAGAAAGAATTAAAATGTAGATCTAACAGTGTTGATAGTTGTCCGAAGAACATTTACATATAGGAGATACGTGATATTAGGCTTAAACAATTATTTAATGGTTTATTATAAATTTTAAACTGGTTGTTTGGCAAGTAGAATAGTGGGAAGTGGTGTTAAACTGTCCAGTGAGTGAAAAAACCATGGTGATGTAATGACTAGTCCAATACATACGATCAAATCACTTTAGTATAGAAATATAATTGACTGTAATGTTCGATTATTACATCGATTTAAGGGGAAATATGAAGGTATATTTTATTCAATAACCCTGATTTCATCAAGTATAGCACCAAGGAAGCAAACGTAAAAAAACTTGGAATAATTAAAATGTAAGGTTGTGGAAATCCGAAGAAAAAAAACACTTGATACGGACTCCTCTTTTTAAGTTTATTCTGTATAATCTAATTTATTTATTTGAGAAACATCAAGATTTTTTAAGTTTATATTTATTTCTAAATGGAGTTATGGAGTGTGGGCAATAAAAAATATTGAGAAGTTACATTTATTTGAATACTAAAAATAGGTAAAAAATTACAAAAATTTAAAAAATAAATATTGAGAATAAATTAAAAGTTCATGTGGTTGTGCATAGGGTTGGTCCACTTACGAGTGCCGAGGCTAGTCTATTCTAGAGCTTGGACCACTGACGTAATGGGGCAGCCAGTGAGTAAGTCATCAGTATCAGCGGCATGGCGGAAAACTTCATATTGGGGCTAGCTTCAGTCCCAGGTTCTTGTCCTTGACAATCAATAGCGAGCTCCATAGTGGCGATGTTAATCACCCAGGGAGATTAGCATGAGACCCCGTATCTTAAGACTGTGTCGCAAATAGGTGAGACATGTCCGTATCTGAAGCAAGTTCACGGGGGTCAAGTGATGGAATGTTTTTTAGCCTCTCCAAGGATCGCCTTTCATTCCCTCCACCGCTGGATGGGAACCATTTGCAAACGGCCTGCCCATTGGTCAACATACATTATCACTACTCAGAATGAATATAAGCTTTATCTAAGAAAATGTTTGCGATTCCCAGCGAAATGTTATCAACCCCTTTTTACAATGGAACATTTAAAAACTGTTCTTTAAAAGGGGCTAGGGGATATTCCCTTAGTGTATTCTTCGTAAAAAGGCTTACCTAACTGACGAAGAAGGCTCAACTAATAACCACTAGACTTTTTTTAATAAACGCGAATTAATTATCATACGAAAAAAATTAAATTGTTACAATATACTTCGCTTTGTTAACTGACACTTCTTTTTCTTCCTGGCACTGTCCCAACTTATTGCCTAGGTAGGTTGTTGGGGTCGGCTCTTCTCGTTCTCAGGCTGCATGTTCTTCGGTTCTGGGTGTCGCTTTCATCTAGGCCGATTCTCTGCAGGATTTTGGAGCATTAAGTTATCCAGGATTTCTTTGGCCTTGCTCTGGACAGCTGTCAAGGAAGATCCACAGACATTGCCTGATTTACCGTATGGTCTGGTGGTATCCGTCTTATGTGCCCGTACCATCTCAACTGTCGCTCTTCCAGCTAACTGTTTATGTCAGTCCCCCCCAGGCTACCACGAATGCGTGAGCTCTTAATTCTATCTTATAGCAATACTCCTGCCGACCACCTAAGCATTCGCATTTCTGCTGTTTCAAGTTGCCTAGAGTAGGAGCTGTACATAGTCCAGCATTCTGAGCCATACATAATCGCGGGTCTAACGATAATCTGGTATACCTTTCCTTTTAGTTTTATAGGCATTTTTGATTCACACAAGACTCCTGTTAGCGATCTGAATTTCATCCATCCCACACCTATTATATGGTCAACGTCCGCTGCGCACCCTCCGTCTTTGTGAATGAGTGAGCCCAGATACTTAAATGAGTCACAGCCGGCTAATATTTCCCCATCCAGTTGCATTAAAGGAGTTGTGGAATTTGTGTCTTCAAATGGCAGGTACAGGTATTCTGTATTTTTCCTACTAATTTTTAAACCGTTTTCCTCCAGGATCCTTCTCCATCTGTCCAGGCTGATCTGCAAATCACAATGGTTATCTGATATCAGCGCTACATCATCTGCAAAAAAGCATAGTCTTAAGGATACCGTTTATTTCATGATTTGTTAGATAATTCATGACAATTATGAACAGCAGTGGACTGAGGACAGATCCTTGGTGCACCGCCACTTTAATTAGAAATTCATGTGATATTCCCGATGTGCATCTTACTTGTGTTTTTATCTATACATATCTGTATACATATCTTGTATGGTAAGCACATATCCTTCCGGTACGTCATGAGATCTCAATGCTGCCCAGATCAGATCATGTGTTTCCAGGTCTATAAATACTTTTTGGCGTCTCGATATTTTTCAACTAGGATTCTGACTGTTTGAATTTCATCTATAGTTGACTTTCCCGACACGAAGCCGCATTGAATATTGACAACATTCCTTATTCGGGTGTTGATAATCCTCTCGTATATTTTCATGGTGTGGGACATAAGCTTCATCCCCCTATAATTGTCACACTTCCTGGTGACTCCTTTATTTTTATAGAACGGAAGAAGATAGCTCTTCCTAAAGCTTTCTGGCATTGGTACTCGATACAGTATTACAGAGGTTGCACAGCCACTTATGTCCCACTTCACTACACTCTTTCCACAACTCCGCTGGAATATTGTCTGGACCCACAGCGTTCCCCTTTTTCATTTATGATACTTTAACTTCTGTCGGAGTGATTTCTTCAACTGACCCAAGCACTGGTTGCTCTGACGCGTAAGTTGTTCATGGAAATTCCTCATTTAGTAATGTAGAATATTAATCTTTCCAACTATCGCACATTTTGATTTCCTCTGTGATCGTGTCTTCTATGTATTTGGGTGTTCTAATAGATTTGGCCCTTTCTTTTCTATACGCTGCGATTTTGTACATTCTTTGTGCTTCCTTAGGTGTTTCTAGGTCGTCATAAAGATCTTTCAATGCCTCATGCTGTGCAGAGGCAACCAATTTCTTTGATGTCATTTTGGCTTGCCTGTACAATGCCCGAAGTTCATCTTACTCGCTATCGCATTTACAGTTGGGCCAGTTTCTGAAAGCGATTTTCTTCTCCTTTAGACAATTCTGCACGTCTGTTAACTGACACTATACACGATATATATTTTTTATCATAAATAATCAAAATTCTCAAACTCTTTTTACAACTTATCTATTTCCCAAAAGACCATAGACAAT
Source organism: Odontocerum albicorne (assembly GCA_949825065.1). NCBI lineage: Eukaryota > Metazoa > Arthropoda > Insecta > Trichoptera > Odontoceridae > Odontocerum > Odontocerum albicorne. The sequence goes on from OX463858.1 coordinate 13,653,006, forward strand.
ATACGTACTCGTAAAGTTACTTTTTACTCTATCCTCCGAGTACCGACGGTATTGCCGTCGGTTGAAACCAATATCTTGGGAGTAAGAAATAACTTCTACAAGGGCAGCTCAAGCTCTTCAGATGACCTTGTTGTATCAGTTCTTCTGTGCCACAGGATAACCACCGCAGAGTTGCAGTTCAAGTTAAATCGGGAGCGTGGCCGGTTTAACTTGATTATACGCAGCCGATACAACAACTATGGTTCGTTCGAATGTGACAAAATTATCATCCGGAGGCATATGAACACTACCCATATACATTACACTACACCTAAGGCTGAATGTGTTACTATCACACATCGGAAGATCTACAAAGGTTTCTTTGTAATTCGTCTTCCGTTGGTAAGTTCTCGGCGGTTTTCTTACCAAATATATTTTGCTGAACATATGTAAATGCGGAGAGCTACCTAATAGTCGCAGCCACTACCTTAATATATTCACACTCAAATTATTTATAATATTTTTAATGTATCTATAATAATGGGTTCGATTCCCGAATTAGTGTTTCCTTGAAGAAAGTTCGCTCTCTAAAAGGTGCAATATAAATTATCCTTTCATTATTAGTAATATTGGTTGGTAAAAGTTTGTTTTTCGACAAAGATTTCCATAATAAAAGTTCCAACAATATATTTTCACAAAATTAGGAAATCACGCTACTGATCAGCGTCCATATAAAATTGTTAAAACTCCATTAGGTATAAGAAGATATAATGCTAAAATCTCATCAATGCGTGCGACAAGAAATTTCACATATGACGTCAATGAAATAACAAGTTAATTCATTGGTGAGATATATCGAAACAGCAAATTACATATATTTACGCAGTAAACTGCGAGGTTAAAACTATTTCGAAGTGTTCGGAGAAACAAGTTTAATTATTATTGATAAAGAAAGTGCAAGCTTTTTCCTTGTGAGAAAAAAAAATTAAAACGTGAACGCATATTGAATAGTGAGCCATATCGTCTTCCATAGCCTAGTTGGTTAGATGTTTGACATTCAGCCTACGGTTACGAGTTCGAATCCCGATAACCCAAAAAGGAGTTCCCAGTTCTAGAATTCACAAGTGGTAGGATTACTAATACGGACGATGACAAACCAGGACAATTAACAAGCCTACTTCTGAGGCCTGAAGGATCGATTATCGGAGCCGAAGACAAAATGTACATTCTTCTCCAGTCCTCTTGGAATTCCGCTATCCGAAAAGCCTCGGCAAATATAGGCCCGTCGCACTATTAACCTGGTCGCTACAGCGCATAGGTGTGCTCCTGTGACACCTCTGCTCCTGTGACCCTCTACATTGCCAGTGACTATGAGTTTCTTCATGCTCTCGTTGCGCGAAATGTGCCGAAGAACTAAAGAATGCGACAAGTGCATCATTTTGAAAGTTTCTTTGAGATGTCAAGTTCTTCCAATATAGAAGCATTTGTTCGGCGTTCGTTCGTGAAACACCCAGCAATCGTCTCCAGCACCACATCTCGAAAGAGTATATCCTTGATTTATTTCTCTCTGGCCTTTATTGTTCAAGTTTACACATACAGAAATATTGAAAAAAATCAGGGTTTTAACAAGACAATTTTTTTTAACCTGGCGAGTTTATTGTCATGTGGTAATCTCTTCCAATCAACCAGAAAGATGTTTTTATAGGTCCATAGTGTTAACCAGACTTTAAGTTTTTTTAATTAATTTTCACATCTCGAGAAAAGTGTCTGTTTCTCCAGATCAGTCCCAGCCTTTATAGAACTGTACGATATATAGAACGATATAGAACTGTCAGCCATATACTTTTTCTTGATTTCAGCTTCAAATCCACAATTATCTGCAATGTAAACCTAAGAATAATAAATTATGCACGACCACAAAATCTTGTTAACAGGTTAATTTCCTTTCACTGTCTCGATCAATGATCATGATATAAAGTTAAAAAACCCTAAATAATATCCATATCAGCTTATCTTCAAGCTACGGATCGTCCAAATAGACGGAGGTGAATCATAAAAAAATAACTATCGTAGGACTACGATATTCAGTCATGGACAGGGGGAAACATGGAGATCTACGATAGGAAAACACTACGATAAGAGAAAAAATGAGAAAAAAAACATGTTCGATGCCCGTGCTAATGTGGGAAAAATATTACGACACAAGTCCCGTCTCTAAAAGACGATGTTATATACGAGGGCGGTCCGATAAGTACTTAGCCTCACCGCCCGATGGCACCACTATCGCAAGAGCAATTTTTTATCGCGTAGTACATTCTCGTTGACAGCTACTGTCAAAATTTCAGCCGAATCGGACGCGTAGTTTTGTTTTGACCGCGTGTGGAAGCGAGCGTGTCCGCGGATTTGAGAAAAATGGAAAAAGAGCAATATCGGTCGGTGATTCGATTCTTGTTTTTGGTTTGGGTATGTGGAACAAATGAATGAAGAAAGACTGACAAAACAACTATACAGTGCAAATGTTAATGGAAGGCGTGGCAGAGGAAGAAGAAAAAGGTATGTTTAGATTAAGAGTGTGATATTGTGAAAGAAAATGTAAAAGTCAGAGAACTCGTAGATGTTTTATGAATATAGAAGTGACGAAATACATTTGTCGCGATAGGAAAGTCTGGCGCTTTCCTATCTGCCTACCCCGACAGGGAAACGGCGTGATGTTATTATATGTGTGTGTGTAAGTATTTCAGACTTAATTCTCTCAATGTATCCAAATCATCTCAAGATCCGTTTCTTGGTTCTTCCCCTATCCGACCCTTACAGTTATCTTTTGTCCAGTCATTACCAACTTAATCATACACAGTAATATCTTCGTTAAATTCTTAAAAGCACAATAACGGAGCACTTTACTACTCGTATTACGAGTACATACACTTGTTCAGGTGAGATACGAACAAAGTCAATTGTCTTCTTCCTATATAGAAAAAAATGTGTTGACAAAGAAAATTGAAGCCTTTAAATAAGACCATTTTCATCGGTCACTTGAAAGTACATAAGTGATTTTGCTTGACCCAAATTTCAAACCCAGACTAAAGCCTTTAATTCAGAACTGAATTTAAATAACTACAAGACGCATCTGAAACACCTGTCACCAAACCGCTTTTTGCCATAAATTGATATAGAGATACCCTAGAATGAAATTTAACAGTCCTTCCACAAGGTTATTGAAGGCACGCTATTATTACCGACAAGTTTTTTCAACATACAAATATTTTTTTCAATCTGCATAATCACTAAGATGATTACATATAACGATGTATATATGATACAATGATGCCGTTAAAATTCCAGAAACTTGCACACGAGGACTAGTCGATCTTTACGTGGCATCTTGCAGCAAGATGAAGAAGAGATGTGCTAATATAATATATAACATAGTTTATATTTTATATCAAATTTGATGTTTTGAAGTAAAATATGGATATGAGAAAAAAAATATAGGAGCCGAATAAATGCTGTAGAAGTGCATGCATTGAGAATACATGGGGTGACAATGTATGACAGAATACGGAATTACGTGATATGAGATGAATGTAAACTTAAGATTGGTGTATTTAGAAAGATGAAGAATAGCATTCTGAGATGATTTGGACATATTAAACGAATGAATGAAGAAATACTAACAAAACAAATCTACAGTGCAAATGTAAGAAGAATATGTGGTAGAGGAAGACCAAGAAAAGTATGGTTGGATTGAGAGAATATGTTAAATGAGAAAATGTAAAAGACAGGGAATGTTATAATACAAGTTGAATGCGAACTTGTATGTATGGATATAAAGGAGGCGAAATATATATATCGCATTAAGTCTGGTGATCTGCCCTCTCTGCCTACCCTGACAGGGAAACTGTGATGATATGCCCATATATAACTTGTAAAATTAGTCAAAAGACATTTATTGAATTCTGAGAACTAGGGGCGGGCTCGGTTGCGCAACTTGAACAGTATATACCTTGGGGAGACTGAGTAACGAGTTTCGAAAGAAACTATTTTTCCTTCAGCTTCAATTTACAAATTCTTAGAAATGTAATATAACTTTGACTACTCAGAGTCTCGACTAGGGTGGGGCGATCGAAGCAATTGCCCTAATCGTCGTAGCTGAAGGGCGCCAAAATAAGTAAAAAAAATCATAGCTTATTATCATATAATTTAAAATGAGCATAGCTTATGAGATAACTAAAGGATAAATCATTGGAGTTTAATAAACCGATGTTCGTATGTTTCGTGGACTTGACTAAGGCTTTTGACAAAGTTCTACTAGAGGATGTCATTAACATAATGAGAGAGTACGAAGTTCCTGCATCAATAATCAAAACCATTCAAAGTATTAACAAGAATGGGAAGACACGAATCAAGGCAAACGGAGACCTAACAAAAGAGATACCCACTGCAACCGGCATCAAACAGGGAGACAGTCTCAGCCCTTTCCTTTTTAACATTATTATGGATAGAATAATAGAGGAGGTGACTTCTTTGGGCCTGGGTTACAAAATGGGAAATAAATTAATCAATGTTAGCAGAAAACGAAGATGATCTTCAGAGAATGCTCTACAAATTTCCCCTTGCTTCTAAGAAATACAATATGACGATTTCTGCCAATAAAACAAAGTGCTTAACAATATCAAAAGAGCCACTCAGATGCAAACTGATCATCGATAACGTACCCATCGAGCAAGTCATGCGATTCACTTACCTAACATAGGTGTAGAGATCTCCAGCAACAGTGATTTATATAGTGAAGTACGAGCACAAACTAATAAAGCGACTGCTTTGGATGGCTGCCTGCGGGACACTATATGGAGAAACAAACACATGCTAACCGAAAGTAAGGTCAGGATATATAAGACATGCGTCCGCCCCAGCATGACATATGGTATAGAAGTGAGAGCCGATACCAACAGGACACAAAACCTTCTCAGAGTGGCGGAAATGAGAACCCTACGCTCCATCGCAGGCAGAACTCTTAGAGATCGGATCAGAAATGAGACGATAAAGTCTGTCTATGGTGTTGAAGACATAGTGAGGTGGGGAAGAAGCAGAAGGCGCTTCTGAAAGGATCATGTAGACCGCATGGAGGATACGAGACTTGCGAAAATTGCTAAGACTGAAAACCCTAGCAGCAGGAGATTACCAGGAAGGCCACCGAAAAGGCGGAAAGACAGCTGGACGTCATCATTCCAGGACAGCCCACCGTCACAAACAGGTCATACGACCTAGACCAAGAGGAAGAAGAAGAAGAATAGCTTATTATCGATAAGAGAGATTGTCAGATATGGCTATTATATCTATTGAACATTTGATGTCGGATAAAATCGGTTTTTATAAAGTTCTTGATACTTTGGTGATCCTGAAAGCTCGATAAATACCCAACGTTATAAATGTTTTAATTTGTATCCGTTGATTTACTCGTATATTGTGAGGTAAATTGACATACGTAACCAATTTTTACTATTGAACCTGATTTCTTAAGAGAGTAATTTTAAAATAAGAGGAAAATATAACAGTAATTTCACCCGTTTAAAAGAAACGAAAGAGTTTAAAAAACGTGACCTTAATGTGAAGGCGCGTTTTCGGATGGGTGCTTCAGACGCGAAAAAAAAAGTCGTTCCGGCTCTGACCCTAAGCAAATCTTGGCGTTCTCAGAAGAGTTTTTTGACGTCTGGCTATCCCCACAGCTGTACAATAGTTTCTAACGGCCAAGGTTACATCGATCACGTTGGCGGACTCGTACAGCTATTGGAACTTGAGTCATCCACAACCCCATCGTCCCCACACTGAACCTGAATCACGATCTTTGAAGGTTACTCGTCAAGTATATGATGCACATGTAATAGTTGAGTTCAATCTTCCAAGCTCTATAGACGTAATCATTTCTGATTTTTGCGAAATTGAGAAGAGATTGAAATTTCGAAAAACATATTTTCATAAAGGTTCAAAAATGTATCTTATAACGCTTTCATTGTATAAAGTACAACCGACCAAACCATTCCAATGCTCCTTTTAATCCGCATTACTTCCTTATGCATAACCAGGACTAACCACATTGTATTGTTTATATTATCCTAGTTTATATTTTGGCCGAACATTTGAATAAAAAAAATAATGTACATTGTTATAGATATTAAACTTACGGAGAGATATGAAATTCCACATACTTCAAACGGCCGAATGACATTTTACTTATCAACATTTGACTTAAGACCACAGATGATATTTTTACACTTTTGTTGGCATTTGCAAGTTAGCAAGTAAATAATACTCTCAAGATTTCTGTATAGAAAAATAAATCAGATCAATTAATTTAATAATGAAAATCCTCTTAAATGTTCTAATTTTCTATTTATTGCCTTAAAAACACAATATTTTACGATACTCTCAAGATTACTCTTTTAAAGAGAAAAATAAATTAAAGAACATTGAAAACCCTCTGAAACGTTCGAATACACTATTTATTTATTAAAAAAAAAAAACAATATCTAACGATACTCTCAATATTGCTCTATTGATAAAGAAATCATAGTATTTTTTTTAATATTGAATCCTATGAAACCTCGATTGTCCTGTTTATTTCTTTAAAAATATAATCTCTAATTATACTCTCAAGATTCCTGTATAGAACAAGAAATTAGAGCAATCAATTAAGCCAATGTTGTCCTATTTATCGCCTTAAAAACACAATATCTTACGATACTCTCAAGATTACGTTTTGAAAGAGAAAAATAAATTACTGCAATATTGAAAACCCTCAGAAACGTTCGAACATCTTATTTATTTAAAAAAATATATAACGACACTTTCAAGATTCCTCTATAGAAAAAGAAATCATAGCAATTTATTCAATATTAAAAATCCTCTAAAACTTTCGAATGTCTGATTTATTTAAAAAAAAAAACGTAATATCTAAAAATACTTTCAAGATTGCTATAATGAAGAAAAATTAAATGCAAATTAATGAGTGACGAAGCGCATTTAAATGATTTCGCCAATACGCAAAATTGTCGATTCTGGGGTGTTAAAAATCCAAGATTTCAGCAAGGTCTCTACATCCAATTGGAGTGAAGATTTGGTGTGGCATTAAATATAATTGAATAATTGGTTAGATAAAAGTCTGTTTCTACGAAAATGATCCAAGTGCTGCTGTGACTGACAATGGCAATCGAAACGGGAATTTAAGAGGTGATCTTAAATTCCCGTTTTTTAAGACAATTCGATCTGGAAAATGTTCCCTTAAGAGTTGCATTGCGGCCCCGGTTATATAAGCGTTAGCACCATCAAGTTGAGAATAAATATACTGGTCCTCTTTCTGTAATTATACCACCAAAGTAATTTGCATTATTGCCCTGTTTCGATAATGGAAGAGTTAGGAGGGATATCGAACGGCGTGTAGCGATAGGAAAACAAGTCAATTGAATATTAAAACATATATACTTGGACCGGACAGTACCAAAATCTGCTAAGATGAGAGTCCATAATAGTATTTCAGTGCACTATTTGATGTATAAAAGTGAAACGTGGACTGAAAGGAGCCGAATAAATACTGTACAGATGCGTGTATTGAGAAGAATACATAAAGTGACAATGTATAACAGAATACGGAATGAAATGATTACGGATGAATTTGAATTTAAGACTGACAAGTTAACTAAAATGAAGAACACGCTGAGAGATGGTTTGGGCTTGTAGAACGAATGAGTGACTAAAGACAAACATAACAGATATACACATATAATACAAATATGAGTGGAAGGGATGTGAGAGGAAGACCTAGGAAAGTATGGTTATACCAAGTGTATGATATTCTAAAAGAAGGAAACGTTGAAAGTCTGAGGAGTGGAACTGTAGGACAGAATACGGAATTAAGTGATAAGGTATGAATGTGAACTTCATCTCATTCAACACATCATCCTTAAGTTCACATTCATGTATAATCCCTTCATTATGTATTATGTTATACACATCCCCCCATGTATTCATCACAGTGCACGCATTTAATGGTATTTATTAGGGTCTTTTCAGTCCATTTCCACGTCCACGCTTCACTTCCTAACATATAAGTTGGCACTAAAATACTATTATAGACTATCATCTTAACAGGTTTTGATACTGTCTGGTTTGAGTATATTTGTTTAAGTACCCCATCGCTACACGCCGTTCGATATCCATCTGAACTCTTTCATCATCTGAGAAAAATACCCAAATAGCAGGAATTTTTCATTATTCACCCATATATCATTTACATTTCCTTCCATACTATCCTATCACCATTACTTAATGGAACATAAACCAAATTTAAGCTTAAAAAATTAATAACTTTTTTTTTCTTATTTATTTTGACACCTGAGGTTTACATATGGAAATGCGTAACCCATTAAGTGTTCAATAGATCACTTATAGTAATTTACTATGGTCTAATAAATCAGTAATTAATTAAAATCGATAAATATCCGCCGTAGAAAAGAAGGGAGACTCAAGCTGAAATGGCTGGATGGTGTTACGGAGAACTGCCGCATAATGGGTATAGTCATTAAAAAGAGGGATGCTGCTGAGAGAGATAGGAGGCAGAGGATTCGGCAGGCAGTCAAGGCCAATCCCGAGCTGATGGTGACAATGGTGAAGATATCCGAATATCTAGTTATAGGAAACTCATATTTATCTTATGATATAAATATTTATATGACAGAATAAGAAATGTTATTATTAAGGATGAACGCTAAAAGCTGATGTGTCTAATAGAGTAAAAAGACTACGTTGAAGTGGTTTGGACATGTTGAACGGATGGGTAAAGAAAGACTGAATAAACAAATTTACAATATAATGCAAGCAAAGGTAGGAGTAATGATAGGGGACGACTTGGTCAACCCACGGGAAGACGGGGTGAGTGGACCAAGTGAATAAAATATCGAAAGACGGTATGAAGTAAGAATAAAACTATAAGAGTTTGACATAACTAAAGCTGCACCCGCCACACATAGAGGGCCACACGTGTGCAGTTTTAGGAAGCACTTATAAACAAAAAAATTGCGAGTTCTTATCAAAATTTATGATTGTACACATATATGAAGACTATACACGTACACTACACCTAAAGGGCAATGTATTACTCTACATATCTCCATATATAAAGGTTTCTTTGTAGTTCGTCTTCCCTTAGTAAGTTTTCAGCGGTTTTCTTAACAGTGCTAAAAAGCGCTCTGAATCATCGATGCGTTGTTGTTTTTGTTCCATTGTGAGCAAACGCGGCACCCATTTCGAAAAAAGCTTTTTCATGACCAAATGTTCATGCAAAATAGTGTAAACACTACCAAATGATATCTTCAGGATGTCAACTATCTCACGCAACTTTACTTTGCGATTTTCCATCGCGATTTTGAGTTCTTTTTTATGTTTTATGGTGTAACAGCCTCATTTAGACGACCAGAGCGTTCAGCATCATTTGTGTCTGTACGACCGCGTTTGAAATCAGCATACCACCGACAAATGGTTGTTTTCGACGGAGCAGAGCCCGGATAACACTTTTTAAGCCATCGCCTTCCCTGGAGCATTTTTTTGAGATCGAACAGCCAATAGTCGCTGGGGGGCAAGTCCCGGGACTTATTGATGGATGTGTTATATACTCGTATATATTAATTTTGTAATATTTTTTATATGTCAATAACAGTGGATTCGAATTCTGAGTTAGAAAGCCCTTGAATAGTCTTCTCTCTAAAAGGCGCTATAAAAATTATCGAAAATATTACGAAAGGATGTTTTTTTGCATTTTTATGTATTAAAACTCTAAGGTTCTTCTTTCCAATAAAACTATTCAAATTGAAAATGTGCGAACGTGGATAATAAATCAATAAATACATAATAAGACGAGTGAACCGCAACATATGATGTGTGATGCATTCCAATCCAAGGATTATCTGATTGCTAGTTAAAAATACATAAACGATAATTTATGTAGCACCGTTTAGAGAGCAGACTTTCCGCAAGGGCGCTCTAACTCGGAATTTTAACTCACTACTATAGGTGGATATTGAAAAAAATATCACTTGCTAAATTACAGAAAAATCACGTTGTGTGTAAGAATAGGAAAGCGGTGGCTTAAAACTAATGAAGAGAGAGAAGAATTTATAGAACGAAGATCTCCATAAAGAGTTTAAAAAAAGAACGCTAAGTAATATTTAGCTTAAAAAAAGACTAGAATAAATACCCATCCGATGCATGGCAATAAAAACGTTTCAAAAAATTTAATACCATTTAAAAAAATCATATCTTTGTGAAACTGGATTTTCCGCAATGGTAAATATTAAAAACATACACTGAAATAAACTAGACCTTGAACCGGATTTGCGTTCCAAATTATCAAAAATTAACATCAAATAAAGAACAATGTTTTATGGAATAGTTTGTGTGGAATGAAAACTGTTGTAAAATAATAGTTGAGTAACTTTTGGAGGTAGAAAATTATTTTATAGAAAAATGTCAATAACAAGACATAATAATTTGTGTCGTAAAATATTTCATCACGAAATTGTGCAAACAATGTGTATTGAACCGATAATTGTGCAAACAATGTGTATTGAACCGATAATTGTGCAAACAATATGTATTGAACCGATAATTGTGCAAACAATGTGTATTGAACCGATAATTGTGCAAACAATGTGTATTGAACCGATAATTGTGCAAACAATGTGTATTGAACCGGTAATTGTGCAAACAATGTGTATTGAACCGGTTATTGTGCAAACAATGTGTATTGAACCGGTAATTGTGCAAACAATGTATATTGAAACGATAATTGTGCAAACAATGTGTATTGAACCGATAATTGTGCAAACAATGTGTATTGAACCGATAATTGTGCAAACAATGTGTATTGAACCGATAATTGTGCAAACAGTGTGTATTGAACCGATAATTGTGCAAACAATGCGTATTGAACCGATAATTGTGCAAACAATGTGTATGGAACCGATAAGAGGTTTAAATAAGAATAGAAAAACAAGTCAAATATCTTGAAGATAATCAATTCATTTAGATTTATCGATCTCTTCGCATCCATTCATTCAACATGCCTTTATCCTGCAATACTTAGCGCGTCATTCACATTAATATTTAGTCTGAACGAGTGGACATGCACGTACTAAATAATTAGTATTAAAATAATTTGTTGTAAGAATTGTTATCTAGTAATAAGTTAGTATGTAAGTGTTAACTATTTCTAAGAAATTAAATATTAAGATTATTCAAAATAAAATGACATGTAGGAAATTAAATTTAATAGTTATAATATGTAAATTAGATTAGTTCTTAAGACATAAATTTGTATACAGGTATAGCCTTTGGCAAATGTTTGTGTTATAGATTACTTGAAATTAATAAATAAAATAAACGTGATATGATGATCGCGTTACGTGACATCGGATACATACTCGTAGTACCTCATTATGTAACTAATATCGATGATTCAATATTCCATTGACTTAATAGGGCATTGTATGGGATTAACATTTTTTTCTTAAATAATTTGACATAGCGCTGTTTCCCGACCATTACGATCACCACAAGAGCGCTTTCTAACTAGAACAACCCATTAACTCACAAAATAATTTAACTTAGTAGTAGGGGGACCGGAAAGAAATCAATTATTTTTGGTATCAAAAAGCTGCTTTATTATTTCTAACAAATCTTTAGATTTCAGTATAAAATATCATTTCCTCCGTTTTTTAAGACAGTTTCCCATCTGGTGACCAATTTTTCAAATCCGCTTTTAAAAAAGTTTACAGGTTTTACATTATGAGAATTCCTTGAGGTGGTTTTGCAGTTCTGTTGAATTTTGAATATTTTTGTTGCGAATGGAATGTTGCAGTGATCTAAAGAGGTGGTAGTCAGTAGGTGCAAGTACAGGTGAATAAGGAGGGTGAGTAAGAACTTCCCAGTTAAACTCACAATTTTTTTCATGGATCATCACTGCTATATGTGGTCTTGAATTAGGGTTTTCCTAGAGGTACATGACCGCGCGGAAACACACTAGACTTCCGTGCGTAAGATCGTCGGCTCGAACCCCACGCTGTACTACTGCTCTCAAATGACACAGGTATTTTTTTCCATCTAGTATACGGGGTATAAGGATATCAATGATTTCGGTCATGTCTATTCTTTCAAAATGAGAATAAAAACATGCCGGTGTGACCCGATCGTCTCACTTCGATGTCCCATCGGATCCAGAACAGCGATGTGAGTTTGCTGGTGTTGAACCGCTCACTCACTTAAAAAATCCACGGTACAGCTTCGCATTCCAACTGAATTAAAGTTGGAATGGCGAGGGAATCCTCGATCAAGAGTCCTCGCCCAGTAACGAACGAACGGCGTTTTTCTAGGGAGATTAAATTGGCTTAATTTTTCTATAGTCAATTCACAAACTTATATTACTAGTTAAAACTCGTAATATAACATATGTTATATAGGTTTTGAGTTTTTATTAGGGAAATTGAATTGTTTACTTGGGTCCCTTCACAATTAAAGTATCTTTAGATCACATCATTTAAATAAGAATAAATCGATGTAACATGTGTCTGAATATATTAAAAATAAATTTAAATAGGTTTACGGATCTCTTTGTAATTTACATTCAAAACAATTTAAGGTAATTTCAAGTTCAAATCCCTTCACAATCAATATTGAATATGTTCACCTAAATATGTTAGTAATTTAATCATAAAAATATTATTACTGTAGTTATATACATTATGTAAATATTTTTGGGTATATAGCCACGTAGCTAAACTTCACCCATAATTTGACAATGTTATTTTATAGCAAAACACCTGTCACTGAATAAATAAATAAAATCTATCGAACTATATTATCACTGTAGTTATATACATTATGTAGTTATTTACATTAAGTAAATTCACTTTAGTTATATATATATATATATATATATATATATATATATATATATATATATATATATATATATATATATATATATATATATATATATATATATATATATATATATATATATATATATATATATATATATATATATATATATATATATATATATATATATATATATATATATATATATATATATATATATATATATATATATATATATATATATATATATATATATATATATTATGTAGTTATATATATTACTGTAGTTATATACTCGTACATTGTGTAAATATTTTTGAGTATATACTTCGTCCATAGTTTGACAATGTTATTTTATGGCAAAACACATGTTACTGAATAAATAAATAAAATCTGTCGAACTATATCGAAGCGTTTTGATTTTACTAATTATTGTGTAATACATTGTTTTCCACACATTCTAATCAACGCTCTTATTTCTACCGCATTTCTCTTACTTTCGTCACTTTTTCGTCATGTTCAAGTTTCGCTTGCATATCCACACACATACACCTAACGCTGTATGTGTTACTATCACATATCGGAAGATCTACTAAGGTTTCTTTGTAGTTCGTCTTCCCTTGATAAGTTTTCTGCAGTTTCCCTACCAAATATTTTTTTCCAAGCATATGCAGATGCGGGGAAGTTCGTAATCTAATGGCCGAAGCCACCACTTTCTTATCATTACAATCAACATATTTATTTTATCTGGCAATAATACTGAATTCGAATAGCGAGTTAGAGCGCCACTGATGGAGTCTACTTTCTAAACGACTATATATTAATTGTCGTTTTATTATTATTGGGTACTGGCATAATAAAATTAAATGTCCTTTTGTTATAATCATTAATGTTAGAGCCAAAATTACATTATAAGTAGCACATTTTGCTTCTCTTGAAATGTTCCGTCGATGAAAAAAATAAAACCTACTGTATGATTTACAAAAATGAAAACCTTGGAAAATTGCATGTGGCTTTAAAGATCGTGTCTAGCAACCATTAATGTCTGCTTCATTATGAAGTTACAGCTGAACTTAATAAATAAGCTAAAAACACATTACACGCATTTACTTATCGATTAAAAATAAATTATTATCAAATCACACGCTGAATATAATTGCAATGAATATATTGAACTTACAATCTGATATTTTTACAATCATATGTTTAAAAAATCATGCGAGACATCTATGAAAGAATTGAGGAACTGTAATGTTGAATTATGAGTATATTTTCATCATGGATTTCTATAGCGAGCTTTGATTAATCGTCGCCAGATGGGCATATAAATATGTTATGGCTGAAATACAACATGAAGACGTCCTTATATTATTTATACGAGAACCGGACAGAATCAAAATATGTTAACACCTTACAGCCGGGCGATAATTTCAATAGATATTTGCCTAGGACGGGCAATTTTCGTGCAAAAACGCATATTTTCCAAAATTTATTAAAATTGTCGAAAATATTTTATTGGTGAATTGATTTTAATGAAATTTTCAAATAGTGCACAAAAGGATGCATTTGAAGTGTTGGTGAAATAAAAACGAAATTTTTATGTATAATTACGCTTAAATACTCAAATTCTCAAATTCGCGGACACGCTCGCTTCCACACGCGGTCAAAACAAAACTACGCGTCCGATTCGGCTGAAATTTTGACAGTAGCTGTCAACGAGTATGTACTACGCGATAAAAAATGCTCTTGCGATAGTAGTGCCATCGGGCGGTGAGGCTAGGTACTTATCGGACCGCCCTTGTATGTAATTAAATAATCATGTATGAAATAATAAATAAAAAATGTTGAGAGCCACTGACATTCACCAGATTCGTTTATTAGTTAGAAGAAAAGTTGCCGAACATAAAATAACACGTTTTGCTTCACGTTCAAGGTTGATTTTACAAAAAAAAAATGTTTTGAAATATGTACTGCAGCACTACGCGCAAAATGCATACAAAAAAAAAAGGGTCGCCTATTCATTCGTCTTGGGCCATAAATCGTATAAGTCGTCGCCTATGGGTCGTAAATATAAAACATATTATTAAAAATATCTTTGGATTTCGATTGTCCATATAAATATATATTTTCACCTGATTACTTTTGCTGTCTTTCCTTTATTTTCTTGCACTAATATTCAAGCGGATTTGATTATATTATCGCACTAAGAACTTTTATTGCCAAAATCCAGATGTTGGGATCGACTGCTCTTCAAATCTAGCCCTTCGATGGCACTCGTTGATTCGTTATGTCTCGCACACATGTGGCAAATGGACCTGGTTCCAGACACCACTAACCAAAGACAAACACCACGGCGGATCGACTTTGAATATTGAAAAAACTTCGACCACATTGAATTTATTTTCAAATTTAATCGAAAGATGGTGTAGAGTTCGATGAAAAATAAATCCTTTCCAAAAAAATCAATTCGAAAATAAAAATCGCACAAATGCAAAACATATGATTTGAAAAAAAAGCGAAATCAGGTCAAATTTCAAAGTCGTAAAAACCTTAGAAATGGAGTTCAAATGTTGCAGGAATTGACTCTAAAGTTTGAAGCAAACCTAAATAAACGAAACTAATAAATATCCGAATAAATATGTTGCTTTTTTTTCCAAGAGATTGCGTTCAGTTCGACTGTATACAACCCGCGCAAACGCGGGACCCGTCCTAGCGGTACAAACAAAATTTCCGCGCTAGCGCGGGACCCGTCTTTAAGGTGTTAAGATGATCGATAGTTCACTATAATATTTTGATGACAACTTTGATGTATGGGAGTGAAACGTGGAAGTTGAAAAAAAACGAGAAAAGCTGAATAATTGCAGTAGAAATGCGTGCATTGAGAATACATGACTAACAATGTAGGACAGAATACGGAATGAAGTGATTAGGGATGAATGTGAACTTAAAGCTGATGTGTTAATATGAAGCAGAACACGCTGACATGGTTTGGCCATGTGGAACGAAGAAAAGCTAACAAAACAGATATATAGTGCAAATGTGAGTGGAAAGCGTATAAGGGGAAGATCAAGAAAAGTATGGTTGGATCAATGACTGATATTCTGAAAGAAGAAAACGTAAAAAGTCATTAAAGAGACGACAGTGCGTCGAGAAAGGAAAATCCGACGCTATTTCCTCTCTGCCTACCTTGACAGGGAAATAGCCTGTTTGTATATTTCATAAATTATTCTTTCTACGATGCCAAACGTTCTCAATGCCCCATACATCATTTTAAACACTGCTCTTCTCGTCCAGAATTTTTGTTTCACTTGGTCATGCTACGTTTTTATGTCTCCTTAAAATGATCGTACCTTCTTTCTATAATTGATATGCATTATAGACGGAAAATAATTATTTACCGGTGAACGGGACCTAACATACATCAACCAAAACCTATAAAAAACCATTTATTTAACTAACTGCCTTGATTATCGATTTATACCGATATTGCACCGAAGGGTTATTGGCCTAAAATGTTGTTTCATTATTTCTTTATTGATACTATGAGTAGCATCAATAATCGAGATGGTTTATATGGTACATATCGAGATGGTTTACATGGTACATATCGAGAAAATGAGTTCTGAAAAACAAACAAAATAAATAAATATGTCTGGAATGAATGGCGTTTGAGGAAGATATAACCCGAAAAACTGGAAGGATATACATACATACATATTATCACACCCTTTCGGGGGAGGCAGACACAACAGATCTCCATAATTGTATATCCATGGATTCAATGACGACCTCCGTGGTCTAGTTGCTAAGGCGCCTGTCTCCCAACCCGGAGGTTGACGGTTTAATTCCCGCTTTTTTTTAAAAAGGTTTCAAGTCTGGTTTTCACGAAAGGCCTCTTTAACATATTTCTGATTAGTTTCAAGATATTGCCACATGGCAATAAGCCCACCAGGTTGTACTGTATACAACGAAAGTGTAATACAAAATTCCTCTTTATCTACATTCATACATTTCGTCATGAACAAACATCTATTATTCATACCTTCCAATTTTCCATCTTTCAAAATGTTCACTTGATCAAGTCACGCTTCGCTCGGTCCACCTCTTCCACGCATTAGTCGTTCAATATTTTTCCATGTCCAAAACATTTAAACTCTCCTTTCTTAAAACATCCATTCTGTCAATGCATTTATTTCTGGGTACGTCATTCCGCCTTCTGCCATATATTGACACTCCGCAATTCCTTCTTTGTATTTTCTTTAAAAATTTGGTTAACTTGATCAATCACGTTTTACTCAGTATTCCTCCTCCAGGTGCACCGTGCACTTCTGACTTTTATAGCAGCATAGTTAATCTTTTGTCAATCACCTCAAACAAATGTGACATGAAGTGATAGTGTGTGTGAGTATGTATGGTTGGAAAAAAATATTTCCTGGTGATAAACTTGATCTATTTCAACACAAACATATTAAAATATAATTAATATTACTGATAGTCTTTAATTGCCAATTAATACCGTTATTCATCGAGGGTTCATTGAACCAAAATGTATTAAAATACTAGTAAATGCCCTAAGATACAGAACGGTTTATTTAATTGTTACTTTTTACATCATTGAAAAATTATTTTAATTATTTTGTATACATGGTTAAATATAGTATGATACATCTGACGCAAAATTATTTTGGGTACATGGTTTTAATCTGGCGCAAAATTATTTTTATTATTTCGTGCATTTTATTAAATATGGTACACCTAGCGCAAAATTATTTTTAATATTTTGTGTAAATGGTTAAATATGGTACATCTGGTGCAAAACTATTTGTTTTATTTTAATTATTTTGTGTACATGGTTAAACATGGTATAATACATCTGGCGCAAAATTACACCGTTTCAATGGAAAGGCGTCCACCAAAGAGAAGCTCCAAAAAATTCTCAATCTTCTCGCTCGCGCCATATCAATGAACCAATTTTTTACATTTTTTGTTTAAACATTTGAAGACGTGACATTACATAAATCCCTACACTCCACTAGGAATGTGTTAATACAAAACTACTGAAATAACAAGCAACTCAGGGAAGACCTAGATTTCCATACTGTCATCGTCAGCCATCCCAATATACTGCCAATTTCATTACATTCAACCTCTCTCAAATCATCTGTTGTCTGCAAAGTAATTTAACGTGCTGAATGTATATTATAGTGAAAGATAGTATAGGATCCCCAAAACAATGATATATATACTTTTACATCGTACCATTTACTTGTACTTGCTGAATCAATGTTTCATACCACGCATTCGTGAGGAGTTTAGGGATGAGGAAGACTTTTATTTATAGTGTTATGGCCTTTTGCAACGAAAACACTTTTAGAACTTTAACTGTGTAGTTTTATTTGTATTATAATAAGGATGATGTTAATATCTTAGCGGCTTTAAGAATAATGATAGCTATGGTCTCTACATTGTAGTGACTTTAAGAATAATGATGTTGTTAACATCTTCGCGGCTTTTAGAATAATGATAGCTATGGTCTCTACATTGTAGTGACTTTAAGAATAATGATGTTGTTAACATCTTCGCGGCTTTTAGAATAATGATAGCTATGGTCTCTACATTGTAGTGACTTTAAGAATAATGATGTTGTTAACATCTTCGCGGCTTTTAGAATAATGATAGCTATGGTCTCTACATTGTAGTGACTCTAAGAATGATGATGTTGTTAACATCTTCACGGCTTTTAGAATAATGATTTATCGCCTTGGATATGGCGTCCAT
Organism: Odontocerum albicorne; assembly: GCA_949825065.1. NCBI lineage: Eukaryota > Metazoa > Arthropoda > Insecta > Trichoptera > Odontoceridae > Odontocerum > Odontocerum albicorne. Next base: position 13,671,690 of record OX463858.1, read on the forward strand.
TTATAAGCGCAACTTTCTCCCATTCAGTTTAATTTGTGGAGATAAGCGCCAGTGAGATGGTAAACAAATACATCGAGTAAGAATGCTAATATTGGTTAGTGACATAGGTTTACATAGCTTATAATATTTATTTGAACATCATTTAGCTAATATTGGTTTTGTTACAGATAATAATATTTGTAGGTTCTTAGATAAGCGGAACGGTGAATGTATAGATATGGCAGTAGATACATGTAGATACATGACAATAGTATGATGGTGCACCTCACCACTACCATCGTGATGTGCAAACCTAACTTGATGAAAATTTTGCCGAATAGATGAATTGGAATAGAGGTTGCATTGAGTACTCCACGCGCTCCGTAAACCTCACGCCAGTGAACTTTTTTATAGTGATTCATCAAAAATCAAGTATATGGTAAAAAACAGACAACAGTCAATGAATAGAGAGCACACCATTGAAATATAGTGCGCCCAAATACCAAAACGAATGATTCGTGATGTTTTCGATTCCGCGTTATCAGCAGTGCCATCAATTTGAGCACTTGCGATAATTAAAAAAATCTACGTCTGTCTTCTTTAATTTGGATTTTTAATATTAGATATTCTTTAATAAATACCGAATTTATAATCATTCAAAGTGCATTTTTGGACATCCTGTATTTTAGCGCGTTTTTATCGGTCATTGCTTGCCCAAATTGCTTAAGCGTTATTTTTAAGAAAGAATAAAATAGGTAACTTTTTCGGTGTTTAATGCTTTTTACTACCTTACAGCAAAAATAATTGACACGAGAAATTGCATGTTTTACTGCATACGACAAAAAAAATAAAACAAACGATGCCGTTGATTAAAATTACTTTGTTAAAAAAATACTGAATAAACAAACAAAAATCTATCGATCATGCCAATATTTTTGGCATGATCAATAGTTAACTATTTATCATGCCAATAAATTGCATAATATACGAGAATAAATTGTGATAATGTAACAAGTGTTGACAATGTTAAGAATTTTAAACGTGCCGTCGTACATTATATCTTCATAACTTATTTTAAAAAGTTGAAGCATTTCGTGACAAAGTATTGCAGATCGAGTCATTGGCACGGGTAAGATTAAATCAGGTTTAACAGGTCGCCGGTGTGCAAGAACTGGAAGATCATGGTCAGTAATATAACAGAACAGAAAATAGTAAATAAATATGGTTTTTCAACGGATTTCAAGGAAACATCACAATTACATATTCATATAAAGAAGGGAGAAAGAAATTGTAACTTGATACTTGTATAATTCGAGATGTGGTGTTTGAGGCAAATGCTACGTATTCCATTTCCATGAATTGGAAGGGGCAACAACTTTTCTATCATCCAAAAATTGGAGATATAAGATCTTTCAACTGATTGTAGGGGAAAATTTGGGGCACAACAAATGCTGTCAGAAGACGCATCTCCTGGTTGATAATTTAACGAGAGTGGTTTTCAAATGGTACCATATACTCGTATTTATTTGCTCAGAGCTGTTGCCTCAACGGTAAAGATAGCCATGATGATCGACAACCTTCCTAAAGATAAACTTTGAAAAGTGGTGTAATTGTGGTACAATATGTTAAGAGCTGTTGCCTCAATGGTAAAGTTAGCCATGATAATCGACAACCTTCGAAGAGATAAACTTTGAAAATTGGTGTTATTGTGGTATAATATATTCAGAACTGTTGCCTCAACGGTAAAGATAGCCATGGTGATCGACAACCTTCCAAGAGATACACTTTGAAAATTGGTGGTATTGTGGTACAATATATTCAGAGCTGTTGTCTCAACGGTAAAGATAGCCATGATAATCGACAACCTTCGAAGAGATAAACTTTGAAAAGTGGTGTTATTGTGATACAATTTATTCAGAGCTGTTGCCTCAACGGTAAAGATAGCCATGATAATCGACAACCTTCGAAGAGATAAACTCTAAATAAGAAGTAGACTACACGCTTTCAGAGTTAAATTAAAATGTTTCCATAATATCCAAAATGCTGTCGTTTTTCTCTTTTTTAACAAAGAAAAATTGCATCTAGTTAGAGAGAAGAAAACTCACTGCATAGAGAAAATTTGGAAGCCCCTGATTTACCGGAAACATTACACTTTTATACTAAGATGGTAATTTGTCAATATTTGATATTACGGTAAATACGATTTTACAAAAATGATAACATTCAAAGTCGAAATTCCTTAACAACGGTCAAGTGATTAACCGCAGAATGTATTAATGGGTTATGCTAATATAATAATTTGCGAAACCAAATCAAGTTTGAGATAGGGCATTGCTCGCGAAGCCTCATGGTGTAAATTTTGTTGGAGAAATAAACATACACACGTAAAAAGTATAAAACTAACTTCTTTTTACCTGTTTAGAGATGTTTGAAATGTGAGATCGCTAAATGTGGACTTGAAGGAAGAAGAAAATACAAGAAAGAAAGATTATTTAATTTATTGTAATTTGTTTAGTCAAACACTGATTATTCCACTTTATATTATATAATGGAATAACCTTACTGGTTTCAAGGTTTTCACCTTATCATCAGGGAGCACAAACAAAGATAATCGCTCTTTAACACTTGGATCATACAATGATTTTTACGTCTTCTCAAACTTTTCGTATCTTCCATAACACTTGTAAAGAATATTTTTATAAATCTTCCATCATTAACTCTTTCTACGTAACCTAATTATCTAAGTAAGTCCGTAACAGTAAGTCTAGACTCATGACCAACAGTTTTGGTAATGCTTTGACGTAAGTCTATACAATTGCAAATAACGGATCGTCAAGTCCGTTTTGGTTCAACAACAACAATAACAAACCCTATTCGGATAGATTGGATACTGAATATCAACAAGAGCGACGCGGGCCTAAACCTGTTTATGTTCACTTATCAGAACATCTTCAGTGATGACAAACAACTTAAAACTGTGAACCTGAACAAGCGGAGGGCAGTTAAGTTTCGCGAGTTTTAGCTTCCAGACGTGTTTCAGTTATATTTCAATTAATTAATGAAAAATAAAATTATATTATAGCCGCTATAGAAAAGTTCAATGAAATATAAATTTTTAAAAAAATTAACACTTTTCAATTCTGTGAGTTATAAATACAGTCAATTGAATGATTTATTATCTTATAGAACTATTTCAAATTTTTAGTAACGTTTTTTTTAATACTTTTAAAATAATCCACCTCGTGGTCACTTAGTCTCTACACGTTCAAAAGTGTTAAAATCCTAATTACTATAACCTTAATATTTGAGGCACGGTCTTGAAAGTGAAGACTGGTATAAAATACATCCGAAACAAATGCATAAATTACTCATTCAAATAATTGCGATAACATACACCTAAAAACTTTATAAACCTTAAAGCGATTGACATATAATCATTAGTATCGATTTGTTATTAATTTTGTTAACTGCCTATTGGATTTCAAGTAAAATAAGAAGAAATAAAAGTAATTATTTGAGTCGTTGCAGTTCGAATTCGGCTAACTCCCTCGGAAGTTCAACTAATCAATACATATCCATAGCATCTTAATAAAACAATATTTTTTTTTAAATTGCTCAATAACATTTTTGAAGGGACCCTTCGTTTTGTTCAGTGATTACATCTGGCCTGTAAAATTAAGGATCATAAAAAATGTTTAGAAAAAATCTAGGTTTTTTTTAGTGTCCTGAATCCAAAATTCCAGTAAGTTATTAAAAAGGCTGGCCATTTTTTCTTTGCTTGAGCTCTTTTTGTATTCTGAAGCTGTTGGAGTGTTTTTCTAGCTTTATCAAAGCACACTACATTTTTTATGATTTATTGCATTACACTTTCGTTTTTATACAGTACAACCTGGCGGGTTTATTACCACGTGGCAATCTCTTTCAGCCCACCAGAAAGATGTTAAAGAGGCTGGAATTGAATTCCAAACAAAACACCTTTTAAAAAACTGAGATTCTACATTCATTGTTAAATGACCAAAAAAAAGTAAAAACAAGTACACGATCGAATTGGTCTTCGTGGAGTTAACCATTTTTTAAGCATGTCTTGAGTTGCCTAGTCTTCATTCGAACTCAGGCTCAAAATTAGAAATTTAAAAGGTTTTTTGTTTAATTCGTATATCATTTTTAAAGCGGCATCAAATGTCATTTACAATAAAAAAAGAGATAGTCAAATTTCAAAAGTAACGACTAATTTATTTAAAAGTTAAACTAGCTTAAGTTAGTTTCAATAACCGTTTTAAAAGTTGTATTTTATTAAACAGTGAAAAAATTAATTGTGTCTGACAAAGGATCACAAAATCATAAAGTGCTCTTCAAAAATAAATGCGAACATTGAATAACAATTAAAATGAAAAACTTGCATCTAATTTTTGTGATAGTTTTAATAGCGAAATTGTCTACAGCCGGAATTATTGTTAGTAATTTAGAAGAGGAAGACTACAGAGAAACGACTACACATAATAAAGAACTGCATCAAGTAGACAATGGTATTGTTGGAGAACTCAATGAGACATTTACGACAGAAGCGTATGTCTCCGAAACACATGGCTTTGAGGACGAAGACAGCGAGACTCTTGGTAGCAGCAGACAAGGAAGATTTCTGTTGTCTCACATGTCTTCGCAGATCGTCGGATTAATGAGGATGAGTCCGTCTCCATATTACGTGCCATCGAGACCTGGAGACGTCTTCGATTTTCTTCGAGACAATTATCCTTTACCATTAGGTATTGTGGCATATTACATACATACATACATACTTTCACGTCTTATTTCTTGCAAGGTAGGCAAAGATAACAGATCTCCAAACGTTTCTATTCAAGCAGACAATTTTCACTTTCTTTACATTAATATATCGCGTCATACGTAATCTTTTATTATTCAAAATTCTCAGTTTGCCTTTTTTTTAAATCTAGTCAAATCAATACAGCCTCGTTTTCCTCCGTTTACCTCTTCTGTGTACTCCTTGCTCTTCTGAATTGTATACTCGCTTAGTCAATCTGTAATATTTCATATTCTCCACATGTCCGAACCATTTCAAACCCCCTTTCATAATTTTACTTAAAATATTAATTTCTGATGTCATAATTCCACCTTCTTTCTTACATTGACATTACAATTTGTTTTTCTAAGTGCACGCATCTCTACAACATTCATCTTAATTGTATCGTTCTTCTGTCAAGAACAACTTACGCCAAGATGAGCACCAACCAACACACTATTGTGTATTATCATATTTGCTACTTTTGATTAAGCACGGTTCTTGTATATAATACGAATAGTAAAGTGCTCCGTTATTGTGCTTTTAAGAATTTAACGAAGATATTACTGTTTATGATTAAGTTGGCAATGACTGGACAAAGGATAACTGTAAGGGTCGGATAGGGGAAGAACCAAGAAACGGATCTTGAGATGATTTGGATACATTGAGAGAATGAAGTCTGAAATACTTACACGCACACATATAAAATCATGCCGTTTCCCTGTCGGAGTAGGCAGATAGGAAAGCGCCAGACTTTCCTAACGCGACAAATGTCTTTCGCCACTTCTATATTCATAGAACATATACGAGTTCTCTGACTTTTACATTTTCTTTCACAATATCACAGTCTTAATCTAAACATATCTTTTTCTTCTTTCTCTTTCTCTACCACGCCTTCCATTAACATTTGCACTGTATATTTGTTTTGTCAGTCTTTCTTCATTCATTCGTTCCACATACCCAAACCATCTCAGATTCTCTTCTTTATCTTACTCAACACATCACCTTAAACTTCACACTCATCCCTCATCACTTCATTCCGTATGTCGCCTCATTTCATTATTCTAAGCTCATGAATTTCTACAGCATTTATTCAGCTCTTTTCAATATTTTTCCATACATCAATGTTCATGTCAACGTTTCACTTTCATATATCAAAGTTGGTACTAAAATACCGAAAGATAAAAAAAAACAATACATATGTCTGGAATAATGGCGTGCGAGGGAGCGGAAGTTCGAGCAAAGAATGAAAGGTTATATTATAGTTGGAGAAATTTTGACTGAGGAAAATGTAAGAATCTAATGAATTAGAAAATCATTTATGAGATGTATGGATGTGGACGATGCGAGAGCTGTAAGCACTGATATAAAGGCGTGCAGGTATGTCCTGTCTTGGAAGGGGCATGGCGTGATGGTATGTATGTATTCTACATTTGTACGATTAGTTTTTATTGTGTTGGGCTGATTTTTATAAAACCGTTGAAATAAATAAATAAAATTTGTATTATGTACAAATATCTTTGTAATTGCTGTCTTGATTCCAGGTATCTACGAGCCCCAAAAATCTTACGACTTTGTCGTCATCGGCGCAGGATCAGCAGGTTCCGTGATAGCAAGTCGCCTCTCTGAAGGAGGTCGGTTCACCGTCCTCCTTCTGGAGGCAGGAGGACCAGAGTCCCTTCTTACAGAAGTTCCACTTTTAGCTGCCTATTTCCAACACACTGATTATAACTGGGGTTACAGAATGGAGAAGCAGAAAGGAGTATGTATGGGTATGTATGATTCAGAAATTATCGCAGACAAACTCGTCCCATCTTCATCATCACCAACACGCCATGCCCCTATTGGCGTAAGTTGAAAGAGCAGATCTTCACTTCATTGTATTCTAACGAACATTTTTTGCTTCTGTCACATCCGTACAACTCGCCATCATCTTTATAATAACAAAGACTTTTAACTCTTCCGTTTCGGAATTTGATTAATTTGATCGTGCCACGTTTTTCTGGGTGTTTCTGAACTTCTCGTACAGCTTTTATAGATTATTTTTGTGAATTTTGCACCATTCATTATTTCTATGCGGTCGAACATCTGAATGCCACTTTCTTCATCTTACATAAGCTCTGCATCTACTTTAGATCCGCATTTTTTTCTTAATATCCTCATTCCTTGATCTGCCATACCCTGTTTTCCACACATTCTACGCAGCCCTCTCATTTGTACAGCATTCAAATTAATTTAATCACTTTTTATAGATTTTAGCCACTTAGACGAGGTTATAAAAATGGTTATATTTATAAAAAATATAAAGGCCGTCAGAAATAAAACAATTTTAGATTCCAGTTAGTGTTAATTTGATGCTTTAGATGCCAACATTTTTACTTTTATATACTATACGTACTGTATTTTTCCGTACGGATGACGCAAATTTGAATATTTTATGACTAAAAGCCTGAAACGAAATATAGTATTGGGTGTTAACATAAGTTGTGTCCGTTTTTTTCCAAATTTAAGAATGAGCAGCAAAAATAAAACAAAATGGTAACGGTTATACGTCATTCGAAAAAAAAAATTCTGCTCTACAAGATATTGTGTTTGCTTTTACGTTACATATATTATTTTATTTGATTACAAGCCTTCAAAATAGAATGTCAAGTAGACGAAAGTGAGCATTTTCGACACCTCCTTCTGTTCGCGTTCAATCGAGGGAATAAAGCTGCCGAAGCTGCTCGCGATATTTGCGAAGTGTACGGTAAAGATGCTATGAATGAAAGGACAGCTCGTCAATGGTTTTTGCGTTTCCAAGATGGTAATTTCGACCTGAAAGACATGGAGCGTTCCGGACGACCAGTGGACTTCGGTGAGGACCGCTCAAACCATATTATTCATGAATACCCCCTTCCAACCACCGTAGAATCGGCTGAGCAGATGAATTGTAGTCACATGACTGTATACCGCCATCTTAAATCAAACGTGAAAAGTCCAGAAGTTCGGCGCTTGGGTTCCACATGTTTTGAGTGAAAACAACAAAAATCAACGTTCGACAATTGATTTTTATTCATCTTTACCGTATACTTCGCAAATATCGCGAGCAGCATTGGCAGCTTTATTCCCTCGATTGAACGCGAACAGAAGGTGTCGAAAATGCTCACTTTCGTCTACTTGACATTCCATGTTGAAGGCTTGTAATCAAATAAAATAACATATGTATTGTAACATAACGTAAAAGCAAACACAATATCTTGTAGAGTAGAAAAATTTCTTTCGAATGATGTTTAACATTTACCATTTTGTTTTACCTTTGTTGCTCATTTTTAAATTTGAAAAAAAAACGGACACAATTTATGTTAACACCTAATACATATATACAATACATACTTTCACATTATTTCTCTGACGGAGTAGATAGGAAGGACGGAGCGCCCAACTTTTCAAACACGACATACTTGCCTCCTCAGCATTTATAAATCTCATAAAGTTCATTTTGTTTCACTAACTCCTTATCTTTCCTTTTTTTCAAAATGTTATTCATTTGATCCAACAATACTTTTCTGGTCCATTCTACCACGACTTCGACTTATCTTTAGGTTATTTTTTTAAGACCATCTTTCGTCACCTATACGTTCAACGTACCCAAATCAATACAACGAGGTTTTTTTCACTCTCCTTTACACAACAGTTCTTAGTTCACATTAATATCTAATAATTACATATCATATTCTGCCATACATCCATGCAACACACATTCTTCTAAGTACACGGATTTACAACATGTTTAATCGGAACTACAAAAAATTGTGGTAACTTTAGGCTTATAGCTCTTACTTATGATGCGAGCAAAGTACTGTTGCACATACTAGATGAATGGTGAAAACGTTTTCTATCCACGCATATATAATATAATATCATCCGAACAAGCAGACTTCGTAAAATGTAGAAAGAACACGAGAACAAATTCTCCTCATACTCCGACTGGTCATTGAAAATATTCGAGAGTTTAACAAATCACATTTCATCAGTTTTGTAAACCTCTGTAATCTTTGTATCAAAGACGTAGGGAAAATTATGGAAAGTTTAACTTGAAATGGAAAACCCCAAACTATCTACTGAGTCAATTATATGAAAACAATACTGTAGATGTGGAAATTTAAGAAACCCATTCCAACCTTTTCCACACAATGCAGGAGTGCGTCAGGGATACATTATTTTTCCACTTTTGCTCAGCATATATTGTACATCAAACATATAATGCGAATAGTGTAGGAGCATTGGAATAAGGGCATCTCCATTACTTATTTGATAAACAGTTAAGGGTCAGACTCAATCAAGTGCGAGTATTCTTTGATATTTTAATTTCACGATATACGCCCATTATATAACATACTTAATCTCCTTTTTCTGTATATAATATGTAGATACAATTTTTTTCCAGAATTGTTTATCTTTATTGGAGATTTAGTTTAACATTTGGCGATCTCGCCATTTCTTTTCTAATGACCCTGACCATGAAGGCTTTGTTCGTCTTTCACGATCCTTTATAAGTTAATTGATAAGACTTTGTGGCACTTATCAATTTAGAGAGAGGCATAAAAATCCAAAGTTTTTAATGTTTTAACAATCAAAGATTTCAGCTTTAACTTTTTGGGACTCAATATTAGAATATTAAATAATCATAAATTACTTCGTAATTATATTATTTCCATTCATCTCCGTGACACGTGTTCCTTCTAGCTTTTATCTTGAGGTTATCTTTAGGTGGAATAATACCATACCTTGATCATTCCACCTGAAGAGAATATCGAAATAGGAGAAAGAAACACGTTTCGCGATCCAACAAAACTATCATTTGACGACACTAAATCGTAGAAGCCAAGTCCGAAGATGAACCGATGTAAGACTTAGTAGAGATGCCTTAGAAAAGTACTGACTCGATCATCGCAGTACCGCAAAATGTGATCGGCGAATTGATCCAGGTGCCCGCAAAAATTATAACGGGGCGGAGGAACAAGACCGAAGCTTAACAGTTTGCCATTAAAGCTTCCATGGCTCAGTGGGAGTATCCAATAGCTTGAATACATTCACGGAGTCGAGGAGCGCCCTGATGAAAGGAAAAAATATGAATTTCTAATGTCTATGTAAAAATATGTCTATCCACGATTGATAATGATCATCGATGTTGCCAAGTTGACAACTGGGCCTCTAGGCAGATTTTAAGAATTGCGCGAGAGATGATCCCTGGATTTAGATCGAGTTTGCAGAATTACCATTGCAGAATTTCCTCTGTTTTTACTACATTCATAAAATTCACGTTTGCGTTTACAGGAATGGAAGAGCAACGCTGTAACTGGCCAAAAGGTAAGGCGATCGGTGGATCGTCAGTTATCAACTACATGATCTACACCAGAGGAAATAAAATAGACTGGGACAGAGTTGCTGCTGCGGGTAATCCGGGATGGTAAGGAATGATTCACATATTTAAACTTCCTTCGTATTATTGACTTGATTACGAAATAATTATCTAGATTCACTGCTGCTTTTAACAGGGCTTTAGGGACGGTTGTCCCGAAATGGGGAGATGATGTGGATGAGCGTCGTTTAAATAAAACTCGTAGTTTGTAATCCGAATATGGAATGGTCATTTATTGTCCAAGTGATGAATATCTCGTTCGGAGTCTCGGTCCAATGGTAGGAACGCCTTACTCCTTCATCGGATTAGTTCTGACTGATATGACATTTAATTGGATATTTTGGTTCATATTAGGAGACGGGGAAGGATAGTTTTTATGAATGTTTGATGAATGATTATGAGAAATAATAAGAACGTTAAATACTTGTATACATGTGATGATATATAAATAATATTACATACGAATATACATATATTTGTGGATGTGCGATGTCACACACGGTTATATATATTAGATGGGTGTGGGTGAAAATAATGGAGGTGAGATGATGGTGAGTAAAGCATAAAATGATGGATATATAGTATATAGGTATGTGGGGAGACGTGTGAGACTTTTTTAAAAATATGAATACATATATATATATATATATATATATATATATATATATATATATATATATATATATATATATATATATATATATATATATATATATATATATATATATATATATATATATATATATATATATATATATATATATATATATATATATATATATATATATATATATATATATATATATATATATATATATATATATATATATATATATATATATATATATATATATATATAAATATATATATATATATATATATATATATATATATATATATATATATATATATATATATATATATATATATATATATATATATATATATATATATATATAATAAATATGGGAGATACGCGGTTGCCTACGGAGGAAGGCTGTCGTCTGCCGGTGGAGGTGTCAGTGATGGTGTAGAGTACGCGGGGGGGGGGGTGCGTTCAGAGTGACTGGGTCATTTGCAGTTGGGGGGGGCGTTCAGAGTGGCGGGGACGTTGGTAATTTATTGTTACACGCCTCATATTTATCATTTTGAATGTGTGTAGAAAGGTGCAGAAGATATGTCGCTGTCTCGTTCTCGCTAAACAATAAAAAGCGGCTCGCGCTGTGATCACAGGGAGTAAGGATCGCTACAGGGCCATAAAAACGACATTTTGGTAGACGGATAAGGCATATTAAAAATAAGAATACCACCTTTCTAAGGAGTATGTAAAGTACTTAAATATTATTTTCCATATTTTTATATGATGGAGGTTTATCTTGTTTTTTTATAAAGAAAAGGATCTCAGGGGTTTTAGCTTCTTATCCACAGGACCCATACCCATAAAACAATAAGTTTAGAAATGTAAGGCAGGTCAGCTACTTAAGATTAATCAAACAAATTATGTCTGAAAACACGCCACCTACCGCTCATAAGTATTAGCCGGAATTAGCCCGACCATATTTTATTTTAATTTCAAACATTTTTAGACACCATACTCTAGGGCAGTGTTTTCCAAATTGGGAGGCGCGAGCTAATGCAAAAGAAGATGTGGAAAGTTTAACTGAAATTTATAATAACATAACATATATAAATAAATAAATATATATATATAAATAAATTTTCATAACATAATAAATTTTATAACCTATTTTTGTTCCTTATTATTATTCTGTAAATAGCGTTTTTATTTTTTGTATTACTTAATACATTTTTTACCATTTCAAAATGTGTCTTTATTATTTTATAAAATAAAAAGGGGGGGGGGGGGGGGGCACAATAAGATTGTTTTAAAAGGGGGGCGTAGTAGCATAAAGCTAGGAAACCACGGTTCTAGGGAATAGTAAATTGTTGGAATTGTTATTTTTAATCTGTCTAGGCAAATAAGAATACTTGGAACTGGTGAAAATCAAATTTAGGGGATTTCCCTGAAATAATGGTGTAATGGGAGGATCCATATTTCGCACACAATCCTTTATTTTTTGCTATCAAGTAATTCACTTGACTAAAAAAGGATCAGATTTTAAGTTTCCTTTTAACATGTTGTTTATAGTTAAGGCATTAACGTTGTGGAGGTTTAAAGACATTGTAATTTATTTTTATCAAACACCGTTTATTCCACTTTTTTGTGAAGGTCTTGTTTGCGCTCCCCTGAAGATGAGGTGAAAGCCTTGAAACCGGTAGGGTTATACCGTCACAAAAAAGTGGAATAAACAGTGTTTGATAAAAATAAATTACAATTTCCTTTTAACTTTTACGGAAAAGAAATGTTTAACTTTTATGCTCTCTGCAACGTGCCTTTACTTGAGATTTTTGTTTTATGTTTATTAAAAATGGAGACACTGTAAGAACTTCCTATTGAAATGTGTTGTTTGATAGTTGCTTGTTGATAAATAGGTAAACGCAATTGTCGAATTTCGCGTGAACTAAAAATGTCAACAAGGACATTTAACTACAATGTCAAAAAAAAACAACACGAAAGTGTCAATATTTGGTTTTGATTATATACTTTTAACACAACCTTAGTTATATCGCGTATATAAAATAGTATTGAAGTCTTAAATTTTAACATTTTAGGTCTTACGATGAAGTACTCCCATACTTCTTGAAATCAGAAAGAGCCAACCTAAGAGGTCTAGAAAGTTCTCCATATCACAGCAAAGAAGGGCTAATGAGTATAGAGTTCGCTCCATACAAGTAAGTTTTTTTCATAAATTTAATTACGACATATTCTAACACAGTCAAAATAAAGACTTAAACCACGATCTTTACCCGTTTGCATGTCCCACATACTCGACCTGAATTCGACATGTTTTATTTCAACGGTCAAAGGTTTTTTTTTATATAAAAGTAATCAACAAATTCAATTTTACATTGACTTGTAAACCATTATCCAGTAGAAAACAAACTGGACCAAATAACAAAGGACACATACATAATTTACTCAATTTATTCCGGCACGAACAACTTTTTCATTTTACTCTTGTTAGTGGTTCAAGTCATATAAAAGTTCATATAATGCCCATACTGACTGTCTTAACAATCTTGTTCATATAATGCCCATACTGACTGTCTAACAATCTTGTTATGCAGGAATTTAAAAATATTTTTTTTAAGTAACTACCTCATTATAAATTGAAAAATAAGCAAAAAAGGCGTAAACCAAATTTCGCCTGTTCTGAGACAATTAAGAACACATCATACCGCATTTATTGTACGAGTATAAACTATCGACGTATAAATATTTTAATTGTTTTATACAATATTATGAATATTTAAATTTTCCTGGCAAGTGCCCCTTCTCCATACCGACTTTTTAATGGGGCTATGCAGTTATCTCTTCTCCACCCACACTGTCTCTAGGAAGGATTTCTGTTCCCTTACAGCGCGATCGTTCACTCGTAAAAAAATTGGATATAGTAGAATTTTGATGAAAGACCTATCCCGGGGATTAGTCTCTCTGCTAGCACCACAGCAGAGTGTGAAAAAGATAGTGGTGATACCGGCAGAAGGCCAAATACAATAGACAGGCTGACTGTTAAAACCTAATGAAATATGTTGATTAAATAAAAACTCTTGAATATAGCGAACCCTAAATCTTCATCTCCATTGTTTCTCATTACAAAGAGTCGCGTCTATGATTGGTGGTATAGGTCAAGACGAAACGTCTCCATTCCTCTCGTCCACTTGCCGTTTGCATAGCAGAATACATGTTTCTCCCAGTCCTTCCTATGATCACTCAATTTTGCTGTCTCTCTGATTTTGCCTCTTCTTCCTGGCGCTTTTATTATACTATTACTATCATTCTCTCCAAAGTATCTGGCAAACGCCTGCTAATGTGTCGGGAATATCGCAGAATGCGCAGGAAGCGTATTGACGCCCGTCGTATCGTCACATTCAACTACTAGAGTATGGAGACATTCGTTCTTCTGACGGTCTACGGAATTCTAAGCATCCGATGCCAAAAGCACATTTTAAAAAAATATTCTTGCAATCCCAAAAATGCTTTGAATACGCAATATGGATCGTCATGATACCACATAACTCGCGACTGACAAAAAAGTTCTAACATCTTTCAAGATCTTAATATATTTGCTAGTATTTAAATGTTAACTGTGTATTTATTTAAACCGAGAAGTTAACAATAGAACTATTTGTCTAATTAAAGTCCTCACTTAATAAATTACCGATATTACAACAGCAGTTTCATTATGTTAGAACTTGACTAGTCAGGGGAGCTGAACTGAAGGGCATCAGAAGTATTCAATATAAAAAGAATCCATAACACCACTGGAATGAAAGTCGTCAAAAAATCTTAAATCAATTCTTTTTAAGAGACTACATAGAACTGAAGAAGTTCTGAAGTGACAAATTTCACATAAATGTAGACAAATTCTGTAGAAAATATATACACAGAGTGACAGGTCTAATTCGTTCTATAAAATCATTGAAGAAATTTATAAGTTTGTTGTATAGAATTTATTCACGGTTGTGTGAAACTGAAAATGAAATTCTTCAAAGTTCTAATTCGATAAACAAAGGGCGTGCGAAGGCATGGTGGAGGTACACCAAGATGAGCATGGTTGAATCAAGTGAATATTTTGAAAAAAATAACTCAAATACTATGTACTTATAATGTATCTGATATTTATTTATTTGTACAGTGTATGGTCGAGAGTAATGCAAGATCAGAGCAAGTTGAAGAATTATACTATAAAGGTAGTATTTCTCAGATGATTAAAAAGTTAAGAAATATAGGGAACGGCGTGTAGTGATAGGAAACAAAGTCAATGAGTCACTAAAAAATATATGAGTAGACTCGGACTGGACAGTATAAAAATCTTATAAGATGATAGTACACAAGTGTTTGAGCACCAACTTTAATGTACTCGTAAGGGAGTGAACGTAGAAGTGGAAAAGTAATTAAAAGAGCCGAATAAACGCTGTAGAAACATGTGTTCTTACGATACATGGGGCGACAATGTATGCCAGAATACGAAATCGGGTGATCAGGGACAAATGTGAGCTTAAGGCTGGTATGTTGAGTAAACTGAAGGAAAGAACTATGAGATAGTTTAGACATGTAGAACAAATGAATAAAAACAGACTAACAAAACAAATATACAGTGCATATGTAAGTGGAAAGCGTGGTAGGGGAAGACAAAGGAAAATATAATTGGACCAAATGAATGATAATTTTTAAAGAAAGAAATGTACAAAAGAGATGTATGAGAGTTCAATTGGACAAGGCGGAAGATTTGTGTTACAATTAAAAAATGTGGCACTGCGTCTTCTCTGCCTATTGCAACACGGAAATGACGTGATGTTATATTATATTGTATGATTGTCCATAACTCACATGCTCCTCCTTCCGCAATAATTGGCGTCAGGAATAATAAAAATGTATACTTACGCATTACCAACAATAGAATAAGATAATACAACATATTATGGACATGACCATAGAAATGTCAATAGTTCGCATACAGATTCTTAAAACGTTTATTACTAATTTATTATTTAGGGATATGTAGAATGTGTGAGAAAACAATGTGTAAAAGATTAAGAAATGAAGTCATTAAGAAAGGGAACGGATTGAAAGAGAATAAAGTTCGTAAGATGAAAACTGGAGAATTGCGATGTTTCGGTCACGTAGAAGGAATGAAAGATGAACAAAAATGAACAATTCAAGTAGTATTGAAGGCACGAGTTACGGAATGGCTAAAAAGCGTAACACGACCAAATTAATCATATTATGAAAGAGGGAAGAGTGAAATGTCTTTATAACAGGATAATGCGTATGGACGTAGCAGAAGTAAAAGATGTGTGCCAAGATAGAATTATGTGGAGATGTTCTTCCGACCTACCACAATAGCGACATGCCGAGATGATGATGACTTCATCCAAACAGTTGACCCAATTTCAATGAAATTATAATAAATCCTAAAAATTATCTTTTTTGCAGAACACGAGTATTGGACGCTTTCCTAAAAGCTGCAGTCGAACTAGACAACAAGTTAGTCGATTATAATCAAGGAGATCAATACGGCTTCTCGAGGATTCAATGTCACACATTAAACGGGTGGAGGCACAGCGCAGCTAAAGCATTTCTTCATCCCTTCAAGAACCGAAGAAATCTTCACATTCTTCCGTTCAGCAGAGTAACAAAGATTAATATTAAGAAATCAACAAAAACAGCAACATCAGTAGAATACGTAAGAAATAGAGTGAGGCACAAAGTAAGAGCAAGGAAAGAAATTGTCCTCTCAGCGGGTTCCCTTTCGTCTCCACAGCTTTTAATGTTATCTGGAGTGGGACCAAAAAAAGATCTTGAAAAGCTAGGAATACCAGTTATCAAAGATTTACGGGTTGGAAAAACCATGTATGATCATGTATGCTTCCCTGGTCTACTGTTCCTGGTCAATTGTACAGACTGCACCACAACTGAGACTGGTGTACTGACGCCAGAAAACATTGCCGAATGGTTGAAATTTGGAAGAGGACCTTTAACTATGGTGGGTGGAGTTGAAGGCATTGGATATATCAAAACAAAGATATCAGAAGAAGCTGGAGAATACCCTGATATGGAATTTGTATTTGTATCAGGTGGTTTATCATCCGACGCCACTGGAGCGATAAGAAAAGGGATGAAGATATCAGACGAGTTTTACGAGGAAGTTTTTCAAGAAATCAATGAAAAGCCAAATTGGGGCATCATGCCTATGCTAATTCATCCAAAATCAAAAGGGCACTTGGAACTTAAAGACAAGAATCCTTTCCATTGGCCCAGGTTCTATTACGATTACTTTTCAGATAAAAGAGACTTGTATACTCTAATCGAAGCTATTAAATACGCTATTAAGATATCAAAGACGAAAGCTTTTCAAAAACTTGGCAGTCGTTTATACGATAAACCATATCCAAATTGCAAACATCTCACTTTTGGTTCAGATACTTATTGGGAGTGTGCAATAAGGACTCTTGGAACAACGTTGCATCATCAAATAGCAACCTGTAAAATGGGTCCAGCAAGTGACCCCGAAGCAGTGGTAGACAATGAGCTGAGGGTCCATGGAATTAAAAGATTAAGAGTAGGAGATGCTAGTATTATACCAAGACCTCTAACCGCTCATACTCAAGCACCAACTATTATGGTTGGTGAAAAACTAGCAGACATATTGTTAAAAGCATGGGAATGAGGACCATTGCTTGACTAAACAATGTCTTAAAAAAATAAAATGAAGTCAAAACAACGCATTGTTTCGGAGTTTATATTATACAAAAAATATTCAGCCTAAGCTCTATGCATCATACATCTGCCGAACTTATTCACCTGCTTCCTCTAGCTCTTCGTTGGTCTTCTTACCGGTCGCCTTTCATCTGGTTCAACCAAGAAGACTTGTTCGTACAGCACTTGTGATTGCCTAAGAACATGACCCACTCAGCTTAACTTTTAGATGTTTATTTATGTATAGTACAAGTAATGTAACTTTTAGATTGTCTCTCACGAATCGCCCGAATCAAAGAGTGAAATACGCTATATGAATGGTTCTTTTTTCATTTGACACTTCCCTAGTATCGTTCAAAATATCATACACCTTTGTTGTAAAGATTATAGATTTTAATTTTGGCTCTACATCACGGTTTTAACGGGTGTGCTTCGATATTACTCCTTAAGCGTTAAAAAAGATCTATTTATACACCTATTTGTACATATAAAAATTGCTAACAGAAAAAATTGAGAAAAGCTTTGTTATCGATAAACTTTTGTTTAATTTACCTGACAATTATTTACGCCATCATACAATACGATTGTTTTCTGTGCCATATTCACGAACAGATCATTAAGAGCGTCACCACTCGCACGCGGAATGACCTTGTTAAACATATTTTCCATATATAGGTAGACATGTTGAGTATTGAACTCATTAATAAACTGTGGCCACTTAACAGAAAAGCATGAGTTTCATTGTTACTGTTACTATTTTTTCCCTTGTACTATGCATTTTATTTTATGTGATTGAGTTAAATGTGCACCAAATATACAATAAAATAAATAATATAAATGCATGCTGGTAGGGACGGTGAACAACATAAGAAAATGATGCCTTGGCGTGGCAACAATCGAAGAGAAATGTTAAGATGGTTATTTTTTTTGTGAAAAACATGTTTTAAAATGAACCTAAATTAAAATTAGGGAGGTAAATAATTATTTTATGGTGGTAAATCAAAAGTATTTTAAATTTACTTTAGCACTTGTCACTAAATACACCGAGAAGAGAGTTGTTAAATTAAATTATTGCTTTGATAAACGAAAAAAATGTGGAAGTTTAGAAGGTGCCTGCCTGGTAAAAGAGTGTGTGGATCCGCCTGCCTAGAGTGTGTGGATCAAATGGAGAAGGCATTAGGCAATTTTCAGTACATTTCAGCACTTGGAGATTTTACTATACCAGGATGATGTCCCGGGTAGGCAAAGCGTACGACTTGATTATCCATCTTTGTTCTCCTCTACATCTATCATCTTCACATATATTCCTACGGTCTCTCTATTTTCATTTCCTTCGTTCCAAATATCATCTACCACACCTCTCGCTCGACATTTGTCACCCAATCGCCCAATGTAGTATTCTCAATGCACGCATTTCTTAAGCACACAGACTATTCTGAAATTACAAATTTTATTCTATAATCCAGCTAGAAAAACAAGGCAAAATAAATTTAAAAATACACCAAATCAAAACAATATCAACAGATTACACAAGATAGAAAAAAAATCCTTATTGTACGACTTCTAACAGTATTTTCCCAAGTTTACGTTTCGTTCTTATGCATTAAAGTCGGCATCAAAATACTGTTGTAGATTTGCAGACCTTTGCTGATTTGAATACTGTCCGATTCGAGTATATATGTTTTAGTGCCCCATTGACTTTGTTTCCTATCACTACACACTTCGATATCCCTGTTAACTCTACCATCATCCAACTGTATACTCTTATGGCATACTCATTTTGTCCATGGGTTGTTGCGTTAAAATGCCAGATCATATATCACATACCAATTTCAGTATGATTATTGTTTGTGGTATCTTGCTATTGTTATTTTTTTAATTTTGTTCCTGGAACTATAAAACTGCAAATGTCAACTTATCTTGATATTGATTTTTATGTTTTTTTTCAGTGATGAGTGTGTTTAATTGTAACAGGTGAAAGATTCACGTACCTAGGTGTAAAGATCTCCAGCAACAGTGACCTATATAGTGAAGTACGAGCACAAACTAATACAGCGACAACTTTGGCTGGCTGCCTGCGGGACACTATATGGAAAAACAGACACATGCTAACCGAAAGTAAGGTCAGGATACATAAGACATGCGTCCGCCCCATCATGACATATGGAATAGAAGTGAGAGCCGATACCAACAGGACAAAAAACCTTCTCAGAGCGGCAGAAATGAAAATCCTACGCTCCATCGCAGGCAGAACTTTTAGAGATCGGATCAGAAATGAGACGATAAGGTCTATTTGTGATGTTGAAGACATAGTGAGGTGGGGAAGAAACAGAAGGCGCTTCTGGAGGGATCATGCGGACCGCATGGAGGATATAAGACTGGCAAGAATCGCTAAGACTGAAAACTCTAACATCAGGAGATTACCAGGAAGGCCGCCGAAAAGATGGAAGGACAGCTGGACGTCATCATCCCAGGACAGCCCACCGTCACAAACAGGTCATACGACCTAAACAAAGAGGAAGAAGTGTGAAAGGCTGGTAGACGTAAACAGGAATTCCTAGTTATGGTAGTCAGCCAGCAGATCTACGGTGTCTGAGCGAAGTAATTAAGCATGACGGGAGAAAGGAATATCTTATTTTTATGATTATTGAAATGCACGTCTTTAAACTCGTACTATATTATTATTGTATATTTCCTTATGTAAAATCAATAAATAACTATAGCTTTGTGATAACAGTCCTGCAGTCTAAAAATGGTGTTATCGAATGTCTCACACTGGTGAACCAAGAGACACACGCATTACTGTCCAAACTCGAACAATAAAACAATAAAACCATATTGCATAATAAATATTGGGACCGGAGCATTTAAGTCTCAAAGTGTTACTTTAATATTCTAAACGAAGATAAATTGAATGGCGTTTTGGTAAAGAGGTATATGTCATCAATCACTTATTTGTCAGGAGAACCAAATGAAGTTTTGCAACACTTGTATTCCCGAAATACAGACCTCAGGTAAATTTTAAAGGTAAACTTTGAATACATAAATAATTTATGTATTCAAAGCTCACCTTTAAAATTTACCTGAGGTCCACACTGCAGGAATACAAGTGTTGCAAAACCACATTTGGTTCTCCCGACAAACAAGCAATCGATGACATATATATCTCTTTACCAAAACGCCATTTAATTGTTTAAGAAGGAAAACGTTTCGAGTCTGGAGAAACACACATATTCTGAAATATACATTTTATTTGCTTTGATATTTATGTTTCTTGCTTTTAACATTTCTTACCAAAAGGTATTTTGACCGTATAAACAAATAAATAAATATACGTACCAGGTCTGTAAATATGAAACTGGAATTTGCTCATAGATGGCTCTAGTTGTCAATGTAGTGACTGTCAAACCGCGTCATTGGCGCCTTTTTCTTGTGTTTACATTTGTCAAAGACTTTTAACTCACAACATGCAAGTTTAATACAACTACATATTATGTTCTCATAGCGTTGAATATGTCTGTTTTTGTCCCTGAAAACTACGATTTGCGGACAGGGTTGATTTTCTGTTACCATTTGAAGAAAACTGCTGCAGAATCGCATCGAATGCTTGTCTAAGCTTACAGTGACCATGCTCTTGGTAAATCACAGTGCTTTGAGTGGTTTAAAAAATTCAAAAGTGGCGATTTTGACGTAAGAAACGAAGAATGTGGAAGACCACCAAGAAAGTTTGAAGACGCCGAATTGCGAGCATTGTTAGATGAGGATGACGCTCAAACGCAACAACTCGCGGATCAATTAAATGTGGCACGAGAAGCCGTCTCCATACGTTTGAGAGCCATGGGTGGGAAATCCAGAAGGTGGGAAAATGGGTTCCACATGAACTGAATGAAAGACAGCAGGAAACCCGAAAAACCACTTGCGAAATGCTGCTTGCCAGGTACAAAAGAAAATTATTTCTCCACCGAATTGTGAGTGGCGATGAAAAATGGATATATTTTGAGAATCCTGAGCGTAAAAGATCATGGGTAACTCCAAGCAAACTAGCGACATCGACTGCAAGGCCAAATAGCTATGGACGGAAGACAATGCTCTGTGTTTGGTGGGATCAGAAGGGTGTTATCTATTATGAGCTGCTAAAACCTGGCGAAACCGTTAATACCGAACGCTACCGACAACAAATGATGGATTTGAACCAAGCATTGCGTGAAAAACGACCAGAATATCAAAAGAGGCAATACAAAGTGATTTTGCTTCATGATAATGCACCATCGCACACAGCAAAACCGGTCAAGGAAACGATTGAGGCATTTAGTTAGCAAATACTTTCGCATGCGGCTTACTCACCAGACTTGGCTCCATCCGATAACTACTTATTTGCATCGATGGGACACGCACTTGCTGAGCAGCGCTTCACTTCTTACGAAAATGACTCGATGATTTGTTTGCCTCAAAAGAGCAGCAGTTTTTTTTGCTTGGCATCCACAAATTGCCAGAGAGATAGGAAAATGTGTAGCTAACGATGGGCAATACTTTGAATAAAATATTTTTACCATTTTCATACAATAAATATGTATTTTCTAGGAAAAAAATTCGGTTTCATATATACAGACCTTATACATAACATAAATATCATCACGCCCCGCCAAAAATATCCATAATTTTCTATCGAAGCACAAAATTTCGTCTCCACCACATTCATGCATCTCGTCATATACAATCTTATAACATTCAAACTTTTAACTTAACCCTTCTTTTAAAATTTAGTTCACTTGATCCAGTTACGTTTTTCTCGGTCTACCTCTTCCACACACATCTTGTATTTCTGACTTGTACACTTGCTTAGTCATTCATTCTATCAACATGTCCAAACCATATTAAGGCTCTTTTCTTCATCTTACTTAAAACATCAATTTTATACATGCGTTCATTTCTGATGTCTTAATTCCCCACATCTTACATACATTGACACCCGGTAAACTTTTCTTAGAGTACGCATCTCGATAACATTAACACTATTTTATTTATTCTTCTGTTAAGTAATAGTTTCAGAAATAAATAACAATTCAATTATTAAATATGTTACCAGTACGCAAAAAAGTTCCTGTGATTTTTTCCATTTATTTTACACCTGATGAGGGCATGTTTAACTAATGATTCATGAAATAACATTACGAAGTGAACGGGTGTAGGAAAATATATGTACTCGTATAAATGTAAATTCCTCGAAGTGTTTATTGTACAGATGGTTTCGAGTTCACTATCAAATTAAAAATCTAGGTAAGAAACGATGACATCTTTGAATAAAATATTTCAACTGCTGAAATGTAAGATCCCCTTGATACATTTTTAAATATTTCAACGTTGTTTATTTCTACATAGAATTCAATATTCCGTTGATAACTCATCGAAGACGAGAACCTTATTTTTTTAAATATATAATTTTTAGAAAGATGTCACTTTTATCAAATGAAAAATTGAACAAACATTGTTTCTCGGAGAGAGAATGATGGAAACTCCACAACAAAAGATATACAATTAAACATAGAAATTTTTACAAATATCAAATTCAAAACATATGAACTTTGTACTACATTAATATTCAAAAAGGATCCAGTTCACAAAACATAATTTCTTGATTATATGAATTAGCTACGAACACTTTCCAAATGTTGGTGAAACTGCACATCCATGATACACACATAACATCGTGGTAATGTTTCTTGTAAGTGGTTGTTGAGCCCTGAATCAGTAACATTATTTTATTGTAATAACGCTCATAGAGTGCAAAATCTTACATTATTTGAGATAAGACGCCTCCGTGGAGTCAATTTGAAAACTTGTCACTGAATAACGAGATACAATAAAAAGGCTGCATACCTGAAACAAAGAAAAATACGGCCATAAGTTTATGTATATTTCTCATATATTATTAACTATTAAAGGATTTGTAAATATGCTTCTTTTTAATATTTTATTCTAACAAATATAAGTTTACTAGAAAATAATTATGTTATATTGCCTCACAGTTGTTATGTGATAGGGTTCATTATATGGACAAAAACGTATGTAGTTTTTTTGTCCATAAAATGAACCCTAAGGTCAAGTTTCTTATCGACAGGATCCATAAACTATAAGTTTAGAAATCTAACATGGTACATGTCAGTTATTTGAGATTACTAAAACTAAATCGTTGTCATAAATTCATTTGAAGAACTTGAATGGTAAAAAAATGCAATGTTAAGGCTGGAAAATATTTGGAGCAGAACTATCACCATCATGATAAAAATGACCCAATTTTTTGCCCATAAAGTGAACTTTAGGGTCCGTTGTTTAATCAACAGGATCCATAAACTATAAGATTAGAAATATACAATTTCACACGCCAGTCACAAATATTTCATCGTTACTTTAAAGTGCTCCCAACCCTTAGAGATAAATGGAGCGTGCGAAAAGTAGTATCAATTTCTTCTTTATCTGAATTGAGTGCTGTCTGGCCACATGTGCCCTTTGCTCCTACACTCACAATTGATAAGGGACGAAGGTATCGTTTTCACCAAAATGGGTATATTAAGAATCCTGAAGGCTCAAATTCCTCAGGCACATTTGCACTGGGGAAAAACGAAGTTACTATACATTTACAATCAACTAACGTAGCCTACCATAATTGACAAGACGCCTGTATCCCGGGCCGGAAGTAGCGGGATCGATTCCCGTTAGCACTCTGATTAAAAGGCCGAATTCACAGTCCGACCTTTAAATAAATACTGAATTTTAATTATTTTTCTGTTAAATAAATTAGTAAATATATCTCAGTAAAATACTGTAATTAATTTTACAACATACCTGGATAAATATTGAACAGAAGTCATTATTTTAGGCTGAACTGGGAATTCGTGTCTAAATTTCACATAATTAAAAACATCGAACCAAGCCATGACATTTGTTGGAAGGATGTGATATATTAATATGATAACATGGTAGGTTTTTTTATTGATTTCCATATTAAGTAAACGTGCAAAAAATACTCTTAATTTATTCAGTCATTACGTCCTTCCACTTCACTGTCCTGCTTGAGATTATTGTGAAAAAAAATGCTTGTGCATGTATGTTGGTTTCTTTTACCATAATGGAAATGTGAGGCACGGTGAAAAATAAATTAAAATAGGAGACTGGATGGTATCCAGATAGTGCATGTGTTTTGGTCCATTTAAATCACATAAAATCATGGGTTACACCAAAACTAATATTTCCTCAGAGCAGAACACCTATACATACTCGTACATATCATTGCACATTTTATCTTCATTAATTTCCATTTCGACATCGGACCCCTCCCCTAGTAATAAATTTCCTTAAAATTCACTTCCACTGTTACTACTCATTTTTATTTAATTATATGTTAGTTTGAGACAACATAATTTACAAATAAAAATAATGACTAATTATTAAAACTATGAAATAACTATGAAAATTCTAAAATTACGAAACAATTACGTCACTTAAATATTTTAACTACGTGTATGTAATAATAAAATAAAAACTTAATCCGATTACTTCCGAAACCATAAAAAGTCAATATTTATATAAAAAACGGAAAAAAATTAAATAAAAAAAAAACGCATGAAAAAACACCTTTCAAACACAACTCCAGGAAGGTTGGTCAAAAATGACAAATTTAAATGTAAAAAAATATTGTGTTTGAGATCATCCGTTTTTACACTACAAAAGATTGGGTCTATTTAAGGCTAGTTTTACAATTGCATGTCGTAAAATTTGATTACAGGTAATAAATGGTAAACTGATGTTTCGGTAAATGGAGCCTTTGAGCAGACAATAGAAGTACCAATATATCTGCACCCTTGAGGCTTTAAGGATTAAAAAAGGTTTCGTATATAAAATTACATTAAATTCAAAGATACGGTCAGAAAGTCTGACATTCGCCAGACCTGCAATACGGACAATATCGTCAGATGGAGCAAGAAGAGAAGGCAGTTATGTAGCGATAAGTTATGTAGCGATGGCTTTACTGACAATATTTCCCTCAACGTCCTTTTGTGAGACCTTATTCTCGGCGTTGAATAATATTAAAACAAATAAAAGAAACCGACTGACTGATGAAGTTTGTAACGCTTGCTTGTGTTTAAAATGTACGAAATACCAACCTTCAATTGAAGATTTAGCAAATGCAATTCAGCAACAAAAAAGTCACTAATGTAAATAATTATTTGTTTTTGCTTTTTAATAATAATAAAATAAATAGTTCAAAAATAAAACTCTTTCATTTACTAGGGCTGCAAAAATTATTAATATTCCTAGATGTGACACGGCACCCGGGTCAAACCAGGTTTTTTCATAATTTTGACACGCCGAGCTAAAACCGTTACCCATCACTGTATTATAATAATAGCATTAATTTATCAATTTATCAAATGTTTCGGCAACAACTTTGTGAACTCCATATTAGATTCCATAAATTGCTTAGTTATTCCCCTAATTACAATATTCCCCACAACAAATGTTTCTCCCTATCTCTACCTTCTATCCCGAGGCTCTCTTCAGGCGGAATTATCCTGGTTTGTAACGAAAGCAATGTCTGCGTTAGACTAGTCTCATGTTACATCGGAAGTGTTTGTGGTCTATTGACCCAAAAGAAAAAAGTTTAAGAGGGTTGAAACCTTTTTACTTTATTTGGTTATTTATTACTTTTGTGTTTTTGCTTATTTGGTTATTTATTACTTTTTTGGTTATTTATTACTTTTTGTGTTTTTGCTTCGTATATCTTTAATGTTTCTAAATTCAATGTTTTGTGTAATTTTTGTGACATGTCTTAAATATCAACTTTACTTTTGAAATTATGATTTGTCTCTATAATAAGGTTTGCTAATTCTGAAATAAAATTATTACATATCATAGACAACGCTTATACTCTTGTATTCTAGTATTTTTTTTCGTGTCATTAAAATATATGTACTTTCACAAACACATTCTATTTTATAAACGCCGCCCTCGTGTATTTTACTTCCCTTGTCTTTGGCATTAAAAATATTTTTTAGTGTTGGTGTAATGTGCAGGTCTTATTATTTCTGGAAGTAAGCGTGAGAATCAAGATTATTTCATAAATGTATAAGGTCAGTCCGTGTCCATAAATTCGTGCGTATTTTTGAGAAATTTATAAATAATGCAAATAACACACAGTTTACTATTAATCAATGATATATTATCCTTCACTATCAACAACTAGTTGCCATTTTACAGGTAATTTTTCAATTCCATTTGTGTAAAAGGATTGTGTTTGATGTGACAAAACTGGACACTTCTTTTTCGACTTCATCTTATAATATTTTCCCGATAAAAAAGTCTGAAGAGTCAGAACAAAATTATAGTCACTTGGGACAATATTTGGAGAGCAAGGGGGATGAGGCAGGAGCTCCCGATTAGTCTTTATTTTTTTATAGTGTTGTCCGTGCTGTTCACGGGCTAGCATTATTATAATGGTGGAACAAAATCTTTTTTTTATCAACGCTGAGTTTAAACATGATCGCTGTTGACAATAGACTCCGCATTAATCATTTCCGTAATCCGTTTGATTCGATTCTACTAGTTCAAAGTGATTCGAGTCTACTAGTTCAAAGTGATTCGATTCTACTAGTTCAAAGTGATTCGATTCTACTAGTTCAAAGTGATTCGATTCTACTAGTTCAAAGTACATATTCAACTAAATAGACAAAATTGTATTTTTTGGATGAAATTCCTCCTTTGCTGTTGGTAATGGCTTCTTATCCTTATCTATCCATCGTCTTTTTCTTGCGATATTATGATACAGTACCCACTTTTCATCACCAGTCACAATACGACCAAGAAACGGCTAGCGTTCAAAACGGGTTAAGAGAGAAGTAGATGTTTATTCGCCGCTGACAATTGGCTTCCGATAGCTCACGTGGTACCCACTTTTAAAGCTTAGATACCTTTCCTATATATTTAAGGTAACGAACGACTGTTTCGTGAGACGAATTAAGCCTTTCTGCAATCTGATCCACTATAAGTTCTGGCTCTGAATCCACAAGACTAGAGTGTCGTTGCCAGCATTAACAAAGATGCCCTGTCCGGAACTCATCATTAACACTGTTTTATCCATCTTGGATTTTTGAAACAATTTCTGGGCAGTCCTTACTTTGATACTATTCCCACTATGAACACTGTTATTTTTAAAACTTGCATTTCACCATTTAAAAATAAAAAGAAGGTGCGGTTTTAACTCATTATCTATATTCATTTTCTAAGGGCTCTTATTTACGTCCATGTTTACAAAAAAAAATGATACCACTTGAATGTACATTTTAAAACAGGATACGACTTGCTTGGAAGTGTATTATTCTACGAAATAAGTCATGGTAAATCATACATTTGACACCAATACGTACGAATTCATGGACTGACTTGATATAAAATTCTCCTCGAATTGTCTTCGCCAATCAGTAATTTTTGTTGGGGTAAATAAAGTTATTGATTATTCGCGTCTTTGATTTATTCTTAAGTATGGTATATATTAATGTGTCCATATATCCATTGTTTCTAGCTATTTATTTAATTGTAGAGTCCTTGGTATAGTCATCCTCGTTTCATCTTAACCAGTGTCATAATTGAGTGAAATGTTGTCATTTTTTGAGAGTGCGGATGTTTCGAAGTATTAGGAATCTTACAACCAATAAAATAATATTTTCTGTAAATGATAAAACTATGTCTCTTATGCCAGATTTTAATCGAGTTCTGCTGACCTATTTATAATATAAATTTAATGTTTTCATTTAAGGCGTTGATATTTGCTCATAATATTTGCAACTAATTGTCTATCAATGCAAATAAAACATTATCTTCATACTTGTACCGTGTAACTAAATCACGATTATCAGTAAAGATTTCATTCTCCATACAGTCTATCGAAAACCAACACACACACAAACAGTAACTACACGCGGACTCGTACCACCACCCGCCACAAAAGAGAGGTCTTACCCAAACCTTCATCACAAGAGCGATACGAATAAGCCAGGAATAAGAACTTGACAACGATCTAGCGACACTCACTAGACTCCAGCAGAATGGCTACAAGAAACGAAATATAATTCAGACTATCCGGAAATGTCGAGGTGGATAAAGAAGTGGATCAGGAAAAAGAAATGACGCTTGGTGTAGCTGTAGCCTTCCTGTCACATATGAGGAGTGAGAATAGAGTTTCCAAAACCTTCTTCGGTATTCAGTTCAAGTTGAGAAACCTAATAACATCTCCCAAAGACCGCGACCCTTTCAAGTCAAGCGGTGTCGACAAATTCGAATGTTAGGGATGTGAGAAAGTATGTTATATAGGACAAATGGCGAGAACGGTAAACAAAAGAATAGCCAAACACGAGAGAGCCTGCAGACTTGCTTATCCCGAAAAATAAGCTTTGGCCGAATGCTACATCAAGACAGGCCACCATTTCTCGTTTGCAGCAAAAATACTCAGCATACCAAAGAGTTATCACGGTCGATTAATCAAATATCCAATAGAAATATATAAACATCCAAACAATATCAACAGAGACCACGGATTTTGCCTCATATCAATCAACATAATACCCCATAGTCAAATCGAAGCGACAACCAAATGAAAATGAACAATAACTTCAACATTTGCGGAAGCCGCGCGCTTGTTTTCCTGTAGTGCGAATGAACCGTGCACTCAAGTAACGGTCGCGAACCAAGACGCATCCATGAACTCACGTTGCGGTTGAGACTGTGTTGTAGGCTAGCTTTAAAATAATTTTGCCTTATACACATATTATACAAAAAAGTTCATAAATTTCTTGTGTTTTTTGTTTGTAAAACTTTGCATTGCTCTACCAGCAAACTTGAAAATATGTTAACCACATTAAAATACACTAATTCCTTAATTTATAACTAGCTCAAATGAATTGCGTACGGTGTATTAGGGTTCATGAATGTATTTTTTTTTGATAATTTCTACCAGTTTATTATATATTTTAAATGTTGGAGAAGAAAACGGACTGACGACCGGCCTGACGGATGTGACGATGTTGTCTGGATTTTTAAAACCAACTAAGGAGAAGACGCCGCATAATTCATTTGTACCGATTGCTGCCTGTCATTGTTTCATATTATGTTCGAGACCTTTTTCAGAGATTTAACACCTTCCTGGAACTTTGCTGTAGGGTCTGCCGGGAGCATTCAAGATTTTTCGTCATAATCTTGAGTGTCCAATATTACAAAAGCATTATTTTTGTCTGTTCCAGTGATCGTTATTTTTTTTACTGGAGACCTCTTTTGTTGATTTTTACGGATTCCTGGAACCTTACTGGGTATGCCCGGAACATCCAAGATTTTTTTGTCATAATCCTGTGTCCAATATAACAAACCTATTATTTTTGTCTCTTATAATTAACTGTTGAATTTTTATTTTGTATAGTTCTTCGCATATTTTAATGACATTGTTTCGTCATATATTTGGATCTTATTTTTCTTAATATATAATTTTTTTATCCGTTTATAGCGATTTCAATATCTGAGCTATTCTAACGAATTGTCAAATTATTGAAGCAGTCAATTAAATGTATATATTGAATCTTAGAAAAGACGCTTGTTTCACTTTGTGGTGTCACAATAATTAATTTTAAATAAAATAAATAAAACACAATTTTTTTTCACCACTGTTAAATAAAATAGTGGTAAATACAAAATAAAAAATAAGTGTTTAATTTATTTTATTAAAAAATTATTTAAGTTTATTACCGTTATTTGGTACGTTCAAATTATCCTCTTTAAAACTGTTGCGATAAATTAAACACTAGGGAGAATAGACCTTCATGGCCTAGTTGGTAAAATATTTGTGTCTCAGCCCGGGGGTCGCGGGTTCGATTCACGTTGGAACCCAATTTAAAAAAAAAGATTCTTGTTCTGTTTTCACCTCTTTAACAAATTTCTGGTTGATTGGAAGATATTGACACATGGCAATAAGTTCGCAAGGTGGAACTGTATAGAACGAAAGGGTAATATGTTGTACAACAAAATATACTGTATACAACATAAGTGTAGTAAAAACAAATATAATTTAGAAAATTATTTGTGAAATGTGTTTTACTAAAGAAAAAAAGGTTGGCAACCTCCGAGGGTAAGTAAGATCTTCACAGATTTACGGACCGACGGCAATAAAAATTCCAAGCTAACCCCGACTCAGATGGGATTTGACTTGTTTAAAAGAAGGACGTGTGTTGCAACGGGATACAGAGGGTATCTCGACAAAGATCGAGTTAGTTAATTTTGAGAAAAAACATTCAAAAGTGAAAGCAAGTGATTCAATTTGAAAAAAAAAATTAAATTATGTGGAGTGTAAATTTTAGAAGTGTCTTTTAAATTTTATTCATCGCAGTTGTAAGTTCATCTTATCTCTATATTTTCGTAGCACGAGTATAATCTAGATATATTTTTTTATTTATTTGCATGACAAAAAAATATGAAAAACAAGATAAACAATAAAGTAAACACAGATTTAAAGTGGACACTTATTTTTTATTTATCTGTTTTTGTTGCTTTTCATATGCCGTGTCCCCAGTATACTAGGATTTTGCCTGTATCTTACTGAGGATATATAAACATGAAAAATGCTTTTTACCGATTGTTGATTACTTAATACCTCTGTCACAAACTCTCATCAACTTGATACGTTGAGGGAGTTAATAATATGTATGTATCGCGCGAGTTAAGCCCTTATCATTAAACCATACTTCATCATTTTAGATAAATCAAAAATCCACCTCACTTTTTATATAAAAGCATTTGAGTATAAATATAAATGTTTCATCTTAGTTTAAAAAACTATTGATTAGATATAAAAAAATCTAGCTATTTTTAAGTCAATTTTATTTTAAATATTATTTTACTGCAACATTCAACAAGTGGGTTGTATCCTTTTTGCAAAATATTATTTATATTATACATGCATGCAAATATTGAATCGGTAGAAGACGCCATCTGTCTTGATTACATGACAACATTCATGATTAGACAGGTATCCATACGTTATGGAGCTGTTCCGTGGCGCCAAAGCAGATATATTTTTTTAAGAGTGATAACCAACGTTCAGGCCGAGGCCACACCAAAATGCTTCGTTACGTGCTAAGCTAGATTTTACGTGACTCATATACTAGGTGATTTCATGCATGGACACACCAAAGTGCTACGCACAAATTCATTTGACAGTTGTAGCGGTTGAGTCAACACACGATGTCACTATCAAAACTAGCCAATTTCATTACAACTTACCATATTTATTAACTTTCTGTGCAACTTCATTCCAAAATGATTTATTACAGGTACATTTTTCTATATTTTGCTCGATGGGTTCCACAAAGGTTCCCTTTTATACACACAGCTGTCATTAAAACTTCCGCCATCTTGTAAATTAACCAACACGTCTGTTCGCTAGGAGATTCACTCGATGACTAATCGTCATGCAACGTAGTGCGAAGCGTGCAGTGTGGCCACTGCGATAGTATGCGGTACGTTGGTTCGCTAGGATATGTCGCCTAGCTCGCAACATAGCTCTAAGCATCAAACGAGGCTCCTTCCTGTGTGGTTGAGGCCTAAGGGCACTGGACACGGTACACAAAGAAAAATAAGTAAATTCAAATACAATACATCAGGCGTATTAAAGCAATATCTTCATATCAGCCAACTTTTTTACCAATTATATGAGAATGTCTTAAATATAGTAAAAGAAAATATTTCAAGAACAGTAAAAAAAAACACAATAATCGTCACTCCATGTATTCATCGAAATGCATGCTTTTTATAGCATTTACTCGGTTTCGATCAATCAATATTTATTCACGTTTCACTTACATACACAAAACTTGGAAGTAAAATATAATACTTTTGTAAAAAATCATCTTTTTTAGGTTTGACTTTAAATTTTAGCCAGCCCTCTGTTTCCCATCTCTACATGCCGATAACATATCTCACTATTAATATTAACCTGAGAAAACGCATTGAACAATCATAACATTTTGACAACGCCCATTTATTAAACTGGCTACTCGTAATGAAATGTTTAACATAAGGATATGCTAGCGAAACTTGGACATGGCACAAAAAAGTTATGAAAGTGAGATAAATGTGGTAAAAATGAGAGCTTTGCGAGGAATGTCCGGGAAAACAATGTATCACACAATAAGCAATTAGGACATAAAGAAAGAATGTATACTAATAGAAGATGCAGCGCTTAAGGTGAAGAAAGAAACATTGAGATAATTCGGCCACGTAGAAAGAATGAAAGATTTACTTACATAAATCTATACAATAAGTAAATTGTATAAATGTTCTGAAAAAAACTAAAGAAATGTTGAATGACCAGAATTAAATTATGAAAGAGGGCAGCTTTTTTAATATGAGAGTATGCGTGACGAAGTGTATAAACTTGGCAGAAACGATAGACGTGTATACGCCAACATATAATTAAGTGAAGATCTGTTATCTGTGCCTTCCCCAACAAGAGCATGGCGTCATGGTGAGGATGATGGTGATAATAATTCAGCAGAAGGGCAAAATATAAAATTAGTCAAACACCGAGTTGAGGTGATTAATTAAAAATGTATACCATAAATTTTTATCATATTTCTAAATCGGTTCTTAATTCGAAAAACATGAAACAAAACCGTTTTTATTCAAATATTTGTAAACGTCTCGAGAAATTGATAATAGTTCTTAGTGCATGTTTATAGACGAGGATATTCAAAATATATATTTTCATTTGTAACTCAACCAAGAAAACTCTGAGAAAAATTTATTTCATCAAAAATAAATAAATTGAAGTTTTGGTGAAAGAAATAGACGTAGAAAGAAAACAGCGAAAAGTACGTATTTTGTTTCGCAATTTTATTTAGTCACCATCACCTTAATGTATGTTTTCCACACTACATCTTATAGCTTAGCAACTCTGTAGCATTTTCTTCAAAACAACCAGCATTCATTCGCCCACACAGAAAACGCTTTCCGTGAGTGGCAGAACTTGTGGTGATTGATACCCATTCAGAAGCTGACTGATACCCATTCAATTCTCGATTGTGACTAAACAAAAATAACGTATACATTTTTTTTCTACTTTATATTGTCAAATTGCCTTAAAAAATAATTACAATATGAACAAATAAATTACTTTCGTAGCGCTGTTTCATAATACATTACTTGATTTTTCTCTTTCACACTTTTCACTAACACTCGTGTATATTATATGACGAACTCCATGATCTAATTGGCAAGACCTGTTTTCTAAGCAGAGGTTGCGGACACCCAGATTTTTTTTAAAAGAATTCCAGTATTTTCACTTAAGGCCTCTTTAACATATTTCTGGTTGGTTGGAAGAGATTGACAAGTCAGGTTATACTATATACAACGAAAGTGTGATATAATACAATTCACATTTCAAATTTGTTTTATCAATGTTCTGCATTCATTTGTTCTACAAGTCTAAACCTCTATAATATGTATATTCTTCTTCGTTTTGTTGATTATACCAATCCTTAGTTCACATTCATCTTTAATCACTTCATTTCATATTCTGTCATACATCTTCACTTTTCTTTATTTCAAAATTGTACTTTTCCTTATTTCAGACTATCATTCACTTGATCCAACCATATTTTCCTTGGTCTTCCTCTCACACGCCTTACACTCACATCTGCATTGCATATCTGTTTTGTTAGCATTTCTTCATTCATTCGTTCTACATGCCCAAACCATCTCAATGTACTTTTATTCACACATCAGTCTTGAGTTCACATTCCTCCCTTATCACTTCATTCCATATTCTGTCATACGTTGTCAATCCATATATTCTTCTCATTGCACGTATCTTTACAGCATTTATTCAGCTTCTCTCACTATTTTTTCCATAACCACGTTTCACTCCCATACAGCATAGTTGGCATCAAAATACTTTTGTGCGACTATCATCTTAGCAGATTTTGATACTGTCCGATTCGAGTATGTACTCGTATATGTTTAAGTGCCCCATTGACTTTGTTTCCTAATGATACAGGCCATTCGATATCCCTCTTAACTCTTCCATCGGTTGACAATATACTACCCATATAGCAGAATTCCTCAACTTCCTGCAATCTTTAATTTTTCACCCATATGTCGCCTTTATGTTACTTCTCAGATATTTCTCTTCATACGTTTTACTAACACATAACTAAGTTGTATTACATTTATGTAATCTACAGTACAAGTTTGTTTGTAAGATTTTACTATGTGGCAATTATATCTAACATACAGAAAAATGTTAAAGACTTAAGTAGAAACCAGACTACAATAATTATTTAAAGAAAAAAATCGGGTATAACAGGAATCGAGCCTGCAACCTCCGGGTAGGATGATAGCCGTTTACCAACTAGGCTACAGGGGTGATAAAATTGACCGTAGTAAAATATTTTGAACCATCATATTGTATT
Organism: Odontocerum albicorne; assembly: GCA_949825065.1. NCBI lineage: Eukaryota > Metazoa > Arthropoda > Insecta > Trichoptera > Odontoceridae > Odontocerum > Odontocerum albicorne. The sequence goes on from OX463858.1 coordinate 13,706,699, forward strand.
TTATACAATGAAAGTGTACTACAAAACAAATAAAAGTGAAAAAGCCCATCTTTAAAGGAATTTAGACAGAAGTTTCGAAATTATATTATTAAAATAAAAATTGTTGTTTTAGCTTTTTCGGTACTATTTTAAAAATTAAGAGCGTCGCATAGTTTTGATTTTTTCATATATTTTTCAACTCACATTGGCGTATAAAAATTAATGGAGGCAAGTTTTTTTCAATTAGGAATGTATTTTTTATAGCATTGTAAGTTATAGTCTCACGAGTGAGGTATCTATTACTGTTTTGTACGAAGCGGTTATTTTTAATAGAACATTAAAGGTGATGGAAGACATGATGGCTCTGCTCTGGAAGAGGACGAAAGAGATCCCTTTAGATCAGATCTGCACAACTCAAAATGTGACGATGGCCATATTACTTTAAGGAAAGCTGCTGCGGGCCGCAAAAAAACAAGATAGGAAAAAATTGAGAATATTTTGCTTATTACACTATTATTTTATTACAATATTATTAATTGTAATTATAACTACAAAATTAACAAATTTCTATAATAAATAAAATAATTACTGTAAAAATATATTAAAAATGAATATGGAACTAAAAGGGATAGTTTTTAGAGTGTATAAATTAATTTAATGAGAAACATTACATCGTTTTTCAGCAACAAGTTTGTCATATTCGGGAGACGAATATTTAATATATTTTAAATTATTTAAAAAATTAAATAAATATTTCTATTTATTTCTTGTATATTCTATTCATATTATAAACCTTAAAACAACGGAATGTTTTTTTTACATTTATTATAATATTGAACGTCTTCACAAAAGACTTCGCGGGCCGCAGCGTGAGTGCTGGGGGGCCGCATGCGGCCCGCGGGCCATATATTGTGCGGGCCTGCTTTAAAGAAATATTTTGGAAAACACCTTAATGTTATTTTAATGCAATATTCAGATGGTGAGATACGATATTAAAATAATGCGATTTTTTTTTTATTTGAGCCAAATGCATACATATATACCATCACGCCATCTCCCTATTAGGTAGGCATAAGACAGAGAGCGCAAGATTTTACTATCACGTCGCACATTTTTCACCTCTTTTCCATCGTACACCTACGATTCCTCTGACTTTTAACATTTCCTGCTTTCAAATAGTATTCACTTGATACTTTCCTTAGTCTTCCTCGATACTTTCCTTGTAAAGTTAACGAAAGCGTCTATTGATAATATTTTAATGTCATCTTGGCATACCGAACACCCATAGAGAAGGAAAATTATGAAATTGTCCAAGTAATATATTTTTTATGACTCCACGCGTCCCTTCGACACAAACAATTATTTTCTTCTTAAGGCTTTTTGTAAAGGCAAGTTGACCTCATCGGGTTTCCTGTTTCGATTATCTCATCCTCTCCCACCACCGGGAACATTATACTAACTATAATATAGTATATAAACCACGAAATCCCAATACGAACAGGTCATTCTATTTTGTCATCTCAATATGATTATTCTGTACGTGTTGCTTTCAATAAATATTATATATTAGGTCCTTACATATGAAATTGGCGTTTTGTTTGGGAGGAACATAAAGTTGATTTTTTTTTAATATAATATATTTATTTAATCAAAGTATGTACCATTGCTATCTATGCACTTTTGCCATCTCATAGGTAGTTCATCGATCCCTTTACTAAAAAAACCATTCGGACGGGAATCAATAAAATCTTTGAAGTCGGTTTGGACTGCCCCATCGGAGTTGAATTTTTTCCCTTGCAAGAAGTTATCCAAATTTCGAAAAAAATAGTAATCTGTTGGGGCAAGGTCCGGAGAGTACGGTGGATGTCTTAGACATTCCAATTGAAGCTCTTCTAATTTGGTAGCCGTCTGTTGTGCAGTGTGTGGTCTAGCGTTATCATGAAGCAGCAGTGGCCTAGAGCGATTAACCAGCCTCGGTTGTTTAGCAGCTAGCTTTTCCATCATGGTTTGCAGTTGCTGACAATAGACATCTGCCGTAATCGTCTGGCCAGATTTAAGAAAGCTGTAGTGAACGACACCAGCACTAGTCCACCAAACGCTCACAAGTAACTTTTTTGGAGTCAATTTTCGCTTGGGGCATGGTTTGGCTGGTTCGGCAGGGTTCAGCTATTGCGATGAGCGCTTCCGATTATCATACAGGATCCACTTTTCATCACAGGTAATGATTCGATTCAAAATCCCTTCATTATTGTGCCGGTTGAGTAATGCAACGCAGCAGTCAACGCGCGTTTGTTGATTTGCTTCACTCAATTCGTGAGGTACCCACCTTTCAAGCTTTTTCACCTTCCCAATTTGCTTCAAGTGGATTAAAACAGTTTTATCACTAACACCCAATAGCCTTCAATTCTTCATTATCAACTTTGGTCTCCGGCCGTCCACGGGGCTTGTTCTGCAGGTCGAAATTTCCAGAACGAAAACGTTGGAACCAAAAACGCACTGTGTTTTCTTTTGCGGCACCGTCGCCATACACATCATTAATCCTTCGAGCCGTTTCTGCAGCACTGGTGCCACGGTGGAACTCGTACTCGTAAATAACGCGATATTTCAAGTTTTCCATTTTGTAAACTGAGTGACGCAAAGAAAAAAAACAATTGAGGAAAAAACAAATGAATTATAATTTTCGAAACACAAATACTTGAGTAAATAGCTGTATAAATTTGAATTTGGAATTCCTAACCAAAGAGAAGATATTTGAGATCAAAGTTGCCAGTACGGCAAAACGCCAATTTCATATGTAAGGACCTAATATTTAAATATCTATATATCGAGCCTGGCGGGAGATCCCTTATTATTTTGTTACCTCGATCAGAGAGACCTCCGACACCAAGGGTGTACTTTGTTGCACGTAAGGAAGTAAAAAGGAAGTTTACTCCGCTGCACATATTTTGTTACCTGAATCAATAAGACTTCCGACACCAAAGGTTTACTCTGCAGCACCATTGATGAGGGATAAGAGTTCGTGGAAATATACGAGTTGAAAGGTTAAAACATCAAAAGGCAACCTTTGGTCAATTGTATTGTCTTATATTATAATTCCCTTATATGTATTACAGCCTGGTGGATTATTGCCATATGGCAATACCTCCCAATCAACTAGCAAGATATTATAGAGGATATAAGTGAAAATCAGACTAAGACACGAATTCCCAGTCCGGCTTAAAATAATTACTTCTGTTATATCGAAAATACACACTTTCTTCAATATTTTGTTCAGGTGACTTGTAAAATTAATTACAATGCAGTATTTTACGGAGACATATTTACGGGGTGAAACGTCATAGTAACTTCGTTTCTCCCCAGTGCAAATGTGCCTGAGGAATTTGAGCCTTCAGGATTCTTAATATACCCATTTTGGTGAAAACGATACCTTCGTCCCTTATCAATTGTGAGTGTAGGAGCAAATTTGTACGAAATTTAACTTTAAATACTAATTTATTTAACAGAAAAATAATTAAGATTCAGTATTTATGTAAAGTCGAACTATGAATTCGGGTCTGAAATCAGAGTGCTAACGGGAATCGATCCCGCTACTTCCGGCCCGGGATACAGACGTTTTACCAATTAGGCTACGTTGATCGATTGTTAATTAATACAAACCTGCATGATACCGAAAAACTGTTATGTAGGAAGTCTGGAGTAGATGGAGTAGACGGTGAAGATGAAAAATCATCATCATCATCCTGTCGCGTAACTCATAACTGAGCATCATGACTCCCGTGATTGTCTCCGACGACTCCTCTCCATCCATCCGTTAACTCCGCGGCTCGTAGGGCAGTTGTTAAGGGTAGTCCAGCATCTCTTACTTGGTCAGTCCAACGCAATGGGATTCTTCTTCTTGTGCGTCGTCCTTCCATTCACCCAGTAACCACAAACCTCTCCAAACTGTCTACTTGGCTATGAGCAATGTTTCCAAAGAATAGGAGTACTCGTCGAATGCACAGTGTCGATACTCTGTCGGTGATTCTCAGTTCTTCGAGAATGGAGGCGTTAGTTCGTCTTGCTGTCCATGGCATTCGTAACATCCTTCTCCAGCACCACATTTCAAATGCATCTATTCCACGTCTCTCTCGGGTCCAAGTCTCCGCGCCATACATGCATAGTGCGGAGATAAGAGACTTAACTAGGGTCATTTTTATCATGATGATGATAGTTCTGCTCCAAGTATTTTCCAGCCTTAATTTCCAGCATTTTTTTACCATTACAGTTCTTTTCGCCTCAGTCAGATGGAAAATACGCTCTTGCATAAACATTTTGTTCTGGTGACTTATACAATGAAGTACTCGTATATCACGGAGAAATGACACATTATATCTACGGAATGGAATTTAAGCCTTATGGACCCCTAATGTACTCACTTTGGTGAAAGAGATTACCTCATATATATTTTTAATCGAGACTGTAGGAGCAAATGACACATGTGGTCGGGTAACATATATTTCGGATAAAGATACTAAAACTGCTTTTCTCACGTTACACTTATCTCTAGAGACTGGGATCGTCTCCATGAACATGTTAAGACAACGATTTAGTTTTAGTAATCTCAAATAACTGACATGAATGGTTGAATTAAAATAGGCACTAAGTACCAAAAAAAAAATAATAATAAGTATGCAGTTTCATTATATATGACATATAGAACGAAACTGCATACTTAGTTTTTTTGTATATTTTTTGGTACTTAGTGCCTATTTTAATTCAACCATTCACATGTACAATGTTATATTTCTAAACTTGTAATTTATGGATCCTGTTGATAAGAAACTTGACCTTAGGGTTCATTTTATGGACAAAAAAAACTACATACGTCCATCACATAACTGTGAGGCAATATAACAATTTATTTTCTAGCAAACTTATATTCGTTATAATAAACCATTAAAAATAAATATGTTTAGAAATCCTTTAATAGTTAATAATATATGAGAAATATACAAAAACTTACGATAGTATTTTTTTCTTTGTTTCAGGTATGGAGCCTTTTTATTGTATCTCCTGATTCAGTGACAAGTTTTCAAATTGACTCCACGGAGGCGTCTTACCTCAAATAATGTAAGATTTTGCAATATATGAGCGTTATTACAATAAAATAATGTTACTGATTCAGGGCTCAGCAACCACTTGCAAGAAACATTGTCACGATGTTATGCGTAGCATGGATAACCAAGAAATGATGTTTTATGGACTGGATCCTTTTTAAATATAGATGTAGTATTGTACAAAGTTCATATATTTTGAATTTGATGTTTGTAAATTTTGTTTTGTTTAATTGTATATCGTTTGTTGTGAGAAACCATTATTCTCTCGCCGAGAAACACTTCGTTATATTTTTCATTTGTTAAAAGTGACATCTATCTAAAAATTATATATTTAAAAAAATAAGGTTTGCGTCTTCGATGAGTCATCAACAGAATATTAAATTCTATGTAGGAATAAACAACGTTGAAATATTTAAAAATGTATCAAGAGATTTTACATTTCAGCAGTTGAAATATTTTATTCAAAGATGTCATCGTTTCTTACCTAGATTTTTAATTTGATAGTGAACTCGAAACCTTCTGTACAATATACACTTCGAAGAATTTACATCTATACACTTAACGTAAAAGAACTTTCTTTCATCCTGTCCAACAATGTTTTCATTTGTACGAGTATATATATTTTCCTACACACGTTCGTTCACTTCGTAATGTTATTTCATAAATCATTAGTTAAACATGCCCTCATCAGGTGTAAAATAAACGGATAAAATCACAGGAACTTTTTTTGCGTACTGACAATATATTTAATAATTGAATTGTTATTTATTTCTGAAACGACTTAACAGAAGAATGAAAAAAAACAAGTGTTAATGCTATCGAGATGCGCACTCTAAGAAAAGTGTACCGGGTGTCAATGTATGGTATCTAAGAAGGGGGGAATTAAGACATCAGAAATGAACGCATGTATAAAATTGATGTTTTAAGTAACATGAAGAAAAGAGCCTTAACATGGTTTGGACATGTTGATAGAATGAATGACTAAGCAAGTGTACAAGTCAGAAATACAAGATGTGTGTGGAAGAGGTAGACCGAGAAAAATGTGAATGGATCAAGTGAACCAAATTTCAGTCTTACCACTTAAATCTACCTACTTATAATTTTTCAGACCACATAAATCTACTTATGATTATATGCAAGACGCAATTTTAGGTGTGTTAGTTAGTTTTTAATATCTCTATCTCGTTTTTTTTTCAGATCACACCCAAATTTAAGATCGTTCCAATTCATTCATTGGTATAGCGCCCTTAAACATTCTAATTCGACTGAAAGTGGCGATGCGACTCATTAAATAGTGACTGGGAGACACACGGCGCATGCGAGTATTTTAACCCACCTTTATTGTACCTTTTGTCGGGTACCATCGGGAATCACTCGAAATACCGCGTGTGTGTCAAGCATCATAGCAGTAAAGAACGTTCTGAAGCTAAATCTGGACGTTATTAGCAAACGGAGAACACTTTATATTTACCAAAATGAATTTAGACGAATTTATAGATATTGAACAACTACATTTTATAGATTCGAATAAAAATATAGTTGACCCATCGATTCAAAATTTCTCAAACGACAAAGAAAAAAGTTGTACTCAATATGATGTTGAAAATTCACAAGCTTCCAAAAAACAAAATCAAAGAAATAATCAAACAAATTTTATGGATATTGTTGATGTTAATAATCTACAAAAATATAACAATAAGGGCGCTACAAATCATATAAAACCGTCAGAAATGAACGTATTTTATAATAACGAAGCTACACGGATATCGAATAAACAAAATTACCAAGAAATTCAAGCTAACTTGAAACAAGCAAACGGTTTAAACAAAGAAATGATGACCCCGAATTTACGACTATATCGAAGAGGACAAGCTGAAAATTTCAATCCTGGATATAATAAATTCAATCCTAGATATAACTATTTCAATCCTAGACATTTCAATCCTGGATATAATAATTTCAATCCTAGATATAATTATTTCAATCCTAGATATAATTATTTAGATAAATCAAACGAAATTATTATTGACAAAATACACAACGAACCAAACAGAAGCACTGGATATGATATCGTAAGTCGAACACGAAGTATTCAACACCAAAATTATATACATGGATTCAGAGATATTTATAGAAACTGCACAGCTATCAGTACAACGTCTGAGGCAGAAGGTAGATATAATCAAATGACTAGAAATGTTTTAGACAACAATCAAGTACTAATTGAAGAAAATACACGGAATAGAAATCCGTTTTGCGAACAAAATATTAAAAAAATGGAAATAGTTCAAAATACATCCCAAAATTTGATACCACAAAATAATAATGCTGAAATGGAGTACAGTAAAGAAACAAGACGAATTTCTGCTAAATATGCAGCAGACAATGGACCAACATGTCAGAATGAAAAATGGAACAGAAACGCGATCACAACAGGTGATGGGATCAACATAAAAATTACAAACGACAGAAATTATAAAAATGACAACAATATCTCACAACACGCTAAAAGAGAGAAAAATGACAATATCTCACAACACGCTAAAAGAGAGAAAAATGACAATATCTCACAACACGCTAAAAGAGAGAAAAATGACAATATCTTGCAACACGCTAAAAGAGAGAAAAATGACAATATCTCACAACACGCTAAAAGAGAGAAAAATGACAATATCTCACAACACGATAAAAGAGAGAAAAATGACAATATCTCACAACACGCTAAAAGAGAGAAAACAATTCAACCCACTTACTTTCCAGATGTTCAAATAAAATCAATTAAGGAAAACAGTAAAAATATTTGCAGTGCAAAAAATTACGAAAGCAAAACACCTCAAAAAATTAATGAGTGCGTAACAAACGAAATGGTAAAAGACGTGTCAAAAATCAAAGTAGTCCGAAATGACTTGAATCAAAATAGTTATGAAATTAATTCTTCTGACAATATCGGCGTTGTAGAAGAAAATAGAGAAATAAAAATATTTCAAGATGCGTTGTCAGTAGAAACTGAAGAAAACTCTTCATTCAAGTGTAAAAATATGGAAAATAAATGTATGAAAACGACTGATAAGTCAGTCGAAAGAAAAACTAATCAGTCGGGTAATTTATTACAATGCGAGCAATGTGAATTTTCATGCAAATTGTCAAAAGAAATGAAAAAACACATTTCTTCCCACTTGAACTCCGAGAGGAAGTTATTCAATTGCAAGATGTGTCTTTATTCATGTGAATCCTTAAAATTGCTCAGAAAACATCTAGGGTTGTTGCATGGGGATAAAACAAAATATGAGTGTGGTTCTTGCTCATACTCGACTGATGTCGCAAGCTACTTCAAAAGCCACATAAGAACTCATCTTAATTTAAAGGAAATTAACTGCTCCAAGTGTTCATACCGCTGTAATCACACATCAAATATGATACAACACAATGCGACAATCCACGGCAATAACAAGTCGGCCAGAGAAGTTGCATCGTGTCACAAGTACAATGAATGTTCAGATGCTTTTGCCGATTCTGACGAGTTGGGAAAACATCAGAATCTGCAGTCTGGTAAGATTTATATGATTACATTCATAAAGATTTTTTTTTTATAACTAAAATACAAACTTCGCATATATTGACAACTCTGCAGCCTGGTAAGTAAATCGCCTCCCTTCCATCCCGGGGGTTGCGGGTTCAATTATCCTTGGTTTCAGGGTTCGAGTCTGGTTTTAACAGCAGCCGTTATGTTCGGAAGAGATTGCCAATTGGCAATAAACTCACCAGATTATACAGTATACAATGAAAGTCTATTACAATATAATACAAGACCGAGTTAGAGAGCTTTTCGGAACAGTTTGTTCTCTAAATTATGGTGCTACATAAATTGTAATTTTATTATTATTATTTATCATTACGGCCTTTTTGAAAAAGAAGAGACCAACTATCACAACACGTGATTCCAACTCAATAAATATAGATTAAAACAATTGTTTATAAGAATTTCAGTATAGAAAACTTCCTAGTCCTAGTTACTTTATAAAGCTAAAAATAGTTTTGTGATGCATGTGTAAAAACAAGAATGTGTAATGTTTTTCATTTCAGAAATACGACATAAAACTGTCGCACCATCAAGGCCCTCACGAGGAAAATCTACTGAAATAAAACGAATAAAAAATATAAAAAAACGGAAAACCGATAAAATAGAAGGAAATTCAAACGAAAAAATATTAAATACTATTGATTCAGGACGCATTCGAAACAACCCTCTCGATTTAATAAACTATACCCACGTGAAAACTCAAGACAAAACTGAAGAAACAAAAAGTCATGATAAAATGGAGCACAGCAACGAAGAATCACCGACAGATAATACTGCTAATAAAACTTATACACAAAATCAAAATAATTCCACTTATACCTTATTTAAGTGTGATAAATGCCCATACGAATGCAAACTTTCTATCCAACTCAGAAAGCATCAGAAAATCCATGAATGTACTCCTGAGACAAAAACAACATATTATTGTGAAGAATGTTCTTATTCGTGCTACGATTTATTAACATACAAAAGACATAAGAAAACACATGACGAAGAAGTCAAATACAGATGCGAGAAATGTTCGTATTTTACAAACGAATTTTATTTGATGGATATTCATCAAAAGGCTCACCTTGATTTGACAACATCCGCAAATATTATTTCTAAAGTTATCGACAAACCTACTCCTCAAGTGAAAAAGGTCGAGGAAGTTATCAAAAAAATTAAGAAGTTCAAAATTTACAGATGTTCGAAATGTTCTAAGTCCTTCCGTAAACGAGATAAATTGGAAAGCCATCGGTTGCTTCAGCACAACAAAAAGAAACAGCCTGCAATGAGTTTCCGCTTGACCAAAGATATATCAAAGGGCCATGTATCTCTGCAATGAATGTCCATTCAAGAGTAAATACAAGCGCTCTATTAGGGCACACTACCTAAGCCACTTGGCCCATAAATTATAGCTATGCCCATAGTCTTTTCCCACACCACAGTAGTTAAAGACTTATCAATTTATGCACACAGAAGGGAATAAACAGGTGTATTCTGTATTATAAAATACTTGCAAAAGAAAATACTTTCTTGGCACGCATATAGTATGTTTAGTTATTGACATTTAACAAATTCTTCTGTGCGATTTGTCGCACAAGTGGGGCCTAGCAGAATCGCTTCACTACGGAGAGAGCGGGGAAGTCCACACCTACATATTTGCATCCTGTACTAGCAAATATTTCGCCTCCTGATTTACGTTGAGAAGAGAATCTCATAAAAAAGTGAAAAACGATGTCACAAATCGACCGACTGCATGTTATTACGGAAATTAAAGAGCATGCGCCACTCTGCCTCACCTCCCAATCAATCTGGACGACTCGGCAGCAGATAGACAATATGCCGGTCGCCGATAAATTGGTGGTCTCGTTGGACGGAGTGTGACTTAAAAAACATGAATCTTGAAGGCGGCCGGACGGTGGACGGTAGTTTTTCCTACCTTGGGAGGAATGGTGCACTATAAATAGGTTCAGATGCGGAGTGGGCCACACTGCATATAATATGCACTAGTGGGGCCTAATGTGAGTGAGAGGAGATCCAGATCACGGACCACGTCGTACACAGCCACCCACTGTATTGGAGGCGTGCAGGCTCTAGACAATCTAATACCTGACACGTTATATGGTTGGAGAAGACACTGCGTGTGAGGGCCAAACGCAGAAAAAAATGTTAAATGTTACAGTGAAAATGAAACAATAATGTTGAACAGTGTTAAAATTTCCATATAATATTTCAATTTGAAGCAGAGTGAAGGACTGTAAAATAAAGTACAATATAAACCAAAGATTTATTTTGTTGAATAAAAAAACATTTGCTTATTTTTCTATAATTTGTAATTATAATATTATGTGTAACGTAACCAGGTGCAAGGAAGAACGGTCGTCCCGTAAAATAAAACTTTCAATTAATTAGATATAATATTATTTTTAGATAAGGCACTGTGGAGGTTTAAAGACATTGTAATTTGTTTAGTTTTAACTTTATTTTGTATTAACTTGTGAGAGCTCCCTGATGACGAGGTGGAAAGCTTGAAATTTGTAGGATTATATACCGTTACGTTAAGCGGAAAAAAGTAACAGAAAAAAAAACATGTATGTTATGACGAAGAGAGAACTATGTGCATGGATAGAAAGGTGAAGAGATTTGTCATCTGATTGATGGATACGTGTATGTTATATGTTATTATACAATAAAATCAACATTCATTCGGAAAAAAAAATCAAAATGTTTTCTTGAAAAACTTGTATGTAGGATTTTGTGAAGGATCTAGGTTTACATTAGAAGACACGAATATATGATACAGTAGGTGTCCGCTTACCGTAAATTCGTTTAACGTGATGTTAACATCATCGTGATTTCTTAATACTCGTATTTTCCTTTTGGAAAATACGAGTATTAAGTAAAACCGCGATCAAGTCTGCTAAAATGACGGTCCACAATAGTATTTTGGTGCCAACTTTGATGTATGGAAGTGAAACGTAGACATGAAAAAATACTGATAGGAGCCGAATAAATTATATAGAAATGCGTGCATTGAGAAAAATACATGGAGTGACAATGTATGACAAAATACAGGAAATGATAAGGGATGAATGTGAAATTAAGGCTGATGTGTTAAGTAAGTTGAAAAAAAGGACGCTGAGATGGTTTGAGCATATAGGACGAATGCATGAAGAAAGATATTTAGTGCAAATTTGAGTGGAAGACGTGTGAGAGGAAAACCATAAAAAGTATAATTGGATCGAGTTAATGATATTCTGAAAGAAGCAAAAGTAGCAAGTCAGATAAATCGTAGAAGTATGAAGAGACGATGTTTCGGTCCCCATTAATCACGGCAAGCGAACAACCTACTGTAATCAAAATGTTGTTTAAAATGAAATATTTTTAAATACAGTTATGTTGGAATAATGCAGCAGTCAAAGCTTTCATTTTATCGAAAGTTGCTAATATCTACAAATGAACTATTCAATAAATAATCGAATATAGTAAAGCTATGTTATGCTCTTATTAAAAAAGGATATTTTTTGTATTGTATATTTAATTTCGAATATTTTATGATTTGACCAAAGATCGAATAAATATTTTGTGTTTCGCTAAGGTCTATTAGAGGCTTAATTGTGTTATTCTTTCTATTATCATTTTTGTAATAAGACAATAAATTAAAATATACGACCACAAACTTTAATTACTTATGTATTATTTATTATCTTTTCGTTCACCGTGGATATTCGATTACCTCCGTGACAAAGTTGCGAAGACGCCTGTCTTCCAGCTCGAAAGTTCGATTTCCGTATACTATTTTTCCACACACTATATCCATTCATCCTGTCGTGTAGCTCATAACTGAGCATCGTGACTCCCATGATAGCCTCCGACGACTCTCCATCCATCCCCGCACTCCGCGGCTCGAAGGGCAGTTGTTAAGAGAAACCTAGTTGCGTCTCTCACTTGGTCAGTCCAACGCATTGAGATTCTTCCACTTGCGTGTCCACGTCTCCATGCCTCCAGTAAACACAAACCTCTCCAAACTGTCTCCTTGACAAAGACCCTACTATCATATAGGAATAAACTCGCCAGATAAAAATGCTTTACAATACGTTTTTCTTAATCAAAAATGAGCCATACCAGATCCAAACGTTTGAAAATAATTCTAGGTGTTATGAAATCAACTCCAATTAATGGAATGCAAGTTAAGGTAGAAGAAATACTGCTTTATTTGAGAAAACAATTTATCAGTGATACGTTTTTATTAGAAAAAATCTTTTATCGAATCACACTCTTCAGACAACAATCACAATTCTTAATAATTTTTGTCCAACTATATTACGGAGTACTAATGGGTGTCATGTATCTACATGTATCTGCTGCCATATCTATACATTCACCGTTCCGCTTATCTAGGAACCTACGAATATTATTATCTGTAACAAAACCAATATTAGCTAAATGATGTTCAAATAAGTATTGTCTGTAACAAAACCAATATTAGCTAAATGATGTTCAAATAAGTATTGTAAGTTATGTAAACCTATGTCACTAACCAATATTAGCATTCTTACTCGATGTATTTGTTTACCATCTCGCTGGCGCTTATCTCCACAATTCAATATAGATTTGATATCACTGAATGGGAGAAAGTTGCGCTATCTTTGCTATAAATGGACGCCATATTCAAGGCGACATAATCATTATTCCTAGAGTCACTACAGTGTAAAGACCATAGCTATATTATTCTTAAAGTCTCTACAATGTAGAAACCATAGCTATCATTATTCTTAGAGTCACTACAATGTAGAGACCATAGCTATCATTATTCTAAAAGCCGCGAAGATGTTAACAACATCATTATTCTTAGAGTCACTACAATGTAGAGACCATAGCTATCATTATTCTAAAAGCCGCGAAGATGTTAACAACATCATTATTCTTAAAGTCACTACAATGTAGAGACCATAGCTATCATTATTCTTAAAGCCGCTAAGATATTAACATCATCCTTATTATAATACAAATAAAACTACACAGTTAAAGTTCTAAAAGTGTTTTCGTTGCAAAAGGCCATAACAGAAAATAAATTGGTGTCAGAAGTGGGATATCCTTTTCGACCTATTGAAATAATTTTCATCGAAAAGGGACCTGCGTGAATTCGCGAAACTAACAGCGCGAGTTGCTGGAAGTATTATATACTTATATAATCGAGACAAGCCGAGTCGAAGCATATTTCGACAAGTGCCGAATATATAAGAATATACGACTGAAAACTCTTCGGACCAAGACAGAAGAATTCTACTGTTCAAGTCGTCGCTGCAGAGACAAACCTTCAAGATCAAGCCATCGCTGCTGAAGACAAACCTTCAAGATCAAGCCATCGCTGCTGAAGACAACGCTCTGAGATTCAGCCACCTCTGAAGAAGAAACCTTCTAGATCAAGTCATCGCTGCGGAAGAAACCCCTCCGAGATTCAGCTACCTCTGAAGAAGAAACCTTCTAGATCAAGTCATCGCTGCGGAAGAAACCCCTCCGAGATCCAGCCACCTCTGAAGAAGGCCCCATTCGTCAGGCGTCCCTGCGAAACAGGAGTTCCAGCGGAAGTTCCAGTGCCTCAACGAAACCATGTCAAGAATCTTAATTGTGTAAGTTTAATCTTTAAAATATTGTTATAATTTTCCTGTTAGGGTGGATACCTAATGTTTTAGCATCTTAAAACTTCGAAATTCACTCTACTAACTCTTAAATGCTTTAGAATCCTTGAAATTTGCTAACCTAATTCTACTAAATTCATACTTACATTCTCTATATCTATATACATATTATCTTATATACAAAATGCCACCAAAAATTGAATCAACTTCGTCAGAAGAAGTTTCATTAAATTTTCTAATCAAACTCATACACACATTTGACGGTAACACAGACAGATTGCACACTTTTATTAAAAACTGCGACTGCGCATATAGCCTTGCAAAAAATGATCAAAAAGACCTTATTTTTACCTACATTCAGACACAAGTCTTAGGAAAGGCCGATTTAATAACATCATGTAGAACACTTAATACATGGCCAGAATATAGATCGTTTTTAATCGAAAATTTCACAGAAAACAAAAGTTTTTCCCAAATATCTCTCGAATTACAATCGTGTACTCAAAATCGCAATGAATCCATCACAAGCTTCACACAAAGAGTGTAAAAATGTTACAGTGATATAATCAGAGTAATAAAATCAGAAACAGATAATCCCCTAGAACTCATGGGTAAAAACGCTATGATAAAACAGATGGTCCTCCACCAATTTCTAATCGGTGTCGGTTCCATTTATTCTTCTGTGATTCGTGGACAAAATCCTAAATCTTTTGAAGAAGCTTCTTACTTTGCACTTAACGAAGAAAAACTAATCCAATATAAAAATCCTAAGTTTCCCGTTACTCACAATACGAATACGAATAATAATCAAAAAACATCCTGTACTTATTGTAAGAAAACCGGTCATAATTCGTATAATTGTTTTAAAAATCCACGAAATAATAAAAAATTTATAAATCATTTTAATACAGATAATAGACAAACACCTAAAACCAACGAACATATAATAAAAACTTGCAATTACTGCAAAAAGAAAGGCCACGTTGTATCAGAATGTCGCAAACGCGCTTATAATAATAATAAGAATAATAACGTAGCGAACTCTTCGAAATCTTTAAACTCCAATCATTCCGAACCGTCTGTCCTAGTTCGGAATGTAAATTTCATCAAGGCAGAATATTCCATGTAGCTCACTCTGCCCCCTATATTCAAACTTCATGTCCAAACTCTATTAACTCTAATACATACTTAAATCTAATGTTGGACACCGGTGCCGATATCTCATTAATAAAACTCTCGTCCATTCAAGGAGACGTGCCTGTCGACGAAAGTAATATTGTATATCTTAAAGGTGTTAATAATTCACCAGATGAAAATCGAACTCTAGGCATCGTCAAACTCGAATTATGCTTCAATGGAAAGAAGTATAATCACAATTTTCACATAACACATCCAAACACCAACATTCCTTTCGATGGTCTACTTGGTGACGACTTTTTGCGTCGAATACGAGCAAAAATTAATTATAATACTAACTCTCTAGAATTCCATGGTCAATACATCCCTATGTATCATAAAATCGACATGCATAACTCTAGCTCTAATTCGAATAATAAATCTAGCTCAAATTCTATATCAAATTCTAAATCGGTACATAATTTTAAAACAAAATCAAGTACCAAATCGAGCTCAAATTCTAAATCGGTACATAATTCTAAAACAAAATCAAGTACTAAATCTAGCTCAAATTCTATATCAAATTCTAAATCGGTACATAATTTTAAAACAAAATCAAGTACCAAATCGAGCTCAAATTCTATATCAAATTCTAAATCGGTACATAATTCTAAAACAAAATCAAGTACTAAATCTAGCTCAAATTCTAAATCGGTACATAATTCTAAAACGAACTTAAGTACCAAATCGAGCTCAACTGTATTTATTATCCAGCCTCGCACAGAAACTCTGGTCGAATTTTTCGTGCAAAATCCTGAAATAAAAGAAGGTCTTGTACCCGAAATAGAAATACTTACGGGTGTATATTTATCTAAATCTATAACTAAGGTCAATTCAAATTCACGAGCCTTAACTACTATATTAAATACAACAGAAAAACCAATTCGTATCGAGGAAATGAGTTTAACCTTCGAACCATTCGATGAATCAAATTCTAGAATCCTAAATCAAGACTATGTGTCAAAAGAAAAGAAAATATTTAATGTTGTATCAAATTCTTTTAATAACAACTCAGATCGCGAAAGCAAAGTCCTAAGTTCAGTGCGATTAGAACATTTGAACAAAGAAGAGAAACATTCCATGTTAGCTCTTATCAAAGAATATAATGACTTATTCTATATGGAAAATGATGAACTAACTTCGACACCTTCCGTCGAACACGAAATCCATACGAGCTCTAATGTCCCCATTTTCACTAAATCATATAGATATCCTGAAGTACATAAAAATGAAGTCAATATGCAAATTAAAAAAATGTTAGACCAAAAAATAATTAGAGAATCCAATTCACCATGGTCATCTCCTCTCTAGGTTGTTCCAAAGAAGAGAGATGCTAGCGGAAAAAGTAAATGGCGTGTGGTTATCGATTACCGAAAATTAAACGATATCACAGTCGGTGACGCTTACCCACTTCCAAATATCTCCGAAATCTTAGACCAATTAGGTCACTCCAATTATTTTACTACACTTGACCTCGCTTCTGGTTTTCACCAAATCAAAATGAATAAAAAAGACAGTGATAAGACTGCCTTCTCAACCCCTCTAGGTCACTTCCAATTCCAAAGAATGCCCTTTGGATTAAAAAATAGTCCAGCTACATTCCAGAGACTTCTAAACTCTGTTCTCTCTGGACTCCAAGGAATCAAGTGCTTCGTATATCTTGACGATATCGTAATCTATGCAGATAACATTCAAAACCATACTATCAAACTAAAAGAAATTTTTAACCGATTACGAAACCACAATCTCAAATTACAACCTGATAAATGTGAATTTATGAGAAACGAAGTAGCTTATCTAGGTCATGTCATTTCAAAAGAAGGTATTAAACCTAATCCCGACAAAATATCTGTAATAAAAGATTATCCAATCCCAAAAAATACCAAAAATATCAAAGCATTTTTAGGTCTAATTGGATACTATCGTAGATTCATCAAAAATTTCAGCTATATTGCACAACCTCTTACAAAGTTGTTAAAGAAAGACGAACCATTCAATTGGACAAAGTCTCAACAAGAATCTTTTGATCTAATGAGAAATCTCCTTATCACTGAACCAATTCTTCAGTATCCAGATTTCTCACTTCCTTTCAATGTCACGACAGACGCGAGCAATTTTGCTGTCGGAGCTGTGTTATCACAAGGCCCTATCTCAAAAGACTTACTTATATCTTTTGCTTCAAGAACGCTTAATAAAGCTGAATCAAACTATTCTACCACTGAACGCGAATTACTAGCAATAATATTTGCTGTTAATCATTTTCGACCTTATTTATATGGTGTAAAATTTAATATTATAACAGATCATAGACCACTAGTTTGGCTATTCAATACGAAAGACCCCGGATCTAGATTAATCCGTTGGCGATTAAAACTTGAGGAATATGATTACAATATTTTATACAAACCCGGCAAATTAAACTCAAATGCTGACGCGTTATCTCGAATAGATAATAAACAAATTCACCATATTAAAATGAATCCTGAGCCAAACTACTACGAAGACTTTATTAAATCGCATTATTTGAGAAATAATACTGAATTTCAGAATATTGTCGAAATCGAAAACTTTTTACTAACCCAAAAAGATAACTGGTGTCATATAATATCAAATGATAAAGAAATGTCACAAGGAATAGCTTCCCAAATAAAAGACTTAATTACTAATTATAACGAAATCTCCAAATCTAAAAGTGACGTAAACGATATACTATTCTCTGATAATAATAATTTTAAAATTTTCCATATGATAGTCAAGGAACACTTTTGGGACAAACCGTCATATCAAAACATATTTAACTGTTTCAAAAAATTAAAAGACATCTTAATATCACAAAATATTAATACTATATCTATCCCAAAGTTCGGAAACGATATAAATAACCTTAATTGGAATAAAATAAAATCCATTATCTTTTACATATTCGCCGAAACCAATATCCAAGTAACAATATGTAAAAACAAAATATGTTATCCAGACGTTAAAGATATACCAAATATAATTAAAGAAAATCACGATTGTCCTCATTCAGGACATTCCGGATTCCATAGAACTTATCGCCGTATTAAAGAAAGATACTCATGGAATAAAATGAAATCCGATATCAGAACTTATATCAAATCATGTGAATCGTGCCAAAGAAATAAAATCTCTAGACAACGCAACATACAACCAATGGAAATAACCACTACATCGGATCTACCTTTTGATAAAATTTCTCTAGACATAGTAGGTCCATTACCATTGACAGAAAATGGTAATAAATATATTCTGACGTTACAAGATGATCTTAGTAAATTCTCGCAAGCTTTTCCTATTCCTAATCATGAAGCTACCACGATAGCTGATCAACTTGTAAATAACTTCATATGTAAGTTCGGAATACCTAAGAAAATACTTACCGATCAAGGTAAAGACTTTACATCTTCCATTTTGAAAGAAACAGCTAAACTATTTAAAATCAAACAAATACAAACAACCTCTTATCATCCTCAGTCGAACGGTGCCTTAGAAAGGAGCCACGCTACTTTAGCAGATTATCTAAAACACTATATATCTGATAAACAAACTGACTGGGATATATGGTTAAACTTTGCCATGTTCTCATATAACACAACTCCACATACGTCTACTAAGTATAGTCCTCATGAATTAATATTTGGTCATAAACCTGAATTACCTACTTCTATGACTAAAGAGTCTGAATTTAAATATACATACGATACTTACGTCGATCAATTACAGCTCAAACTAAATCAATCTTACAAAATCGCTAGGAATAACCTTATAAATCAAAAATTTAAATCAAAAGAAAATTATGATAAAAAAGCAAAAAATAACATAAATTATGGAATAAACGATAAAGTTTATCTCAAAAACGAAATCACAAAATTACACCACTCGAAGAAACTATCTTCAAATTACACAGGTCCTTATAAAATATGTGAAATTAATTCGCCTGTGAATTATACAATTTTAATAAAAAATAAAAAAGTTAAAGTTCATGCTAATAGACTAAAGAAAGCTTTTGTTCCAGGTTAATTTGCCTGATTTAACAAAGACCCTTCACACACAACTCGCATCATACAACTTTAATTTGACATAAATCTCTACATCCTTCAGACTCTATTACGAACATTTAAACTCAAATAGTCAAAAGTACTATTTCAAATTTTATTAATACCCTTTCTAATTTAAACAAAAACGAAGAAATATTTAATCAAAATTTCAATCAATTACAAAAGTACTCTTCTAACCTAAATAAACATATATTTAACATACAAGTCAAAATTGATATCGAAAAACATCTAGCATTGTTGACATTACTAACAACAGATATGCAAAATAAATATTCAACACTAATCGACACAATTCTATTCATTAAATCAAATATACTTCATCCATTTGTTATCACTCCGAATCAATTAGTAACATAACTAACAAAATCAATACAATATCTTCCAAGTCCAACATCTTTTCCTGTACCCATAAACTTAGAAAATGTACATCAATTATTGTCATTAATTAAGATAAAATGTAATTTTCTAAATATAAGAATAATATTTGTTATCTCTATACCATTAACTAATCATGTAAGTTACAATTTATATAAACCAATATCTTTGCCAATTAAACAAATCAAATCAATGAAATCTGGCATAAATTAACTAACAAAAATCAATGGATCTTTGTCCTTAATAAACCTACTATGGTTACAATTAAATGTAATATGACAGATCCTACAGACATATTATTAGATAAATTAGGAATTATATCACTCTCTAATAGTTGTAAGATTTATACAAGTACAACTATAACTTACTCTGTATTAGATAATAAGATCGAATTTTAAAAACATGTTTTTGTCAAAATCTATTTTACCTAATTTTAACTTACTATAAGATAATTGTTGTAAATATGATAATAAAACAACCCTTCTACCTCTTCCAAATATCCAACCGAAAATGTATAATTTGAACAAAGACGACTTAAATTTAGCAAGTCATAAATTGGATAAAATTTACGATGATATTAATCAACACAGCAGCACAATTAAAACTATTATAAATAATTCATATGTTTCATATACATTTATGAGCATAATCAATTTAGTTGTCTTATATGTATTCTATAAACTATATCAATATTATATGTCAAAAAGAACCAATTCGAGCAACTATTGTAGACGTTGCTGCAGTAACATAATCAATTGTTTTAATGTATGTTAAGTGCCTAATATTAATGAAGTGGATATTGAAATCCCTATCAATCAAACTCCTAGAAGGAATTCAAGACTCGCAAATACGGTATGCTGATAAGTCGAGGACGACTCTTATCATTAAGGGGGAGGTGTCATGTATCTACATGTATCTGCTGCCATATCTATACATTCACCGTTCCGCTTATCTAGGAACCTACGAATATTATTATCTGTAACAAAACCAATATTAGCTAAATGATGTTCAAATAAGTATTGTCTGTAACAAAACCAATATTAGCTAAATGATGTTCAAATAAGTATTGTAAGTTATGTAAACCTATGTCACTAACCAATATTAGCATTCTTACTCGATGTATTTGTTTACCATCTCGCTGGCGCTTATCTCCACAATTCAATATAGATTTGATATCACTGAATGGGAGAAAGTTGCGCTATCTTTGCTATAAATGGACGCCATATTCAAGGCGACATAATCATTATTCCTAGAGTCACTACAGTGTAAAGACCATAGCTATATTATTCTTAAAGTCTCTACAATGTAGAAACCATAGCTATCATTATTCTTAGAGTCACTACAATGTAGAGACCATAGCTATCATTATTCTAAAAGCCGCGAAGATGTTAACAACATCATTATTCTTAGAGTCACTACAATGTAGAGACCATAGCTATCATTATTCTAAAAGCCGCGAAGATGTTAACAACATCATTATTCTTAAAGTCACTACAATGTAGAGACCATAGCTATCATTATTCTTAAAGCCGCTAAGATATTAACATCATCCTTATTATAATACAAATAAAACTACACAGTTAAAGTTCTAAAAGTGTTTTCGTTGCAAAAGGCCATAACATGGGCGCTAATCTTAACTTTGTCAAATCATTACATATCATAGTTTATCAAAGGTCTCGGATATAATTTTCATCGTTACAAATCAACATCCAGAAACTAAATCGCTTACCGATTATTTATATACCATCAAATGCAGTATCCTTTATTTCTAGGACAATTGAGGGCATGGGAATAAATAAAAAAAATCATTTTCCTCCTGCCATTGTCAATAACTTTTTTTAACATTATTCTTAGTAGAAACATCTGGATATTTGCATATTTATATGGCTGGGCCAACATAAAGAAATCTGATTCGTGTGGATGAGAAATTTATATTCCGGAAAGGGACACAAAAGCACTTTTTAAGCGTCCTTATATACCACTTAATGTATGTCTTCTCACTCTTCAATACCGTCCTGGAGCGAATTACGACCACAATTGAATTCGGAAAACCAGCGAAACACAGTGGCTCGGGATGGTGCTTCATCACCAAAAGTCGAAGGGAGTTGATCGGCACACTGTTGTTGAGTTAGTCCTCGTCGAAAATCATAAAAAATCATCGCACGAAAATGTTCACGATTTAATTCCATTTTTGGCAGAGATGAATTTTTCAAGTCACTGAAACAACACAAATAGCACTCGTATGACAAAACTTTCTGAGCACGTATACCATTAAAAACGTCAAACTTTACGATGCTGATGTCAGATTTGACGTATCTACACTGGTGTTGCTATATCTCAAAATTTAAGTAACAAGCCTCGTATAATATATCAATAGAGTAGAAAGTAAACAAATAACAAATCAAGTTTGACGCATTTACACTGGTGTTGCCATATCTCAAAATTAAATTTAAGTAGCAGCCCTCGTAAAAGTTTATACACACCACTGTTGCTAAGTATTCCATTTTTGCCTTTCCCGTTAAATAAGAGTTTCCGAAGATTAAAATCTGGCTTTATGTGACTTGGGTTTTTCTTGGTTATTTCGTATATGTTTTTTATTACTAGGACTTTGCTCCATGTATAGGTATGCTTATAATTAAGTCAATAGGGCACTAAAACATATGTACTTTACCTCACCAGAACAGTAAATCCGCTAAGATGATAGTCGACAATAGTATTTTGGTGCCAACTTAATACGGGAATGAAATTTTTACCAGGAAACTATCGTATGTAAGTGAAACGTGGATCTGGAAAAATACTCAAAGGAGGCAAATAAATTATGTAGAAATTCTTGCACTTAAAATAAAACATGGGGTGACAATGTATGACAGAATGCGGAATGAAGTGAAAAGGGGTGAATGTGTTGAATGTATTGAATACGGTGAAGAACATTCTGAGATAGTTTGAGCCGTGAAACGAATGAATGAAGAAAGACTTACAAAACAAATACATAGAGAGAATGTGAATGGAAGGCGCGGCAAACAAGTCAACGGGAATTATGGTAGGAGGTGAATGATAATCGTATTTTGAAATAAGAAAATGTAATAAATAGACGTGACCATCTCTAAGATAGGCCACGTTTCACCTACGAGGTCGCTTCTTCTCAAACTTTCCAAACTAGTGTATGGCATGTGCCAGTCTACTCGTGAATAAAGAAAATGTAAAAAATCATAGAAATCGTAGGAGTTGTATGAAGTGTGTGGATTTGGAAGATGTGAAATGCGTGTTGAGATGGTAAAGTCCCCTCTGCCTATCTCAACAGAGAAAAGGCGTGATGTACAAATACGAGTATATTCAAATAAAGTATTATATATTGTATTGGAATTCTCGTTGTATTCGTTCGTTCTCATCGATGAACCTAGTGGATGTGTTACCACATGGATACATGTATGAGAAATTATGTGAAAAATAGAATGCTTTTAAAAAAAATGTTAACAAAAGAAAACGAACGGACTTAGCAGCATGCATCATACTCGTATTAACTTAACCATGGGAGACGCCCTATTTACTCGTAACATATCGTATTATACTCGTATAATGTAGCATACGACAGACAGTATTGAATTAGGACCTGATCGTATAATATTGATGTACTCATACCAAAGACTATGGAATCTACGTAATGTACTATGTGTCTGCTAGCCAGATAAATATACATTGAATTTGTAAGGGGTAGGTTTTGGCGCCAAAAAGCCTGTGTCCTCGCCGCCATGATGGTCGGGAGGTGGAAAAAAGGCGCCACACTGGCAAGACGCGCCGGGACGTCATCTTTGATCTGATCTGAAAGGTCGAAATCCATTTATTCAAATAACCAAAATTGTGAATTTGTTGAGGCACTGCGATTTAAAAAGATACGCTTCACAAAACACTAGCCAATTTATTTGACATATCGAAAATTATGTCCTTAATTATAGTTAGGGAAATGTAAACAACAAAGCCTTTAAAGGGGGCATGTCTGAATGACATAAAATTAATCTAAATACTCGTACCTTGACTTGACTGAGAAGTCTTCATGTTCCACTCTCTTTATCATTATACCAAAGAAGCAGAATTATAAGATACTTCCGTTGTTGTCTCTTATAGTCAAATGTCAATTTCTTTAAACCATTGTTTATCAACCATTTTAGCCTTACGACCCTCCAAAAGATAAAAAAAATAAACTTCATGACCTCCCCCTCCATAAATTTAGTATATTGTTGAATGCATAGATCTTTAATGTGGTTTGAACATGTGGAGAGAATGAATAATGAAATAATAACTAAGCGAATATACAAGTTAAAAGTGCAAAGTTCGCGTGGAAGGAGTAGATCGAGAAAAACGTAGCTGGACCAAATATTGAAAGAAGGTTCAGTGAGAAGAATGAATAATATAATATTGTGCATAACGAGATGCACAAATATGAAGGAAGCGAAAGTTATTTGATTGGAAAGAAAATGTTGTAGATCTGTTCTCTCTGCCTACCCCACAAGGGATGATACGCATGCATGCATGTGCACGTGGTCGCACAAATGTTTTATTTGCACAAAGACCATTAGAGTAAACAATATATAGCAATCAATTAATTGGACTGTATTTATTTTAAATAAATATGTTTGGTTTTTTTTCTCAGAAAACGTGCTATTTCTTTTTTGGGCACGTAAATTACATATTTTCGCTTTCCCCTTAATATTTCACTGCAACAATCCTGTAGGTCGAGACCCACAGGTTGACAATGATGTTTTAAACAAACCAACAATTGATAAAAACAAATTATAAAACCAACAATTTGTTTTACTGGCTGGTATGTGACACCCAGATATGTAACTATCATTTTTTTGGTACTGCAGGGATTTGAAATCGTAGAAATACAAAAAAATAGTGTATGAAAGAATATAAATTACATTCTTACAATACCAGTCCATATAATAAGTGGGTGTGAAAAATGTAATGACGTTCGGAGGCAAAAGTAAAACGTATAAATAAAGGAAGATCGGCATGGACAGAAACAAGCCACTACTAAATTTTTCCTGCCCTGTAGACTCAAAAAGTAACATCGATCAAAATGTCAAGGTAATTGTAATTCGTCGAGTTGTCATTTTTTTATTTCATCGTTAAATTAATAGATGCATTAAGTTTAATTGAACAAGACTGCTGAATTCCTTATATTATTAATACTTTACTTTAAAATACCATCAAATTTGTCAAGACGAAAGTAAAGTACGTTTAAATTAACATAAATAAATTATATTATCTGTAAAACCCAGTACACGAAGACATTCCATGGCAACATAAGAGACGTATCCACAAAGTGTACTGAGGCTCTCACGACCGGATGGATTTTATTTTCGACATTTTGGCTACACTTCCGTGTAGCCTGACCCTTCCCCTCCGCAACGAGACCGGTTCGAGGTCAGTACGTTGAGAAGTGTCGACGCGACAACACGTTTCGTGAAAAATGTCAACCCAACCTCCCGCCAAGTGCGAAATTTTGTAAAAAGGTAAGAGTTTTTGAGGCGCTGCAAACTCCATTAAGATGAATTTCTCCGCTCCATCGTTACTGGAGATGAAACTTGGGTTACACACTACACGCCTGAAACCAAAAGGCAGTCTCAACAGTGGCGTCACACCTCTTCACCCTCCGCCAAAAAGTTCAAAACCACAATTTCAGCCAAGAAAATCATGGCATCCGTGTTTTGGGACTGTCAAGGCATAATTTTAATTGAATATATGCCTCAAGGGGAGACCATCAACTCTGCAAGATACTGTGAGACCCTAAAAAAATTGCGGATGGCGATTCAGAACAAGAGGAGAGGTATGCTGACAAAGGGAGTCTGCCTGCTGCATGACAATGCCAGACCACACACGGCCAACGCCACGAAGGAACTGCTCGCCTCGTTTAAATGGGATGTCTTGAACCATCCCGCGCATCCCCCTGACCTAGCACCTTCAGATTACTATCTCTTTACCTCCCTGAAGCTGTACATGGGTGGAAAAAGGTTTTCAACCGACGAGGAGCTAAAGGAGGTGGAGAAGTGGACGGAGGGGTTGGCGGGAAACTACTTCGAGGAAGGCATCAAAAAGTTGATACCCCGCTTCACCACCTGCATTGAGAGGAATGGCGACTATGTCGAAAAATAGCTTACATATGTACTACTACGGTAACCACGTAATTTTTTTGTTTAAATAAAAAAAAATGTAACCTACAAAAATTCAGTACTTATTTTCTGGATATGCCTCGTATTTAAAAAAAAAGGACAATAATGACCATGGATGTACTTATATCCCTGAAAAAAATATGTGTGTTCTTTCTGAAATCACTTTTTGTAAGAGTAAAAAATGCCAGCTACTTTATTTGTTGGACGAGAGGTTACAAAGCTATGCGTTACACAAACAGAAAAAAAAAAGAAAAATGTAAATTTCAAACAGCGGACAATAAAGAAGTTAAATAAAACAATATGTTCAATATCACTAATGAACGAATTGAATGTGTATCACTCGTGACGAGTATAAAAGAAGGCGCAATACAAATAACGTGCCACCGGATATGCCTATGTAATCCAATTTGTGATAGGCAAATACTGTTACCGTATATGACTATGTAATCACTTAATGTAATTTTCAACAGCTGTGCTTATACACTACTATACAACAGCTGTGCAACAGCGATGACAATGCCTGTATTGTGAATAATATTT
This sequence comes from Odontocerum albicorne, assembly GCA_949825065.1. Classification (NCBI taxonomy): domain Eukaryota; kingdom Metazoa; phylum Arthropoda; class Insecta; order Trichoptera; family Odontoceridae; genus Odontocerum; species Odontocerum albicorne. The sequence continues at coordinate 13,733,324 of OX463858.1, forward strand.
TATTATGAATAAAAATAAATAAATAAAAATTTTGTAATTTATTTTTATCAAACACTGTTTATTCCACTTTTTTTAAATAAAAATTCCTCTCCTATCCAAGTCACTAGTGATCATATCGAGTCAAATGGCGAAAAATTAGGGAGCCAACGAAGTAAGAGAACACAAACAAGCTGCAAGCTCCTTATCCTACACGTACTATATATGCAACAGGATTTGCTTTTCACAAATTGGATTCGATAGTCATTTCCGGTGGCACCCACGTTAAATACCCAGATCCCCTTTTTTGTCTTATGCCTTTTTATACTTGTCAGGAGTAATGACGAGTTCATACAATTTATTCATTAGTGATATATTTTTTTTCATTCCTTTATTCTCCACTTTCAATTTGTACGTTTTTCTCTGTTTGTGTGTAACCGTAAAGCTTTGTTACCTCTCAACCAACATATAAAAGAATTACCAAATAAACAAGTGCAATTTCTCTTTGATTTTCTGTTTTTCACTGACAGTGAATCTGATGTTGTGTGTGTGTGGGTTACTTTATTTTAACAATTTTAGTATTACTACTTATTTATTGTTATATATCTCCAGGAAGGTAAGAAAATTGTGAGAGTTTACTTTTTATCATTTTTTATATCCCTGCTTATTTATTTTCATTTCTTTATGTTTTCAGGAGTGTAAGCTGAAAAATGTCTAGTGTCCTTGCAGCTGAGCTCGCCCTCGTAATGGTTGGGGTGTCTCAGCTGGGAGAGTGTTATGGGATGAGTCCGGAGCTTTTGGTGACTTCTCTCTTGAATGCGTTTTATTTTTCTTTGCCTTAGAATGCGTGTGTGATCGCGGAATACATGTATTATATTTTGCATGCAATTTTTTTTCGGTGAACATATTATTGTATTAATTGACTGCTTATTTATTGTCATTAACTTATTTTTTTTTAAATTTACATGTACAAGGATGTGGTCTGCAAAGCATCCGATGTCTCGCCCTCTATTGGTGGGGGTGTATCTCGATTGGGAGGATGCTATGAGTTGAGCCAAGACCTTTTGATAGCTTCTCTCTTAAATGTGTTTTCTTCGACATTATCTTGAAATATATATGTAATTCTTAAATTACCTTAGATACATGTATTATATATTTGAATATACAATGTTGCTATTAATAAACCTATATTTATTTATTAAAAATTCAAGTGTATGATTTTTGCACTACCTTAAAAACATTTCCCGTTTCCAAATATACACTAATTCTTTTTCATATTAGATACAGACCAAAGTCTAGTTTACTGAGGTCACAATAAATGACTGGAAACCAATTCATATTAATGTAATTTGAATGTTTACGAGTTTTTATGTCTTGTTTTATATCATATTATATCAAATATAAATATTATAAGCTCGTCACGTAAAATAAATTAATAAAAAAGTTATAGTTAACGTCTACACATATTTTGAATTTTCAATATAAAATTTGTTTAAACGATTTTATATTACACAACTAAAATTGTTTCTAAACAACCAATATATTATATACTATACACCTATCTGATTTTTTCCTGTTAATTATCACAAATATTTATAAAATATGTTTTTTTTTAACAAACATAACTGTTCTAAACATTTAGACGTAAATTTGTATAAATGACCTAACCCACATGTCACCTGTGCCGATATAATCGAGAAAACGTCACGGCGCGGCGTCATGCATGGGTTTGTGTAGAGAACATACTTTTATACTTTTAATTTTGAAATGTACTTTTTCACTAATTTGCACGTACGAAATTGAGGTCTGCGTATTCGATATTTCCATACACATGCATACATACCATCAGCGATTTCCCTGTTGCGGAAGGTAAAGGACAGAACGCCAGACTTTTCAATTTCGACACATATCCTTAACCTCTTGTACATTTATACAGCTTCTCATACAATGTCTACGATTACTCTAACTTTCTATTTTTCCTTCTTTCAGAATATCATTCATTCATCCAACCATACTTTTCTTGGTCTTCCTCTAACACACGCGGTAGCCGGTGCAGACTTCCGTGCGGAAGGTCCCGGTTCGAACCCCGCACTGTACTACTCCCCTCGAATGAGAAACAATTTATCCGCCTAGTACGAGTATTCGGAGGTATAAAGATACCTGACTTCTGTTACACATATTCTTTCAAAAAAAAGGAAAAAACATGCCGATGTACTCCGATCATCTCACTTCGGTGTGTCATCGGATCCAGTACAGCGGTATGACCGGTGAGTTTGCTGGTGTGCAATGGTTCACTCACTTAAAAAAGAAGAAAGAAAAAAAAAACTCCACGGGACAGTTTCGCTTTCCCACTGAATTGGCGTTGGAATGGCGTGGGGACCCTCGACTATGAGGCCCAGCAACGACGACGACCTCACACGCCTTCCACTCACATTGCACTATATATCTGTTTTGCTCGTCTTTCTTCTTTCATTCGTTTCATACGCCAAAACCATCTCAATGTGGTCTTAGTAATCTTGCTTAAAAATATAAGCCTTAAGTATACACAAATCTTTTATAACTTTATTCCGAATTCTGTTATACATTGTCACGCCAGGCTGTATTGCATACAGTGATACTGTGATAAAAACACTATTGTATTTATTTATTTGATTTACTTTAAATTATTGACAAAATTACATAAAAATTATCTTTAATTAACATTACGAATAAAATCACATACAAAGGGGTCTCACGGTTCCTTAATAATCTTCAACAGAAAGAATATGGGTTGGGTCTGTTTTTGCATAATTACGTCCATATGATAAGTCCTGCGAATAAATCTAATGTGCTTAACATATATTGCAAAAGTGACGCGTGAGAATAAATATTACTGATTTATTTTTCCAAATCTAACTAATGGGATTTTCCTTCTCAATCTGTGAAATTATCACCAAAAAACAATATCAAGGTATCAGTGTTCCCTCTATTTTATACAAGCTGCGCGGAATAAAATATTGTACAATATAATTACTTATTTATTAATTTGTGTATGTACGGAATTTGATAAAAAAAATTACGAGAATTTTCGTTTTTATAAAAAAAGTATTTATTTAAACATTAATATTCATATTGTCCCCTTCAAAGTAGTTCGCAAAGGATGAAATACATTTATTCCAATCCACAAAACATTTGTGGAACGTACTTTTTGGAATAGCCTTTAGCTCACCCAGCGACTTTGCCTGTATCTACTCGACGGTCACAAAACGTTGTCTTCTCAATGTCCTCTAAATCTCTGAGAACAGGAAAAAGTTGCAGGATATATCTGATGAATATCACGACTGTGGCTTACGATGGTGTTGGTTTTTGTAGCGAAGTGTGAGCCGGTGCATTATCGTAGAGCAAAATCCAGGAATCGTTTGCCCACAATTCTGACAGTTTTCTTCGGATTGACTCACGCAAACGGCGTAAAACCTCAAAAAAATATTTATCCAGTTATTTTTAAAATGAAAAAGATCGCAAACATGCCAAAATAGCGTTGTAAATACTTGCCTGTCAAACATAAAATGTCCATCCAATATTGCCGAACATTGAAAAGTATTGTACATCACAGAGTATCGCGAACGTGAGGAAAAAATAAGGGTTCAATAAAAATTAAACAACCCGTGTAATTAAAAAAATCTCGTTATTTTTTATCAACCCTCGTATACGATTGCACATGGTACATCTGGCGGGATTATTGTAACTTATTGCTTTCAACCAACCATCTTAAGTTATATTAAGTGTTTTGAATCTATAACAGATTTTGTAGAAATAGTGAAACTGAAGAAAACACTGACAAATATCCAAAAATTTTAGGATTTTTATTTAATTTAAAGCGATGCTGTTAAGATTATAAAACTGGTATTTAGATTATAAAACTGGATTTAGATTATAAAACTTGATCTTTAAGAAAACAAAAACACTAATTTAAGTTATAAAAACTTAATATCAATCCTAAGAACGACATAATAACTTAATTTAAAGGAGTGTTTTCGTATAACCCAGAGTCTGATAAATAAAATAAACAATTGATTACATTAGATATTCCAACACACCAGATATTTTGAAAACTCTCTCTAATGCATGATGCGATGTGATGATTTATAAAACATTATTGTCTTAAATAGAAAGTTTCTTAAAATAATAATATTTTATGAGAAAACTTTTTTATTTCAATCATAAACATTTTAAACATTTTTTTTGATAAAACTTATGACAGTGTAATGTTAATGTTAAATAACAGCAGATCGATCGATTTGTCATTAAATAACAGCAGATCATTTTGAGTAGTGCACGGGACCATTCCTTGAGCTACAAGACCGCGCAACAGAACAGCTTCCAAGGGACACTATCTGATGTACTCGTATATAAAGAATTTATGAAAGTAAAAATTTCCAAAATGTTAAATATGAATTCTACAACAGTTTTATTTTTGTTAGTGGTGATATTTATAAGTGTTATTGACAATCAAGTATTTACCACAGTTTTAAAACGAAAGAGGTATGTGTTTGGTCCTACGTTTAAACAAAGAGAAATAACTGTTAAAAGAAATGGTTATGTTTATGGAAAACCAGAAATTAGTGCAGTGAATAAGGAACTGTACCGGAAATTTGAAACTGAGGAAACAGAATCGGGAATAGAAGATGAGCAGAACGAGAATTTCTACCATAAAGAAGATAATTTTGACGCAAAATATTCCACGAAATATACGCCAATCAGTTATATTAATATATGTTATGATTCAGATACAGATATAGATCCGTATGATTTACGAGAGAAGGGTTTAACTTTTGACAAATTTGAAAATAAAGGACAAACAGGTCACAGAGTTGATATGCATTACCTTCCCTCTACGGAGGAAAAAGAAACTAATAACGAAAATAATTATAAAAAAGGCAAATATTACGTATCAGAAAATGGGGAAAGGGAATTGTCAAACTACCAAAATAGTAATACTTACTTTAATACAGAAATTGAAACATATGAACCATCGCCCGAAACAAATGCAGGTCCGTATTATGAAACAGATAATCAAAATTCAGTTCCACGAAGACACCAAAAGATAGAAAGTGATACGACCAAAATAGAAGACAATTATGATGGAAATTATAAAACTGAAAGTATCGATGTAAGAAACGATGAAATAACGAAAGATTCTTTCAGTCATCAAGTCAATAGTTATGAAAATACACAGAATCATAACAATGTAAGTGGTAAAGTCGATCAGACGCTTCAAAAGACTGATTATCCCCCATCTGACTTTGAAGATACAACGGATGACAGTAATAACGAAAGACCACAGGGAAGCAGTTTTAAAAGTGTCAAAAATATTTTTACGGTCAATCCGACACCAAGCCTATTCAATTTATTGAAATTGAAAACAGGGATACAGAATGACGTGTTCCGACAAAAACCTAATTTATGGGACATTTTAAGGGGTCCACCAACAAAATTCAACTTTTTGCGAGATCCATATCCTCTACCAGGTATGTAAAAATACATACATTTGTATTTAATTATGTACCCCGTATACGGAATTATATTCTAAAAGTTTCAATAAAGAGGTGCCATGACAAGGTGTATGGACATAACAGAATCGAAAGATGTATGCCAGAATAAAGCGAAATAACGCGCAGGACATTGTGCAAAAAGTCAGCCTGTTCAAACTCCGTGCTGAGATACTGTCCTCGAATTTCACGGTCATTTTTAGAATCTAATATTCGGAGACATACTAAACACATGTATGTGACTGGTCATGAATATTTTTTTTTAAACAGAAAAAAGGTATTTCTTTTTTCTCTCCATGTCGAGTGCCCATCAGCTGAAAGAGGGATCGCCACAGATTTATCTACTTAGATCCTTCGTGGAATTGTGCCCACCCCAGCTGCATATTATGCCTATGGGATAGAATATTCTAAATCTTTGGCATTGTTTTTTTTTATCAACTTTGCGCAGATTTCTCCTGTTACGTAAAGAGGTATTGTTGTTCCGTTATTTGTAGGGATGGCCAACAGTAACGTTCTGTTATTTCCACTGCACGCCCAACTGTGACGTATTTTGTTTTGATTTCATGTCATGTGGTTTAGGCTAAAATTTATATATTTTTTTCAATTCGTATTTTATTTTATATTGCTATTTCAACCAAGTCTGCATGGCGGCCTCTTCATTGTCTCATTCCGAACTCCTAGTAGAGGTGACTCAAGTGAACATGTACATATGGGGTTTTTTGAATGAAAATAGGATTGCATGTGATTGTGGGACGATACAGGACTCACAACACGCGCTTCTTTGTCCTAACAGCGGAACTACATGCGCTGAAGATAAATTAAAATTTATGGTCCAGACATGAAAATAAATGAGGATATTTTAGACTTTCGCGAAAGGCTGAAAGCTTTTATAAAAACAACAGTAAAATTTCTTATATGGAATAAGACACCAATCATCAACGATATTTTTATATACAAATTTGAAATAAAATGAGATGACTATGTACTCAGAGGAGTATTAGACTATGACGGTGATTCGGTGACGGCAAAATATTTTTTAAACTATCCCATCACACGTCATCTTCAACGGATCACTATTGTTATATCGGAATTTGGGAGTTTGATGGTGATGATGGAAAATAGCCACTTTCTTCAGCATTTTATTAGATGACGATTACAATTATTACATGTTAATATAATATATCACGGAGATAACTTCAATGGGAAAAGTGCTATAGTGACCTCGTTCCTCGTCCAGAAAAATGCACCTAACTAATTTGAGCCTTATGGACCCATAATATACTCATTTTGGTGAAAGAGATATCTTCATCGCTTTCCAATTGAGAGTGTAGGAGCAGGAGCAAAGGGTATATGTGGTCAGATAATATATGTTTCGTTTTAGATAAATAAACGGAAAGTACTTTTCTATCGCTTCACTTATCTGCAGGGTAAGGGATAAGAAGGCGAGTCCAGTAATAAATTAAGACAGTGATAAAATATTCAGTATAAAGAAATGTCTGGTGATAAGATAACCAGATAGGTGACCCTTAAGTTCACTTTATGGACTGAAATATAAGATATGTGTCCATCACATAACACTATGCTCGAATTTGAAACGATCTTTCTGGTTCGATTAGATATGCTACACCAATATCAATATTTAAGAACAAACTTAAGAATTCTTATTTATCTCAAAATATTCCTTATTCACAACTTCCAAAGAATTCCCATCCTTATCCATATTTTCTTTGAGATTTATCTGTTAATTAATTTATGTTTGTATTTCTCAATTATTGTTTTCACACACTACGTTCAAGACACGATCATGAATACCGATAAAATTTATAAAACAAAACCTGGTTGATTATAACAAATTATTTCAAAGCAAAAAATTCGCCATAATATGTACTCGTATTTGTATGAAAGTGTTAAAATAAATCACTGTATGTCAAGTTATTAATTTGCAATTAAATGTAACATATGTTGAACGAAAATTTGTAAAATTCTATCGTTTCTTGCGATCCGTTCCAGCGATAAATAACCTGGAAATGATCGACCTGGGTAGAGGTGTATTGTGACATCCCTGTGTTGAGTGATGGATGAGTCTATTCGTCTTATAATTAATTTGGCATACAATTAACAATATAATTTATATACGATATATTGAACTTAATAAATGACATATAGAGAAGAAAAAAATTACATCTCATATTACTTACCAAAGACCAAGTTTTTTTCTAACTACTATATGTATCCCACTCAATTTTTTTTAAAGAAGTGTTTGTTCCAAGTGCCTTTAAAAACTAAACAACCTTTTTTTATTACATCGTGAACAAAATTTTAAATGTATCAAAAAGAATATAGCGTAATATTATTTACATATTTAGTTTCCCTCATAGGGATAAATGTATTATTTTCTAAATAACCACAAAATAAACTGATCTATTTTCAGGAGGTCTCACTCGGCCCTACGACGAGTACGACTTCGTGATAGTTGGAGGAGGTCCAGCAGGATGCGTGCTGGCCAACCGTCTGTCAGAGGGGGGCAAGTGGACTGTGCTGCTGCTGGAGGCTGGAGGGACTGAGTCTATATTGAATGAGATACCAATAATATCTGGTTTACTAGAAGTGTCCGAGTACTTCTGGCCATATCTCATGCAAAGACAGGAAGGAGTGTGTATGGGTAAGAAAACTAGCTGGAAATTATCGAGCATTGCTTACATAATAAAATCGGTCAACCCCTAGCAGTGGGGCGTTTTGAATGAGCACCGATGCGTTTTGCCTTTTGAGCATTGGCAGAATGGTCGAGTGTGAACATATAGCTCATAGACTATGGCAATTATCCGAGTTAGTTGATCTATGGTACATAAAATTGCGCGATACAAACCAGCGCAGTTCTTGATCATCAACCTAGCGGCCTCAAATGCCTCACCTTTATCGTGGAGGTTATAGGTTAGTGCTACGTCCGAAAATAAACTCTCATTTATCAAGTGGTCGTACCACTTGACAGCCATCATCTTCTTATGACATATGTTCTCAGAACTGAGAAGTCTTCTCCTTTTTTTCTTAAAAGTCGCAAGCAATATAGACAAGTTGCAGGTACCAAATAGTCGACACTTCGTATTTAGCCTAAACCAGATGTATGGGCCCGTGTTATGTGATGGACACATATCTTACTTTTCAGTCCATAAAGTGAACTTAAGGGTCACCTTCTTTAATCTGAATATTTTATCACTGTCTTAATTTATGAATGGACTCGTTTCTTATCCCCTGCAGATAAGTGAAGCGATAGAAAAGTACTTTCCGTTTATTTATTTAAAACGAAATATACATTATCTGACCACATTTACCCTTTGCTCCTGCTCCTACACTCTCAATTGGAAAGAGATGAAGATTTCTCTTTCACCAAAATAAGTATATTAAAGGTCCATAAGGCTCAAATTAGTTAGATACATTCTTATGGGCGAGGAATGAGGTCACTATAGCACTTTTCCCATTGAAATTATCTCCGTGATATACTAACATGTAATCATTGTAATCGTCATCTAATAAAATACTGAAGAAAGTGGCTATTTTCCATCATCACCATCAAACTCCCGAATTTCGACATAACACCCGTATGACCATCATACTGTTAAAATCACCGCTGACAGCACCGACAAAGGGCAGTTTATAGAAGTTAATACAAAATTAGACTTAATGCTTTATTTCGAGACCATGTTAAGGTCATGCTGTGTTGAAACAAGTTTTGGGCTGAAATGGTTGAATATGTTTTGTCCTATTTCAGGTTTAGTAAATCAAACATGTCTCTCCCTAGCAGGGAAAGGCTTGGGGGGAGGGTCTTTAGTGAACTACTTGGTGCATTCAAGAGGAAACAGGAAGGATTATGACAACATCGCAAAAGCTGGAAATCCTGGGTGGTGAGTACATACATAATTTTAATTCCTCTTAATCGTTATCCTAAATCTGAAGAAAATGATCCCCAAGGTCGTCAAACATCCTTCTCTGCCACAATATTTCTTAATTCATTTGTTACAAGTGTCCAAACCATCTATCTCAGATTGCTTTTCTTCATCATGGTTAATAAAATAGTTTTGAATTCACATTCATTATTTTGATCACGTTCACAGTCAATTCAAATTTTGTACTCGGTCAGTACTTGTACACCAACACCTCACTCGGCAACTTTCGTGGCCTAATTGGTAAGACGATTGACACCCACTCGGGGTTCCGGGTTCAATTTCCGATGGCAAAAATGGTCCCAGTCTGGTAAAAGAGTCCGTCTGGTAACAATACTTGCGATACGGTTCGTTATCGCAAGTAAAAATTCATGCGATTACGAACCATGAGTCCCTCTTTCTGTTATGGCCTTTTGTAACGAAAACACTTTTAGAATTTCAACTGTGTAATTTCATTTGTATGACCGTTGAATTACATTGAAGTATAATATTAACAGTATTTATAGAAGTAATAATAACGATGATGTTAACATCGTAGTGGCTTTAAGAATAATGATTGCTGCCTCTGATATGACGTCCTATTTAAAGCAAAGACAACCATACGCACGACCCTTCGATAGATTAAAAAGGAATTTGTTGGGTATGTAATCTTTGCCCTTAAGGTCAAATCGGTATCAGGCGATTTATCTGAATGTATCGTTCGCTGTTTAGTTCCATTTAGTGATATGAAATATTTATTGAATTTGGATTTATCGCAGCTCGTGATTATTCAGACATATGATAAATTTAAACACAATACATTGAGTTAAGTTTGGCATACATGTGATAACACTAATATTTATAGGTTCTAGATTACATAGTACAGAGATATGGTTAACCATTGGTTTGCATGATATATTGGAAGTGGATAAGAGTATATGTTAAGATAACATTGATAGGGATACATTACAACATCGATAAGCTTAACATTGGTTTGCATGATAACTTATAATATTTATTGGAAGTGGATAAGAGTATACGATAAGATAAGCATATTAACATTGGTAGGGATACATTACAGTTCACTCAAGTGGTACTATGTCCGGAAGGCTTGAAGAATGGGATCGAAGACAATGTAGTCTCCCTGCCACAATCTTATGTTCGAATCACCAATTCGAAAGTGTTGAATGATACCATACGGATAGTTAAATAAAGTCACTTGACGGATTATTTTCAGCGCTCTCAGTGAATAAATATATCGGACTGTTATCCCTCGTCAACGGTCTCAGCTTCTCTTCAGGTACAATTGTGGGCGATTGCGAACTGTGCTAGTTTCTTCCGTATGTGCATCAGAGTAAACCCACGGTGTCGGAGGTCTCACTGATTCAGGTAACAAAATAATAAGGGATCTCCCGTCAGGCAAATAAGTAATTGATGACTTGCACCTCTTTACCAAAACGAGTATATATTAAAACATATAATATATTAATCCTTATTGAAACCAACTTAGTACAGAATAATCGTATTGAGATGATAAAATAGAATGACAATTTTTTAATATGATTTTGTGGTTTTTATAGTTATGTTTTTACCGATCGTGGGAAAGGAAGATGGACAATCAAAACAAAAATTGACTAGGTACACGTGTCTTTGCATGACACTTTCTTGTTGTGATTTCGTGGTTTAGAAGATAAACTAGTCAAAACAAAAACTAATGGTTTACACGTGTACAAATATAAAAGATGCGATGGGAATAATTATGAATTTATTTGTTTATGTCAAAGGAATGCGTCGTAAAAAATATATTACTTGGATAAATTCTTTCCTTTCGGCTTTTCGGCATGCCGAGACCACAGCATTAGAATTTTTATTACGTATATGTTTACGTTAACATCATGGGGTATAACAGGAAGAACTCAGTGAATCAGTTCATGTCGGTGATATGATATCAATACAAATTTTCAACACTTTTCAGGTCTTACGACGAAGTGCTGCCATATTTCACGAAATCAGAAAGAAGTTCACTTAATGGATTGGAGAATACGCCATACCACGGCAAGAACGGTGAATTACACATCGAATACAGTAACTACAGGTAACTATTGCATTAGTTGCATATTGAGTGTAAACAGGAAACGAATAAAGAATTTAAATTAACCGCGCAGTAAAAGTATGTACCTACAAAAGGTCGCTGGTTTAAAACGCGAGCCGAACTATAGTATAATTAATGCATAAAGACGACATTCGTGGCGTAGTTGGTAAGATCAAATTAGGGGTTAGCGGTCCGATTCCCGTGTGTACCTAGGTTTTTAAAAATAGTTCGTCTGATTTTCAATTAAGGTAAGGTTTATACATATTTCTGGTTGGAAGAGATTGCCACATGTCAATTAATCCACCAAGTTATACTGTAAACAATGGAAGTGTAATACAATCAGACAATCAATCCACAAAATACATTGAATTAATGTATGTATTTGAAATATCGAACAAACAGGATTAACCTATCACAGACAACTTCAATGGCACCAATGACAAATTCTGTGCCTCATATCATAAATATCAACTTTGTACTGTACTTTCTGGTATGGTATACTCGCCACGGATAATGGGCATTAGTTAATTCATTTGATAGTTAAATTACGCCTTCAAAGTTTTTATTCCATACGAGCCGCCAACACATATATTTCTTCAGTTAACTCAGAACAGATAAAATGGGTATTTTTTGCATAATTACGTTAAATTTTTCGTTTTAAGGGGGCCCTATACATTTAGAGATAACTACAGAAAAAAATGCTACAGAATAAAAACACGTTACACGGTATGGAAGTACTTATTGGCTTCGTCTATCTTGGATCTCAAATATACTATATACTAAATATCTATTCATCTAATTAAAAAACGAAACTTGAAGGTCCTTTACATAATACAGAAATAGATAAAAAGCAAAAGACAACGTTTCGACACCTGTCAAAAAACTTACAATTTAGGATACATACCTATATCTTTCTAAGTATGATGCTTAAACATGGCAATGTAATAATAAAATTCAATCAATAGTTAAATTATTTAAAACAATTCCAATAAAATTAAATGCAAAGCAACAATTGTAAAAAAAAAATCAAACAATAGATATGCCTGCAAGTGAGTACTCTCTCGCACAACAATGCAAAAATTAAACTGTATGAGTTACCTCCACAAGGGGCCGTCTAAAAGCGGACAGTGCATCAAACCGGACGTTACTTCTGACATCAATCGTGAAAAGGTAATACAGATAGATACATACAAACAAAAATCAACATGTGCATACCACAAGCACAAACTAAAGTCAAAATCGTCCCCACAATACTCAATGTCTCAAGATGCCAATATATCACTTTGAAATCAAATTTAAAAAGAAAAACTGACGCAAAGACCAATCACTGAACAACAAATTAAAAAAAAAACATAAAAGGACAGAATCAGACAGCTGTAAACTTACAAACATCCTCAAGCACGGGGGAAAAAATAAGAATAGTTAAAAAATACAGTCATAAATTAAAATTGTTCACATCATCCTTCTCACCCTCCTAAATATTGGAGTCATATAACTAAAATTCCACCTATCAGGGAAATGACCGCTAAAGTGAGATTTGTTAAAAATCAAGGAAATATGGTATAACATATTAAGCTGGCCGTCCACACGGCTTGTCATAACAATCGGTGGAATATCATCTGGGCCGGACTGGACTTAGGCTTAAGCAATTCTACTTGTTAGCAATATCTCCGATATATGCAAGCATTTGTCCCTCCTCCGCCTTGAAACGAATTAGGTTCCCTTACAATTCGATCGTATACTCGTAAGAATATCCGTTATAGTCATATTTGAATGAAATAGGTGTACTCAAGGTAGTATTGTCAACACGTACAGTGACGAATCGAAAATTCTGCGTCTACTACAGTAGTTCTAAATTCAAGTCTCACGGCATGCTCTTAAATATCTCCGAATCATTGAATCGGATATGTTGAAGGATACCCCACCATATTTTTATTTATTTATTTAACACTTTTATTGCAATACAATCTGGCGGGCTTATTGCCAGGCGGCAATCTCTTCCAACCAACCAGACAAAAGTAAATGAAGCAAGTTACGTGGTCGCATAAATCATTCAAATGACTATCCATCCCCACGAAATCCATAAACATATACGTGAGAACATGCCCACAAACCCCACAAAGACGGAAAATCACCCGAACACTATTTTTCATATAAAGTGAGACATCATCAATCAAAAGGAAAGGAAAGGATGGTGGAGAGGAAAGGAAAAGAAAAATCAGGAATGAAACACGTTATTTTACTGACTAGAAATTAAGAGTTTTTTCAGTCGCTTTTTAAAGCATGCCAAGGACGGAGCGAGTCTTATATTGGTTTGTAACTGATTCCAGAGTCTCACTGCATGGACAGTAAAGGACGACGTGAAAAAAGAAGAGCGGTGAACTGGAAAGGCCAATAAACAATCTGTGTTTGAGCGTAGCGCTAATCCATGATTGGAAAGACGCTGAAAATTTTCGGCGAGATAAGAGGGTGCGGCGGGACAGTTAAGGATATTATACAATAGAGACAGTATGTGAATTTGGCGTCTATTTCTAACATTCAACCAGTTCAATGCCTTCTGGTATGAAGTTATATGATCGTACTTTCGTAGGTTGAAAATAAATCTTAGGCACACATTTTGAAGACGCTGTAATTTGTCCAGCTGTTCCTCTGTAACATCCAAGTAACATACGTCCGCATAGTCCAGAATCGGAAATTGAAAAAAAAGAAGTATTGAAAAAAAAAATTAAACACACACATTTTGTTTGACATACATATAATGACTAATTTTAATCATACTTTTTCATTTATTTCAACAGCAGTAAATATGGCAAAGCTTTCCTGGATGCAGTCCAAGAATTGGGTCAAGAAGTTGGTGATTACAACAAAGAAGAAGGCCTGGCATTCGGACCAATACAAAAAACTATTAAAAACGGCCGCAGGCACAGTGCAGCAAAAGCTTTTCTTTATCCTTATCGAAATAGAAAAAACCTACACATTTTACCAAGGAGTCGAGGAACTAGAGTGCTGATTAATAAAAATAATAAAAAAGCACATTCCGTCGAATACGTCACAAATAAAAGAATTTATAGAGTTAAAGCTAAAAAAGAAATCATCCTATCAGCTGGACCACTTAATTCACCAAAACTATTAATGCTATCGGGAGTCGGTCCTAAAGCCCATTTAGAAGAACATGGCATAGAAGTAATCAAAGACTTGAAAGTAGGTGAAAAGTTAATAGAACATATACTATATGATTTGGTGTTGTTTGTCATTGAAGATGCTGAAAATAATGATTTAAGTGATACATTAGAATCAATACTGCAATACACAAACGACGGGGCAGGCTACTTCTCCACAATCTTTGGAAACGAAGCTTTGGGTTTCATTAACGTTACAACCAAAACTGGTGGAATACAACAAGTTGAGATCTTTGTGTTTACAGAATCTCTTATGGCAGGAGGTGTATTTGGGAGAACTATAAAGCAAATAGATCAGAATATATGGAATGAATATTTCAAACCAATAAGTGATAAAAAGACTATAACAGTTTCGACAGTTCTCCTTAATCCTAAATCGAAGGGTTATGTGAGATTAAAGGACAAGAACCCATTTCATTGGTTAAAATTGTACGGAAACTTTTTGACAGAAGAAAGCGACATTGAGGCGATAATACAGGGAATAAGGTTCATACAAAAAATTGAAAAAACTAAAGCGTTTAAACGAATAAAAGCTAAAATATATAGAGGACATATTCCAACGTGTAAAAAGTTCAAATATGATTCTGACCCTTATTGGAGATGTGCGATCAAAACATTTGGAGCTAACACTCGTCATCCGGTCGGTACGTGTAAAATGGGACCATCGACAGACCCTGAAGCTGTAGTAGACTCTAAACTGAAGGTGAGAGGAATCAGAAGATTGAGAGTGGTAGATAGCAGCATTCTACCCGAAGGGATCACTGGACATAATATGGCACCGGCATATATGATTGGTGAAAAAGGTGCAGATCTCATTAAGGATACATGGAAAAGATACAAATAATGCTGACAAAATTCTAAAGCGTACAGTAATATTTCCTCAAATACATACTGTATAATTGTACTACATTTATGTTGCAAAAAGTACAACCTGGCGGATGAATTTCCATGTGGTAATCTCTTCTAACCAACCAGAAAGAGGTTAAAGAGGCTTTACGTGAACACGAAACTCGAACTTTAAAAAAAATAATGATAATGGAATACAAAACCGCTACCTTACGATTAGAAGACAAGCGTCTTGCCAAATCTAAAAACGGCAGAATGTGGACTGGATCCTTTTTATACATTTATTTAATTGTACCTGAAAATTGTTATTTCAAGTTTAAAGACATAATTTGTACGTTAATAAAAAAGATTCATCAGTAATAATTGTAAATATTAAAATTTGTGGTGAGGGGCGGAATTAGGTTATTTAGCACTGAGAATAAAAAAATACACCCCTTGCACAATACAAAACTTGTATATTTCATAGCGATTTTTATTCATTGAAAATGTATTTAAGTTGGTATGTACACATGTACCAATAACCCCAATAAATGTTGAGTTTAAGTGTGCCGGGATTTTAAATAATACAAATAAGTTTAAAATGTAAGAAATGTATTGCTTTTTAAGGCCTAATGCGAGCGTCGACACTTTTATTACTAACGTCACCCTTTCTTTAAAATTTTAGAAAGTTAAACATTGTACAACATTTGGTTACTTATATTCTTCTGAAAAATATAATACTACTTAAATCAATGGTCTTGAACACAAAATTGTCACCGATTCTTGATATAAGAAAATAGATAATCTTCATTTTAATACATTCAATAATGCATCACAATCCAGGCTACACCCAGAGTTACATACAACGCTTTTCGCCCATCCATTGTTCCGTCCTTATTTATTGAAAAATATATTGGTTAAACTAATAGTACAGAATATAACACATTTCTTCCTCGACTGTTTTGGTTTAAAGGCCGAATGTAAGTTTTTTCCAAAATAGTAGCGATACTGATATCTACCGCACCACTCAAAAACAAAAAAAAATTGGTATATCATACAAGTAAAACGTCTCTCCAAAATTATTGTTCAATTGTGCTTTTTTAAGAGCAATGAAAATAAACGGAGGAAACATCAAATTATATGTTTTATGTATATATGGTAATGTATTTTGTTTGATGTACTCGTAATAGGGTTTAAACATGTATCAAATATAAAATAAAATTTGTTTTTAACAAAAAAATGTCTTGCCCTCCACTTTTTTTATGTTTAAGCATATTTAACTCAAGTTTGTAAATAGTAGAGTCGTATCTTCATGTCAAGTGTGTTCATATGGTTTGGGTTCCGTAAAAGTGCACAAAAAACATACCCTTGGTGAAATATCAAAATCAGGGGGCGTCAAGTAATTTACGACAGTGATACCAATACAATTGTAATTTGACTCTTTTGGGCGATTTCAAGAGGCGCTTTCGCAAGCTGTTCTCAGAAATATGGTTTGAAATTAACAGATCAATATTTCGAGAGAAAAAAATAAACAACATATTTTGTACAATATATTAGGACATACTTGTATAGATCGTTTAGCCTAAACAGTCATTTTGCAATAGTACGAGTAACACTCTCTGTATTACACAACTTGTGTAGTGGGTATTGGTTTTAGAATGCCACACGATTGGGTCGCACGTTTCTATTGTTGTTAAAATACTTGGTGATTAGAAAAACACTACCATGCGGAAATTAGGAGTGCGATTTTTGTCTAATGTAATGTATAATTCAACAAATTTCGAAAGCTTAGAATGTACTTTGTTATAACTTAAATGTTCCTATAATTTAGTATCACTCCATCTACTATTGTTTTAAAACTTTATTATTTGGCATTGTAATTATGATAATATGATACCTTACATAATCTTACATTAATTTTATTTTTATGTGCAATCTAATTAAAGCTGACGATCATTTTTACTTTATAATGCTTGTACTTATATTTAGTTTTAATCTTGAAAAATTCTATTGTTGTTATTTAATGTTTCCTAGAATCTGCCATGCCATCACAATTAATATATTAAATAAACTTACTTTCATTTTATTTTTATGATTATTACAATTTAAGCTGGGAGCATTTTTAATTTAAAAGCCGTGTGTGTTCATTTCAGTGTTAGAATATAAAATATTAATTTCATATTTTTTACTTTTTCACTTCATTAAAAAATAAAGTGACAAGTTTTTGTAAACGGACTGTTACACTATTGCAAAATGACTCTTTAGGCTAAACGATCTATAATATGGAGATGTTCTTTATTGCATCCTTCCTCTCTGTTGATTGCCACAGTCTCGCTAATATTACTTTTCTAGATAGGAAATTTGATAGATAAATACATACATATCATCACGCCGTGTTCCTTGCGGAGTAGGCAGACAGAGTAAAGTTTCAAACTTTTCTAACCAAGCACATAGCTTTCGCCTCCTCCACATTCATACATCTCGTCACGCACAATTTTCTATTATTCATACTTCTCACTTTACATTTTTTTCAGAATCTGGCTTTCCGCGCAAACTTTACACTTCCGACTTGTGTACATGCTTAGTCATTATTTCGCTATTCATTTCTCTCCATACGTCCAAACCATCTTAAAGCTCCTTTCTTCGTCCGACTTAAAATATATATTTTATCAATACATCCATTTTTATATCTTGATTCCGCCTTTTTTCATACATTGACACCCCACATTTATTTAGTGCACACATCCTCGGCTTATGTGTAGAATCCGCAAACCACGATTGATACCGAAGGGGGATTGCAGCTTGACAATTTGGAAATTCTCGATATTAAAAAATGTATAAAATTAAGTCTAAATATCATCAACAACCAAACCAATTTTCATAATAGCCCTCTGCTTAATATGTTTCCTATTTAGAATCCACCCCCCCTGGATATCCAGACCCTGACCTGCCCGAAAGATTCACTTTTATTTTTCCCCGCCCTATTTACCATTGTATCACATCTCTCCCCACTTCACTCCCCCTACCTCATTCCTCTTATATTATTTACACTTGTACAGGAAATGTATTTTTAGCAATTTAGTTTTTCTTCGCCTGACGATGAAGACGGTGGTCTTCGAAACACATTGTAAACCCAAAAATAAACCAGTGGTGAACACAAAAATATAAAACAAGTTTTTTATTTACTTATTTTTCCTTTTACAGTATGTAATATATTTATTAAGTTGAATCTACATAATTTATATGTAAATCAACGAATGGCAAAGGTTAAATAACACTTCTACAACTTTTTGCGATTTGTTTTTATAAAAAAATAACAAAAATATTAATTTATAGAATAACAGCGTCGTTTAGAAAACAGACTCTCCTCAATGTATATTTACTTGAAAAAACGAAAATATATATTCTGTTTATAGATTTTGGGGCGCTGAATACAAAAACCACAGTCAAAATTCTGAATTGGCTCCGGTTTACATGATAAAAAATTGGATATTATTATATTGAAATACAGGTCCATCCTTGTTTATTGCTTTTACAAATGCTTCCATGATACCCAGTTTTATGTAATTAAGTTGGCAGCAAATAAATAATGGCATTTATTTGCGGTTCACATTTTCGATTAGAACATTTCTTTTTGTTTGTAGTGGACACTCGTAGCGCGCATATTCCTCAGTCACACTCACATATATGATAATATAAAGCAACAGTATTCGGTGTAGACGCCTTGCAGACCAACTAGTATCGGGATGTTCTCTAATCACCATAAATCAGCCATTCATGTTTCCCTTAGTTTTATACTTTTGTCGTTACGGAATAAAATGTCCAGATCCATTCCGAATTACATGAAAAATGCATACAGTATTCTATTTTCAGGTGGTTTTAGTTAAATAAAAACAAAAGCCAAGTAATAAAATTAATTTCGTTTCCGAAATCAATATCTCAAAATCAATTAGGATTAGTTACTTTTATTTCTGTAAAAAATCATTGTCGAGCAATGTAATTTCACTTAATGTTATAAACACTGTCCCAACAAGAGGAGCCATGTTGATGCAATTTTTTTTTCCAAAAAGACTTTTAACAACTATTATCGTGAAGCATTGACATTATATATGTTACCATGTATAAAACGCCGCATTAACATTCAACGCATAATTATTGTGAAAACTCATTAAAAAATGGGGATAATAAATATCACAGTAAAATTTCGCAAACGCGCGAACATCTCGGCATAAATTATCGTCCACCTAATACAGCAATTTTGAATTTAATTAAAAAATTCGAACCTATCGATTTGATTTTGGAAGTGAAACGTGTGTTTTCGTAGTGGCCGGTCTCTTGAAAACGTACGAGTAGTTGCAACGAGTCAATTCGTTATAGGCAGCCCAGTATACCGATTCGCCATCGTTCTTCTTCTTCTTAAACTTTCTATAGACTCAAGAGTCTGTTACTGCAGGATTGTCCAACTCCTGTGATGCTGAGCTCCATCGTTTTGGGGGTCTCCCTGGTGGACACCGTCTATCCAGCACCCCATGCAGATCTATGTATGGAATTCTTGTGGAATTCTTTCTCTGTACATGTTGGTACCAGTATCGTCGACGCTGTCGTCCCCATCTGACCACATCTTGGAACTCACAGACCTCTCGTATTGTGGTGTTCCCTACACGGTCATGCAAAGTCTTCCCAGCAATATTATGTAGAGTTCTGATTTCCGTTGTCCTTAGCATACGTTTTGTCCTGACAGTGTCCGCCCTCGCTTCGATGCCATATGTGAGGATAGGTCGCACACAGGTCTTATAAATGCGTACCTTGCTATCCGTTCTCATATCTTTATACCTCCATATGACATCTCTCAGGCAGCCCGACACAAATGCAGCTTTATCTTCCTTAGGCCTTACTTCTCTGGGAATGTCATGAGAGCTGAGCAGTTCACTGCTGAGATATCTGAACTGGGTTGCTTGTTCAATTGGCTCGTCACGTACTGAAATTCTGCACTCTAGTGGGTCTTTGGAGAATGTCATACACGTAGTTTTTGCTACGGAGATAATCATATCATATTATTCACAGCAATTAAACATTTCAAGAAGAAATCTACAGGGAATTTATAAAATATATCTGTATTTACATACTTAAAAAAATAAATTGACGCAAGAACTGATGCCATCCGTCCATTTCCAGCTAATTTGGATGTCGGAGAACCAACAAACTTTCCAAAAAAATCATCTTTAGCGACGATGTGCATTTTCAACTCAGTAGCTATGTTAAAAAAAAAAGTCGAATTTGACTTTGAAAATCCACGTGTGATTCAACAGCAACCAATGCATCTACGAGTCACTGATTGGTGTGGATTTTGGGGCGTATTTGTTTTGAAAATACTGCTGGAGCCGCGTTAACTGTTACGGTGTTAGTTATCGTGACATGAGACTTTTTATCGAATAAATTTAACGGTATTCATCTGCAAACCACGTGGTTTCAACAAGACCTGCCACACAGCGAAAGATGCAGTTATTGCACCGTTTCCAGGGCGCGTCATCTCTGGTATTGGCAACCAAAATTGGCCACCGAGATCGTGCGATATCACGCCGTTCGACTTCTTTCTCTGGGATTTCGTGAAAGGAAAAACTTATTTATGTATTTATAAGTAAACGGTACAATGTGCCTTATAACAAAAAAAATTATAAAAAATAAAAGAGCCAGTAGTGAGTGCTCAACGCATTATCATTGACAGAATATACAAAAAAAATTTTTTACACAATAACAACAAAAACAATCAAAATGAAACAGGCATAGCAAACATTAAATAGCAAAAAATCACATGTTACCTACACAATACGGGACCGTTCACAGATGCAAAGCCCGCACTGCGTTAAAAATACAAACATAAAAGACAAATCATTGAAAAACAAACTAAAAATAAAATACAAAACAAAGTATAAAAGACGGAACTAGAATGGTGCAACTTCACAAATCTTCAAAAAGCACGGGGAAAAAATCACAAACATAGTAAAAAAAGCAATAATCAATTAAAAAGGAGTTCTTCAAAGTCCTCGAAAGACACGCGGGATCCCATTTCAAGGCTCAGATATTCGAAAATGCCTTTTCAGGCACTCCTTATACATATGTCAGCAAATTAACTCGAAACACATCCGAGACCACAGCATACTCATTTCAGATCCTGTGAAGTCTAGGTATGAGAAAATTTCAAAATAATTTGTTGTATAATTTTCACATAAAAATGTGTCTTGCAGCCTGGTAATTCTTGCCGGAACTCGAATGGTAATCAATTCCAAGAGTTTCGGACAATCGATCAATCCATTCACGACTTTGAATCAAGTCAGCTAATATTCGCTGATCAGAGAGACTTATCAAATTTAGGTTAGATAAAAACAAATTATAATTTATATGACGTGGCGCAGAAACCTACGTTGGACTCTTTCCAGTGCATCGGAATGGGCTTCATAATGGATAATCCATACACCGGAATTGTATTCTAATTTACTTCTCACCAAGGCGACCTAAAGAAACTTAATCGCGCGTGTTCCCTTAAAATGTTTTGAAATTCTAAGAATAATTCCTAACATTTTCAGGCAACTACTAATGAGTTTGTAAATATGATTCGAAAAAGTGAAACTACTATCAAATATAACACCTAGATCTCGTTTCTCCAAAACCGCATCCAATCCATCACAATCAATACAATAATTAAAATTCATGGGGTTTTTAGTCCTGAAGAAACGGATCAGGCATTTCTTAGTGTTCAAGTGCAGTCCATTGCTCTGACACCGTAAAAAAAACTTATTGAGACCAGTTTGGATTATATTACAATCATCAATGCATCGGATTGCTTTAAATACCTTAATATCATCCGCAAAAACCAGAAATTCAAGTCCACATGGATATATCGTTAGCGAACAGACTAAACAAAACATGTCCCAAGTGAGATCCCTGGGGTACACCGCTTGTTGGATTGATTTTCCTCGATAGAATACCATTTATATTCACAGCAAGACTCTTTCCAGAAAGATATGACTAAAGTCATCCCAAAAAACTGTCCTCAATTCCATATTTAGACAATTTTGAAATGAAAATCTATTGATCGACCCTATCCAAGGCCTTACTTGAGTCTGTACATACAGCATCAATTTGAAAACCAGAATTCAGCGCCCCTGTAACGTAATTTGTATAAAGTAACACATTTGTAGTGGTCGATCTTTCAGGGAAGAAGCCATGGTGATTAGGTATTATTGTCGTAATTTACTAAAAAACCGATCCAGCACTGACTCTCGACGTACTTTGGTATAATTGAGAGCAAAGAGATCGGTCGATAGTTACACATACCATATAATGCCTTTGCCTTTACCCACTCTTCAATATTGGCCTTAAAAATCCCGTTTTCCATTTATTTGGAAACAAATCAAGCGACAAAGATTTATTAAAAAGTTGGAGGAAAGACACACAAATGGTGCTTACACAGCTCCTTAGGACAGGAGGTATATTATCAGTACCAGGGTCCTTTAGGATATCTATAGAATACAGCTTGTCAACAACTTCAACCATGCTCAACTTAACTTGAGTCACTCAGCCACTTGGTCAATCTCCAAACTTGACGAGCTGCAGTCTGTCCCCTCATCGACGTATACACTTTTAAAAAAAATAGCAAGAAGATTAATTATAGGAATGGCCATCTCCAACCGGTGTATATGCTCATTGTAGCATCCAGCAGAAATCAGTTTGTATCGGGCTCTCAATTCCTTAATAAGGGCATAATAACTACTGTAGGTTCCCGATTGCTTATACTCCTTATGGGCAATCTTAGTAATAACTATTTTTTTTCAATAATAAGTACTAAGTAATAACTATTTATTCCTTGTTTAATGTCAATACATTAAAAAAAAATGTTGGCATTTTTTAAAGAAACAATACGTTTTATTGATAAATTAAAATGACATCTTTTGGGGCATCCTTTATATTCGATAAGGCCAAAGTACTCACAAAATGACGACCAGACAACTTTCAGGTGTTAAGTAAATTGCGGGCAAAACTTATATAAATGAGATGAATATTGACATTGACACAAAATGTTATTTTTTTCACCAAAGGATACAGTCGCGCCTATTTTTGTTCTTATAATTGTCTCGATAAGCAATGTGATAAGTATTGAAATAAAAGAAAATGGAAAGTATTCCAAAACGAACATTGGTGTCAATTTTGTTAGTGAAAAGATTTTTAAATCGAACATTAGTGCAACGGAAGGAAATGCACGATTCAACTATGGATTTCAAAAAATTGGTAAGAAAGGTGAGGTAAAAATTGCATTGGACAGAGGAGACTTGCAGAAAGGAAATGGAAAATACTTCGAAAACAATACAAATAATTTTAAGAACAGAAGAAAGCGTGCGATCCTTAGACGATGGATGGGAAACAACGAAGATCTTGAAACCTACCCACTTCCAGGTTTGATAATATTATGTTATGTAATAAAATTATTATTTATTTTAATTATATCGTTGTGGAAAAAAAATAATACACACCATCACGCCGCTCCCATACTGGGATAAGCAGATAAAACATAATGCTAACATAGACTTTTCTACCTCGACATACAAATTTTGCATCTCTTATAATATAACGTATCAATCAACAATTCCCGGGACTAACCAACAGATGGCGCCTCTAATAACAAATCCATACAATTCTCAGTTAGTACCAAGCTTTAGAAGTTACGTGTCAAACTTTCATGATATTCCGAAAATATGTCTATTTGTCAACCATTTGTCGGTGGTATGCTGATTTCAAACGCGGTCGTACATACACAAATTATGCTGAACGCTCTGGTCGTCCAAATGAGGCTGTTAACACCAGAAAACATAAAGAAAACCCTCAAAATCGTGATGGAAAATCGCAAAGTAAAGTTTCGTGAGATAGCTGATATTCTGAAGATATCATTTGGTAGTGTTTACACTATTTTGCATGAACATGGTCACAAAAAAGCTTTTTTGAAGAAATGGGTGCCGCGTTTGCTCACAATGGAACAGAAACAACAACGCATCGATGAATCAGAGCGCTGTTTGGCACTGTTTACGCGAAATAAACAGGAGTTTTTGCGTCGGTATGTGACAATGGATGAAACTGGGATCCACCACTATACTCCGGAATCAAATCGGCTGAGTGGAAAGTAGCCGGAAAGTCGTTCGAAACGACCAAAAACTCAACAGTCGGCCGGGAAGGTTATGGCCTCCGTATTTTGGGATCCGCATGGTATAATATTCATCAATCACCTTGAAAAGGAAAAAACCATCAATAGCGAATATTACATAGCGTTATTGGAGCGTTTGAAGGCAGAAATTGCAAAAAAACGGCCCCATACGAAGAAGAAAAAAATTCACAAGTCGATGGTAACGATGACCAAATTGCATGAGTTGAACTTCGAATTGCTTCCGAATCCACCGTATTCTCCAGATTTGGCCCCCAGCGACTATTGGCTGTTCGCAAACCTCAAAAAGATGCTCCAGGGAAAGAGATTTGGCTCCAATGAAGAAGTGATTGCCGAAACTAACGCCTATTTTGAAACCAAAGATAAATCGTTCTACACGGCTGGCATAGAAAAGTTAGGAAAGCGTTGGAATGAATGTATCGCTCTTGAAGGAGACTATTTTGATGAATAAAGAAGAATTTTGGCACACAAATGTTGTTTTAGTAGTTAGTCCCGGGACTTATTGATCGATGTGTTATAACTCTTTACAACTCTCATACAATTTACTTACCAGAATATGTAATTCAACTTCATTCTCCGCAAACACTACCATGTCATCAATCCGCACACATTCTTATTAGACATTTGTTTGCCACCCATTATCCTCTTTAGTTCATTCATTCATGAATCAATATAATATTAAACAACCAGAGTGACATAACACATCCTTGCCTATTTTGAAATATTATATTTAAACCACTCCAGCATAAAACTGTGCAATTACTCTACTTTCAGCATATAATAACAAAATACACCGCTCATATTAATTTACATTCAGCACCATATTCATTCAATATTTTCCATAGTTTACCTCGATTTTGTAATGTAATTAACATCAATATGGTTTTTAATCTGAATCAGGAAGTACAGTTTTCTCGAGATGATTTATACCGATGATATGCGTTCCTTGCAATATACGTGGAATAGTTTGAAAAGGTAATCTGATATCATCATCATCACGCTATGTTCCTATTGGAGCATGCAGAGAAAACTAATCTCCACTTCATTCCATTCGGATACACATTTTTTGCTTCTACCACGTCCATACATCGTATCGTCATGCATACTCTCCTAGTATAAAGGTTTTTCAGTCTTCCCTCTTTCAGAATTTGATTTACTTGTTCTGTTATATACATTGTTTTTTTTTTTCACAAAACATTCAATAAGGAACATTTTCTTCGTCGTAATCTCAGTGCTAAGAAAGAGTGACCCATAAATTGTTGAACATATCATGGGGTTTTCTTGGGAAAAGTAGTGCAGTGGTTTCCCATTGCTTTCCGCACCGTAGTAGATGCACTAGAAATTATACATATTTTATAAATTGCGAGCCCTACTACTGCCAATATGTTACACCGTATCTTGGGATGTAGTACTAGGTCCCAGATACAATGTGAACTTGTGAAGTGGGAGCAGGAGTATTCTAAAAGTATTTTGGGATACACTAATGTGGATAGGAGTTGGAAGGAATATATTTGATCCAAAATAAACTAGAGTCGTAATAACTAAGATATTTTTAAGAAACTCGAAGAAAAACGAAATGGACAGGCCATGTTATAAGATCTCAATAAGCAAAAATCATTAAAACATGTCTTTCAATACAGAAAGAGTTAAAAGTCTGGTTAACACTTAGGGCCTATAAAAACATCTTTCTGGTTGGTTGAAAGAGATTGCCACATGTCAATAAACTCGCCAGGTAAAAAAAAGAGAGCACTCGAAAGACATAGATGCTTTTCGACAAAATCTAAAGCAGCTGGAAGGAAACAGCAGATACGATGGGAGGTCAATGAACGGGAAACCTCCACTTTTTATTTTTCCTTTTCAATATATTCACCATTAACTCTATGTACTACATTTTTCAGATCTCTCGATAAGCTTATTTATATCCACGAAAAAAAAATAGCTTTTGCCCTCAAAATAAGCCGAAATTGTACTTTTAACTTCTTCATCGTCTTTAAATTTCTTCATCGTCTGGAAATTCTTTTTTTTTATATTTGAAAACAAATAATATACGGACGGAGCCAGGTCTGGGCTGAAGGGTGGGTGATTTAATGTTTGCAAGCCACAGTTGTGAAGACCAGCCAATGCAGAATTGCTTTTGTGCAAGGATGCATTGTCATGCAAAAGTAGCACCCCTTTTTGTCCATTACCCTCTCCTTTTCTCCTTCCCAGCTTTTTTTAACTGCATCAGCACACCAGAGTAGTAATCTCCAGTTATTGTGATGCCCTTATATTTGTAATCTATTTGCAATATATCTTCCGCATCACAAAATATGTCACTATAATTTTTCCAGCCGATTGCGACACATTGAATTTCTTACGGGGCAGTGTGCCTGCTGCGACTCAGGCTCATAATAATGAACCCAAGTTTCATATCCAGTAACAATTCGGCTAAAAATTTCGTGTGTTGTTTCTGCAGAGGTTCAAAAACTGTCGTGAAAATTCGATGCGTTGTTGTTTTTGAAGTGGCCTGAGCATTCTGGGTACCCACCTTGCACTGACGTTTGACATCCCTAGATGTTGATGGAGGATACTCAAAATGTTTGTACGAGTAGGTGATACTCAAACCATCTCTGCAAGTTATAGTTTATTTAAGCGGGCATCTTCCAGCAAAAAAATATCTATTATTTTTCAATCGATTCTCTCCCTCGCTTAAAAAGAGTATGCCCCTTATAAACCATCGTTTTTCCAGGGCAACGGTCCCTATAAACCACTAACATCATTTCCAAAATGATTTGAGAGGTTTTCGCTTGTTTTGTGAGAAACTTAATGACGGCGCGGTACTAAATTTTTTCCACAATTGGGATGTTATTAACGTTTGACATACTCTCCAGACGATATCTTAAACAATACTTTCATAATTAGACTAGAACTTGGTGAATATACTAATAATGAGTCATGCATACCGCCCCCTCCTTAATCCTTTTATTCCGCGAATTTATTGACCTCCCCTCGTAGGTAGGGTACATGATTTTATGGTCAAAGCAAATGAGAGAAATAAGTTTATACCATCAAAATGGAATATTCAAAATGAATTACAGTTCCCCTTATCAGCGGTTTATTTACGCACAGTCAACCACAGTTTAACAATATTAAATGGAAAATTCCAACCTTGTCAGCATATCAATAGTAGCATCACGTTACGTCACAATGCTTACGCAATTCACCTCACTTTATCTATCTCGTCATCACAAGAAGAAGGGTAAATAAAGTTCAAAAAGAATTTTATGAGAGAGAAAGACAGGCCAAATTTACTTAATTTATTACGGTAGATTGTCTCTATGGGTCCCAAACTTATATGTTGGTCTGTGACTTGGGTTCCCTATAGGAGGCACATTTGAAGCTTGGAAATGTTCCACTAGCATTTCCTTCGCCGCATCTTTCGGACCGAAATGCCTTAGTCCTGCAGACTGAAATAATTCCTTGCTGCACGGCTATATATGTATTTATTAGGTACATACGAGTATATCTTTCAAGGTTGCTTGACTGTCCCGCGATATTAGAAGCACTAAACTTAGTGCTTCTAATATCGCGGGACAGTCAAGCAACCTTGAAAAACCTTTAGTAGGAATACCGTAATGGATTCAAGCCTTCCTGTTTCCAGGCTTCTATAGTTACACACCGTGAGAAGTTCGACATGGTGAGCATATTTTGGGTAATCGCCCTTTGTTCTGTACCACAGATATCTGAGAATTTTTTTGTATTTGTTTTATATTGTTTTTATATTTGAGCTAACGAGGAGCCCTACAGATACATATTCTAATTTGATTCTTATTAGATAGTTATATAAGATTCGAAGGATATCGGTACTTTGAAATTCTCCAGATATTCTCATTATAAAACCGAGTAGTGTGTAACAATCCGATATCAAACGCAAGACATGGTTAACGAACGTCAGCCCGACATTAAAAGTTACGCCCAAATCTTTGAATTTTTGGTTTCTATAGTTGCACACCGTAAGAAATTCGACATAGTTTGTAACAGTTCGATATCGAACGCGAGACATGGTTAAATAATGTTAGTCCGACATCAAAGGTTACGCCCAAATCTTTGAATTCAGAAACTCTGTTTAATGCTACGAGTACTCCCAGTACTCGTATAGTATACTGATGATGGATTGGTGAAAATAATCGACTATAGGATATACAGACACATTTATTTATATCGAACAGGAGATGATGTTGCTCAGTCCAGGAAACTAGAGAGTCTAGGTCCTATTGTAATTGTGCACAGTCGTGAAGTGCATTAATCTTTTGAAAATTTTCAAGTCTTCAGCGAACAATAAACATGTCGAGTGACTTATGGAATCTTGCATATCGTCTATCAATATGAATAATAGCAGGGTACCTAAATTAGATCTTTGTGATATACCAGATCTTGCGATGAATTCCAAAGAAGAAAAACTACAGTTCTGTAATTAGAAAAGGCTAACGGGTCTTCCGATTTGAAGATAGGGCAGACCCTGGTTGTCTTCCATCTTACGGTAAATGTTTTAGTGTTTATGTTTAAGTTAAATATGTAGCAAATAGGATCATACACGTATTTCGCGCAGACTTTGAAAATGTCGGCTGATAACCCATCTGGTCCGATTGCTTTGTCGGTTTGAAAGGAATTTATGCTTTTCAACAATTCTTCTTTGGAAATAGAATGGAGCGATATGCTTCTGCTGTCTGATCAACTGTCTATTACCCATGTCTGTGACGTATGTGGGAGGGAGTGTTAGCAGCAGTCTCGTTATTATGAAATAAGGAAAACTATATAAAAAAATTATCATAAAAAATATATATTTTCATGATTATTTAAAAATTATGTAGAAAACGACCTACATACTGTAAACAACATTGATGTTCATTGCCACATTTTTACATTTTAACGCCAAAAACAAAAATATCGTTATAGTATTTTTGTAATATATTACATTAGCATTATTATATTAGTTTTTATATCCACTTAAAACTTTGCTGGTGATTAATCCTACTGCTGGTCGAATACGCCTTCGAAGGATGGAAGGTTCATATGAAATGATTGAGAAAATTATTTATGGCTATAAGACTATTAAAAATGGTTGTGTCGTATTGTATTACACTTTTATTGTATCCAATAAAATCTGATGGATTTATTATCACGTTGAAATCTCTAACAATCAACAATAAATATGCTAAAAAGCTCTGAAGTGAAAAACCACAATGATGTCGTTTTTTTAAACGAATTCCAACGGAAATCGAACATTCTTTAATACTATACATTCGGTAAATTCGGAAAACAAAAATGACGTTGGATCAAAGGAGTTCTCGCCTTGAACCTTAAGACATCTATTTCTTAGAAACCCCAAAAAACAGAATGCACGCTTCACTGAGTGGATCAATAGACTGTATCCCGAAAAGGTGAGCAGTACACCCAGGGAAGACGATGTAAGACAAGACCTAGAAAAGAGTGTTCAGTACAACACCCGGCTCCGCTTGTGCAAAGCGCGAGTCCACAACCTGATCAATATTTTCGATGAAATATGAAGGGGTGGCGGGGCAATAAAGACAATACAGAAGTGACAATATATGCGCTTGACGCCAATTTTAATTCATATTGAACAAGTAAAGTTTTTTCATATTCAATTTTCATATTCAACTATGTTATGTGGCCAAATATCTCAATATTAATTGGTTCTATGTGGCAAAATATCTCAATACTCCTTTGTTTAAATTAATACTATACTATAGTATTATATATCTAAATGTGACGTTCTGTAGTTAAACTGTAGATAAGATAAGATGAAAGGTTTGGAAATGCAGCATAAAAAATGTAATTGTACTATACAATTTCATAAATAAAAAAAACTTTTTAAATACCATCCACGGATGGTTCACCTTATAATATTTTTTAAATACCATCCACGGATGGTTAACCTTATAATATTTTTTCAATACCATCCACGGATGGTTAACCTTATAATATTTTTTCGATACCGTCCACGGATGGTTAACCATATAATATTTTTTTCAATATCATCCACGGATGGTTAACCTTATAACATTTTTTCAATACCATCCACGGATGGTTAACCTTATAATATTTTTTCATCACCATCCACGGATGGTTAACCTTATAATATTTTTTCAATACCATCCACGGATGGTTAACCTTATAATATTTTTTCAATACCATCCACGGATGGCTAATCTTATAATATTTTTTCAACACCATCCACGGATGGTTAACCTTACAATATTTTTTCAATACAATCCACGGATGGTTAACCTTAATTTTGAAATAATGAGTTTAGATTCAAATGGAAATATTTGAAAGAGTAGTGATATATTTTTATAATGTATCGAATAAAAAGCTTTTTGAGAGTTTTACTTTAAAATCCGAAATAACACGTATTTTTTAAAATAGTTTTGGTGTAGTTAAAAAATTAAATACTCTTATCCATTGTATCCATCGCTGTTTTATTAATTGATCTCTCTACCGTTTTCAAAGCCCTCGTTCTTCTTCGTCAAGTGATAACGAATCAAATCACATGTTGAAAATATATATTTGTTAGGGGTGAGTAAATGATCTAACATACTCGTATATCAAATAATAATAAAAGGACAATCTATATAGTACAGTTTAGAAAGCAAACTTTCGTCAAGGGCACTCAAACAAGTGTTATTTTTTTCTCAATTATGATAAGAGGTTAACGAATTCTGAATTATTGGTTTTATAACATCTCAATTTTTTCTGTTTCTTTTAATTTTTCCGATGTTAAAATTCTAACAATTTTTAGCTTTAAGATTAAAAAAATCAGGATATAAAGAGTTTATATCCTAGATGTGAGATGTGTGCGTTGAGATGTTGAGATGTGTGCACAAGTAAAAAAATGTGAATTGTCAATGTATTAAAGGAAGTGGAATGAAGACATAAGAATTGTTTAGATACGTCGAGAGAATGAAATACGAAAGAATGATTAGCGTATGTACAATTCAAAAGTAAAAGGCACACCTTGGAAAATACGGCTTGATCAAATGAACCAGATTTTTAAAGGCAAAGTGAGAAGTATGAATAAAAGAAGATTGTGCAAAGCGACATGTATTAAAGTAGGAGACCGTTGCGTGGTTGGAAAGAAAATTTAGGAGATTTATCTTTTATGCCTAGTCCACAAGTGCTATGGCGTGATCAAATGTATGTAGGAATGTGACAGGGTTACATAAAAAATGCGATATATTATGCAAAAATAATAAAAACGTAACAAATATTTTATGCATCAAGATACGGCATTTTGAAGCCATTATGTTCCGATGTAAATGTAAGCATAAAATGCAACGGCTCAAAAACAAATATTCAATTTAAAATTGAGTCCTTAAATTTAATGATTATGTTGTATGGTAGTCATAATTTAAATAAGCGCTAGTTTAGAAGTGAGAAATAAAAATGGTGAAATTGATTATGTTGCAGGAAGAAGTGAAAATTTCAAAACGATTTATGTTCCAACAGCAGTGACACAAAATGGATTTAATCCGATCAATTTCGCTGCGCAACGGTTCAAAGAAGTGTTCCGACAGGTTCCAAATTTGGAAAATAAGAAACAGTTCGGGTTTATACGCGATCCGTATCCTTTGCCAGGTAAGAAACTTATTATTCTACGTTTAATAAATTTGTTCCATCAAATTATTCTCAGCCTAACAAAACTAAACAGATTAAGCAATTAATATAGACATTTTATGGACTTGAACATTTTGGTTTGTGTCGTATTTTTTTCTCTACGGTAGTAAAAAGCATCATGTACCACGAAAAACATTTTATTTTGTTTCATCTCCAAAATGGAACTTTGAAACGTTTGTTGTAGTAAACAACGACCGAAAGAGCGCTAAAATATAACCTCCCATAAAAATATTTAATACATTCCGAGTGTTTGGATTAAATTTAGCAACGAAAATTTTGTCCTATCGAGATGTATTTGAGAAATGAGCGCACTTAAGGAGAGTTTGCTCTCTAAACGGCACTTAAAGAGCAAGCTTTCTTATCTTATTATTATTATTATTATTATTAAATACGAAGTTATTTCTGGGCATACCCAATATTATTTTCCAAAAAGCCATAAAATAGTTCTATTTTCAGGAGGTCTCACTCAGCCCTACGACGAATACGACTTCGTGATAGTTGGTGGAGGTCCAGCAGGATGCGTGCTGGCCAACCGTCTGTCAGAGGGGGGCAAGTGGACTGTGCTGCTGCTGGAGGCTGGAGGGACTGAGTCTATATTGAATGATATACCAACAATATCTGGTTTACTAGAAGTGTCCGAGTACTTCTGGCCATATCTCATGGAAAGACAGGAAGGAGTGTGTATGGGTAAGAAAACTAGCTGAAAATTATCGAGCATTGCTTACATAATAAAATCAGTCAAAATCTAGCAGTGGGGCTTTTTGAATGAGCACCGATGCATTTTGCCTTTTGAGCATTGGCAGAATGGTCGAGTGTGAATATATAGCTCATACATAGACCATGGCAATTGTCTGAGTTAGTTGATCTACATAATACAAATTGCTTGATACAAACCAGCACAGTTCTTGATCATCAACGTAGCGGCCTCAAACGCCTCACACATATCGTGGAGATTATAGATTAGTGTTGCGTTTAAAAATAAACTGACTCATTCATCATGTGGTCATACCACCTCACAGCCTTCATCTTCTTAAGTCATATGTTCTCAAAACTGAGAAGTCTTCTCTTGGGTTTTGGTAACAAGGCAAGTAATATAGGCAGGTTGCAGGCACCAAATAGCCGACAGTTTATATTTAGAATAAACCAGAGGAGTCCCGTATGACCACCATACTGTCAATATCACCGATAAAGTGCAGTTTATCGAAGTTAATACAAATTAAGACTATATATTTTATTCGAGTCTTTTTAAATTTTAAGACCATGTTGTGTTGAAACAAGTTTTGGGCTGAAATGGTTGACTTGAATTTTTTTGCGCTTTTTCAGGTTTAGTAAATCAAACATGTCTCTCCCTAGCTGGGAAGGGCTTAGGGGGAGGGTCCTTAGTGAACTACTTGGTGCATTCAAGAGGAAACAGAAAGGATTATGATAATATTGCAAAAGCTGGAAATCCTGGGTGGTGAGTACATACGTTATTTTAACTCAACCTCTCGGTCGTTCCTCCAACCGTAAGGATTGTAATCACCAAAGCCATCAACCACCGTTCTTGCTTTATGAAGCGCCTCGTGAAATGAGTACATAACATAGCTGTTTTTTCACATTGCAACTACGTCACATGGGTGCTTGTACCTCCAGGGATTGGAGCGCTCAAAGCTGTCATCTTGTCCGCGCACTATTTTTCCGAAGTATCCTAAGGTTTTTTTTTTCACTCAGCAAAGAGATATAAGTCTCAGCCCCGAGCTCTTCGTGATTGATCGAGTGGTTCTTCTAGCAGTTCATATAATAGGTTAGTCAAAAAGTTTTGAAAGCGACATCTATGGAGCAGTAGAAAACCAAAATTTCTACGCCATTTTAATATTTCATCTTTCATAAGAACGTACTCAAAATTTCATTTCGATCTGTCAATTCATTCTTTGTTTACAAGCCATTTGAAGTTGACGTGTCAGTGTATTTTTTAACAATGGAAAAATCCGAATATCGTGCAGTGATTAAATACTTTGTTTTGGAAGGTTTATCGGCTACTGAGATCCATGCAAAGATGGTGAAAGTATTAAAGGAGTCTTCTCCTTCATTTCCAACCGTTCACCGATGGGTTTTGGAGTTTAAGCGTGGCCGTACAAGCGTTGAAGACGATCCACGCTCAGGACGTCCAAAAAGTGCATCAACACCAGAAATCATAGCGAAAATACAGGATATGGTTTTGGAAGATCATCGATCGACTATGGATGTGATAGCTGACACCATAGGCATCTCACATGGAACAACATGGCATATTTTGGCTGAAGTTTTGGGTTTCAAAAAACTGTGTGCACAATGGGTGCCGCATTTGCTAACAATGCAACAAAAACACGTTCGAATGCGACTTTCTGAGCAACATTTGGAGCAATTTCGAAAGGATAAAAAGGATTTTCTGCGTCGATTCATCACTATGGATGAGACTTGGGTCTACCACCATGATCCTGAATCAAAACAAGAGGCTAAGGAGTGGTGTGAACCAGGCACTTTGGCTCCGAAGCGAGTTCGTGTCCAGAAATCGGCCAAGAAGGTGTTAGCGTCAGTTTTTTGGGATGCAAAAGGAATTTTATTGATAGATTATCTCCAAACTGGTAAGACAATCAACTCTGATTATTATTGTGACCTTTTGGACCAGTTGGATGAAAAAATTTGTGAAAAAAGACCCGGTTTGCAGAAGAAAAAAATCATTTTTCATCAAGACAATGCACCTGCTCACACAGCTCAAAAAACCATCGCGAAAATCAGTGAATTGGGGTACGAATTGTTGCAGTATCCACCCTATTCGCCAGATTTAGCTCCCTCTGACTTCTGGCTGTTCTCACACCTCAAAAAATTCCTTCGTGGAAAGCATTTTTCATCAAACGAAGAGGTTATAGCCGTCGTAGAGGAGTATTTTGCAGGCCTTCCAGAACGTCACTTCCGTGATGGGACAACAAAGTTGGAAGATCGTTGGACCAAGTGTATTGATCTTATGGGAGACTATACTGAGCAATAAAAGTGATTTCCCCCCAAAAAAAACGTATTTTCATTTCCGCTTTCAAAACTTTTTGACTAACCTAGTAATATGCACGCGTCGCCTAAAACGCCACAACTCAAATACATAAATAATTTGTATATTGCCTGCCTTAAGTTTCCTGGTATCTGTACCATATAGAAAAATGAAAAAAACTGGGTTGATCAATTAATAAACATAATCAATGTCACACGATGAATTTTTTTAAAGTTTTATCCTTCACTTCCATTTAGTAACGTTGAGCCCAAGGACTTGTTGATGACTTCTAATAGTGTTTAACTTCTTTCTGATGCCTATGAACTTCACCAGCACCGGCTTCAAAGCCAAGCCATTCAATTGAATATGACTTTCGACATGAAAATAAATCAATATAATAATAAACCCACATCCCTTTCTCAAAAAAATAAGTAAAAAAGAAGGAAAAGTAGGAGTAAAGCAATAACAAGACGTAGTTTCCCTATATTACATACATACATACGTACATACCACACCGTTATTTTCTGTCGAGGTGGGCAGAGAAGACAGAACTTCACAGTTTTCGATCACGATACACATCTTTCGCCACCACCAGATCCTTACATTTTCTCATACAGTGGGAATTGCAGTGAAAAATGTTAAGTTTTAACACCGGTTTTGTACTTGTTGGTGATAAAAAAACCTAAGATTTATATTTGAAATAATTTTCAGGTCTTACGACGAAGTGCTGCCATATTTCACGAAATCGGAAAGGAGTTCACTTAATGGGTTGGAAAATACGCCGTACCATGGCAAGAACGGTGAATTACACATCCAATACAGTAACTATAGGTAACTATTACGTTAGTTTTATATTTATAAAACGGTCATGAACAGATATATAATAACAAGACCGGTGATTAACCGTGCGGTAAAATTGTGTACTAAACGTTGCTGGTTCCAAAACGCGCGCCGAGATGCACCCCTCGAATAGCACGAGAATTGAAGTTAATATAACATACATAAAGACTACCATCTTCGTAGCCTACTTGGTAACACGCCTATCTTCCAAAGCGGGTTCGATTCGTATTGGTATCAAATGATTTAAGGGTTGCGGATTTTTTTTTATTTCAGTCTGGTTTTCACTTAAGCTTTGATTAAACAAATTTCAGGATGTTTGGAAAAATATGCCACCCGCCATATTGCACTGTTACGAGTAACAACTTAAGTAAGATAAATAATAAAATCAATCTACAAACACACATTTTATATATTTACCTGAAATATCGAACAAGCATACCATAGATCAAACATATACGTACTCGTATGTAAAAAATATCATGCCCGATAAATGGGTATTTTATGGATGAACTGCAGAACACGCTCAAAAATATAAATACTCAGCATAACACGAAGTAAAGAGCGGCAGACCACCCAAATATTTTAAAACTGTTGCTAATTATCAGGGACTCAATGGAGAAATAAAACGCAAACAGGCTGCAAATACTGAAGCTCAATGATCTATCATATATGCAACCGAATATGCCTACCACAAATTGGCTTACACAGTAATCTTTGGTGGCACGAACGACAAGTACCCTAGTTCTATCACTTGGTACTCGTTACTTCAATCGTTAATTTTATGTTTATTTTTTTTGCACAATTACGTCCAATTTCTACCGTTAGTTTTGAGGGGTACTTACAGAAAAAAAAATTGCTACAGTATAACAGCATGCTTCAAGGTACGGCTTTGTCTATCTTGGATCTCGGCGACGGTGGAAGATTGGTGGGTCGGGGTAAGCTTAGCTCCGGGGATTTTACTGAATTAGTAACGATAGAGAATACGATGCAAAGTTAGAAGAAAAATCACAATGTTCCGACTTGAAACGATTGAGAAAGATAGAGACACCACTACTTCAATGAAATTTCATCTTGTAAAGAGCATGGTATTTCCTATATACATAAAAGCATCTGTAACTTGGGCATTACATACAACAAATCGAAAGAGAATGTACGCTTTTGAGATGTGATGTTGGCGACAAATGCTGAGTATCACTCGGACTGCTACAAACGATTCTATTTTGGAGGATTTCAAATAAAGGATAGAGCCAGCATATCTGAGACGTGTTACTAAATTATTTGACCACATGTCTCGGAGATGAGATGACAGCATTCAAATCGTGTTGTGATTGACATCGTCAATGGAAGATAAGAAAGAGGAACATTATCATCTAGTTGGATTAACCAAGTCAAGACTGTGTCAGAATCTTCGTTGGTGCCAGCACTCCGCTCAGTCGAATCCAGGCACAAGTGGAGGAAGAATTGTGAACGGTGTTGGTGTTGTTCATAGAGATCGCGATCCTCATTTATGAGGCAACAACTAGGAAAACGACTTCGATTATATTATTTATAGTTAAGGCATTAATATTGTGGAGGTTTAAAGACATTGTAAGTTGTTTTATCAAACACTGTTTATTCCACTTTTTTGTAACGGTAAACTTCTTGTTTGTGCTCCCCTGATGATGAGGTGAAAGCCTCGAAACCGGCAGGGTTATACCGTTACAAAAAAGTGGAATAAAGGGTTTGATAAAACAAATTACAATGACTTCGATTATATTTAAGATTTGATTCTTGCACTATTTTTTTAGGCCAAAACTGAATGATCCTGGAAAAGAATGAATGACGTTTTTTAAGTATTAACACCCATCAGGCTTA
This sequence comes from Odontocerum albicorne, assembly GCA_949825065.1. NCBI lineage: Eukaryota > Metazoa > Arthropoda > Insecta > Trichoptera > Odontoceridae > Odontocerum > Odontocerum albicorne. The sequence continues at coordinate 13,771,421 of OX463858.1, forward strand.
ACCTGCCTACTTCGCCCTTAGATTTTTATGCACCTTGTATTTACTTTAAAACAACATTTTGTAAATAACCCATGAAAAGCAAAGAAGTTTGTAGCAATAACGAATTATAATTTTTTTAAAAAACACTACCTGTATCTACCTTCGGACAGATAACTTTTATGCATATGACCCCTTAACACCTTTTCTTGGCAACTTTTACTCAGAATGAATGGTGTAATGCACTGGTATTATTTATCTGGTATTTCATTCATGTGTTATAATTATAATGTAACTGGTGTTCGTTATTGTTAAAAGATATATAAAAAATCTCCTTGCATCATCCACGTTGTTCTTGGATATCCCTGTAGAATTTTTGCGTTTTTTAACTTATCTCCAATACACGGTTATATGAACAGTAGATGCTATGCAAACAACAAATATTGTATAATTCAGTTTTCGTTAAACCTTTGAACTAATGTTCAGTGCACCAGTAAACCTGCAATTGAAAAGTCACGAACGAATAAAATAATATTTGAACTAAATTTCATGGTCATATTCTTCTTGAACCGTGAAGTCGTGAAGCTCGGAGTCTAGAAGAGGCCGATATTATCAGGATAAAATGTTTTAAAAGTTTCGCCCAGGCCTCGGTGCCTTAGGTTTATCGTCCAACGTCCTTAAAATAAACTATTACAATATTCATTAATCGCTTCTCGACGAGTTCGGCCACCGCTTCGAAGAATTTAAAGTAGCAGGCTGCAGACCAATCTGCATGGAGCCGTTTGATGGCATTCCTGTGTCCTGGTATAATGAATAGGATGATAATGAATAGATGTGAACACCTCTACGGTGAGCCTCAACTATGTCTAAGGGCAAGTTTCACCTACGAGGTCGCTTGTTATCAAGTGGCATGCATCAGTCTACCCGTGAATCGTATACTTTAGTATACTCATATAAATAAAATTTGTACCATTAAACACACATGTTTTCTTCAAATTTGAGTAGAAGGCGTGGTAGAAGAAGATCAATAAATAATGGTGGGATCAAATGAATGATATTTTGAAAGAAAGAATGCATAAAATCAGAGAAATCGTAGATGTATGGAAGTAAAAGAGGCGACATATTTTTCACGATAGGAAACTCTGGCACTCTGTTATCTGTGCCGACAGACGTCATGGTATGTATGTGTTTTTTTTTCAAAATATAATGTTTTTTGTTTATTTTAATAATACTCTTCTATTAATTTCCACAGCACTAAATATAGCAAAGCTTTCCTGGATGCAGCACAGATTTTGTTCGAAATACTCGTACATATTATGATTATATATTAATTATAGTTAAGGCATTAACACTGTGGAGGTTTAAAGACATTGTTACTTGTTTTATCAAACACTGATGATGAGGTGAAAGTCTTGAAACCGGTAGGGTATACCGTTACAAAAAGTTAAATAAACAGTGTTTGATAAAACAAATTACAAAATATTATGATTATTTTTAATCATACTTTTTTTATTTATTTCAACAGCAGTAAATATGGCAAAGCTTTCCTGGATGCAGTCCAAGAATTGGGTCAAGAAGTTGGTGATTACAACAAAGAAGAAGGCCTGGCATTCGGACCAATACAAAAAACTATTAAAAACGGGCGCAGGCACAGTGCGGCAAAAGCTTTTCTTTATCCTTATCGAAATAGAAAAAACCTACACATTTTACCAAGGAGTCGAGGAACTAGAGTGCTGATTAATAAAAATAATAAAAAAGCACATTCCGTCGAATACGTCACAAATAAAAGAATTTATAGAGTTAAAGCCAAAAAAGAAATCATCCTATCAGCTGGACCACTTAATTCACCAAAACTATTAATGCTATCGGGAGTCGGTCCTAAAGCCCATTTAGAAGAACATGGCATAGAAGTAATCAAAGACTTGAAAGTAGGTGAAAGGCTAATAGAACATATCCTATATGATTCCCTGTCGTTTGTCATTGAAGATGAGGAAAATTATGGTTTAAGTGAAATAGTAGGATCAATAAAGCAATACACAAACAACGGGTCGGGCTACTTGTCTACAATCTTTGGAAACGAAGCTTTGGGTTTCATTAACGTTACAACCGAAACCGGTGGAACACAACAAGTTGAGATCTTTCTGTTTACAGAATCTCTTATGGCAGGAGGTGTATTTGGAAGAACTATAAAGCAAATAGATCAGAATATATGGAATGAATATTTCAAACCAATAAGTGATAAAAAGACTATAACAGTTTCCACAGTTCTCCTTAACCCTAAATCGAAGGGTTATGTGAGATTAAAGGACAAGAACCCATTTCATTGGTTGAAATTGTATGGAAACTTTTTGACAGAAGAAAGCGACATTGAGGCGATAATACAGGGAATAAGGTTCATACAAAAAATGGAAAAAACTAAAGCGTTTAAACGAATAAAAGCTAAAATATATAGAGGACATATACCAACGTGTAAAAAGTTCAAATATGATTCAGACCCTTATTGGAGATGTGCGATCAAAACATTTGGAGCTAACACTCGTCATCCGGTCGGTACGTGTAAAATGGGACCATCGACAGACCCTGAAGCTGTAGTAGACTCGAAACTGAAGGTGAGAGGAATCAGAAGATTGAGAGTGGTAGATACCAGCATTCTCCCCGAAGGGATCACTGGACATAATATGGCACCGGCATATATGATTGGTGAAAAAGGTGCAGATCTCATTAAGGATACATGGAAAAATTCCAAGTAATGCTGAGAATCGTCACTTTTCACTATGTTGGAATGTTTAATTGTATTGTATGCTATTAATATGATGCCAATTCAATTATATTGTAAGTCAAATCTGTATTAAAACGTCTTATTTACCTTTGTTGAGTCGCCCGTTATTAATCGACGATACAAGAGTGTAGTTAGTTCATTAATTATGCTATAAATTTATTTCAAGTGCATCGATCAAACTCATGCTACAGACTTTACTGCTTATTTCTTCTAATGTTTTAGTGTAAAGACTGGATGAACGACGCTTTTTTTTCAAAATAGTAATAACTGATAAGCCTATCATAAAATGAAATAAATTGGTACAATTATAGAGTGATATCTAAATGATTGGTCTACTGTGCTGTTTCTGGGCAATATAACTCTGTTGAGAAAACTTCAAATTGTGCAGAATAAAAGGGAAGAAGACTATTTTAAACTAAATAAATACACTTAACTTAAGAATATACTTTGTAATCTACATAACATATGTACAAGATAAAACAATCTATAAATACACTTAACTCAAGAATATACTTTGTAATCTACATAACATATGTACAAGATAAAACAATCTATAAATACACTTAACTTAAGAATATACTTTGCAATCTACATAACATATGTACAAGATAAAACAATCTATAAATACACTTAACTTAAGAATATACTTCGTAATCTACATAAAATATGTACAAGATAAAACAATGTATAAATATAGTACACTTAACTTAAGAATATACTTTGTAATCTACATAACATATGTACAAGATAAAACAATCTATAAATACACTTAACTTAAGAATATACTTTGTAATCTACATAACATATGTACAAGATAAAACAATCTATAAATACACTTAACTTAAGAATATACTTTGTAATCTACATAACATACAAGATAAAACAATCTATAAATTTAATACAAGATAAAACAATCTATAAATTTAAACGTCAATCTATACATTTATTGTCAAAGTGTAATCGAAAAGGTGCTATGTACTCGTACATTAAGAGGTTCAAAATTATCGAACGATTCGCGCTGACGCATTCAAAAACCAAAACGACATACATACATATCATCACGCCGTGTCCCTTACAAGGTAGGTAGAGAGAACAAATCTCCAAATTTTTATATCCAAGCACACAACTTCCGGTTCCTCATGCAAAATTCATACATCTACTCATGCAAAATCTCCTATTATTCATACTTCTCACTTTACCTTAAATTAAAATCCGGTCCATTTGGTTCAGTCACGTTTTCCTCGGTCTATCTCTTCCACGCACACCTTGCACTCTGGCTTGTATATTCGCTTAGTCATTCTTTCCACATGTCCAAACCATCTTAAAGCTCCTTTCTTCACTATTACTTAAAACATTCATTCCGATTAACTTCAGTTTTCTTTAAATCAAAAATGTATTAGGTAATATGACCACAGTAACAAATATACAATGGCCTTGAAAAAAAAAAACAAGAAAAATTGTACTTTTCAACAGTGATATGTTAAGTATTTTAATCACAAAACCAAAAAGTTCTTAAAAGTACTATTTAATAAAAAAAGTTTCCTTGGTTGATTAATTCGTATAGATTAGCAGACTAGATATTTTCAATCTGCTGCAGATCGTTTCAGGAATTTCAAGTTTCTTTTTTATAGAGGTACTCGGACGTTGTTTAAAATTATTACGAAAAATTGATTGTCATTGTGTTGTGACTTCAGTTCAATAAAAAACTTTTTTTACCAAAATACCAAAAAGCGTTCAAATTTAATTATTTAAGTTTATTGAAAGAGACAGTGTTAAGTGTATATATCTCCATTGTTATGAAATAAAATTAAAAAAAAAACTGATTTTTAGTTCTATGATTATTTTTTTCTCCCCGAAAAATAGGTGATCATTTCGGCTTGCTGGACCGTTTTCAACAACAAAATATGCAGGAAATTACGCTTTTTATATTTAGTTTAATAACAGTATTTTATTTTAAATATTAAAGTTGTTCCGGAATTGCCGCACGTTACTAAACATAGTACTTAGAAAAATTAAAGCAAAAATTATATTATGGAATCCAAGAGGATAACAGAACTTTCTTATTAAGCGAGTCTAAAAGATATTCCTGGGTATATAGAATTTATCACTGGATCTCATCCATAGCCTAGTTGGAAAGAAATTGGCATGACAAGCTCTGCCGTCTTGTTGGTAAGACCCTGGTCTTCCACCCTGAGTTTCGGACTCGATTCCCAATCATACACAAAAAGAGGTACCAGTCTGGTAACAGCATTCAATCTATTCCAGTGATTCTTAACCCAAAAGCTCGATAACTGGTGCCGAAGGCAATATTATTGAAAAACAACGATCTGTGTCGCTTTGCCGTCTAGTTGTTAAGACTCTGGTCTTCCATCCTGAGTTTCGGACTCGATTCCCAATCGTACACAAAAAGAGGTACAAGGCTGGTAACAGCACTCAAATGCGCTAGACGTATGTGATTGTTGTTGCTTGTTCACTCGCCTATTCCATTCCAGTGATTCTTAACCCAAAAGCTCGATTACTGGTGGTAAGTTTGTTATGGCCTTTTGCAACGAAAACACTTTTAGAATTTCAACTGTGTAATTTTATTTGTATAATGGTTGAATTACATTGAAGTATAATATTAACAGTATTTATAGAAGTAATAATAACGATGATGTTAATATCGTAGTGGCTTTAAGAATAATGATTGCTGCCTCTAATATGACGTCCTATTTAAAACAAAGACAACCATACGTGCGACCCTTCAATAGATTAAAAATGAATGTTTCGGGTATGTTATCTTTGCCCTTAAGGTCAAATCGATATCAGGCGATTTATCTGAATGTATCGTTCGCTGCTTAGTTCCATTTAGTGATATGAAATCTTTATTGAATTTGGATGTATCGCAGCTCGTGATAATTCAGACAGATGATAAATTTGAACATAATACATTGGGTTAAGTTTGACATACATGTGATAACACTAATATTTATAGGTTCTAGATTACATAGTACAGAGATATGGTTGACATTGGTTTGCACGATAACTTATAATAATTAATGGAAGTGGATAAGAGTATACGATAAGATAACATTGGTAGGGATACTTTACAACATCGATAAGCTTAACATTGGTTTGCACGATAACTTATAATAATTAATGGAAGTGGATAAGAGTATGCGATAAGATTAGCACATTAACATTGGTAGGGATACATTACAAGTCAATATTATTGAACAGCAACGATCTGCATCGCTGTATTAATTCAAATGTGTCAAGAGGTTCCATCCGAATGTGTTGATGAATTCCATGGCCCTACCCCACATTTTTATGGGTATGTTTTTTTATGGGTAGAAGACAGAATGCAACTGTGCGTTTATAACATACTCGTACATATAAATATTATTTACAGAAAAAATAACGAATCCCTTAGTTATTGACAATGAATTTGTTACACGTGCCTGCTAATTATTTACGCCATCGTGAATTAAGATGATTTTCGGTGGCGAATCCGTACATAGATAGCATGACTAAGTTGAACGAATTTTCCGATATCAATATCTTCCATATCTCCGTAAATAAATGAGGGATTCAGCTCAGTTCCTTAGAAAGGAGATGTAGGTATAACTGAGCCAATACACAGCGATCATAAGTACTCATTGCTCCTATTGTTGTTATGTTTAGAGTTCTACACAGGGATGCATAAGTACCCATTGCTCCTATTGTTGTTATGTTTAGAGTTCTACACAGGGATGCATAAGTACTCATTGCTCCTATTGTTTTTATGTTTAGAGTTCTACACAGGGATGCATAAGTACTCATTGCTCCTATTGTTGTTATGTTTAGAATTCTACACAGGGATGACATAAGTACTCATTGTTCCTATTTTTGTTGTTTCGAGTTCTACACAGGGATGCATAAGTACTCATTGCTCCTATTGTTGTTATGTTTAGAGCTTTGTTTATTTAAATAAAATGTGAAAGGTTCTCGTCGTCGTTGCTGGGCCTCGTAGTCGAAGATTCCTTCGCCATTCCAACGTCAATCTTGAACTGCTCTACCACGTCGATGAGAAAACAGCCCGATCCGAGATGCGTATTCCCTACCGCAGATGTCACAGACATGGAAAGTTCTACTAAAATCTTGAAAATGTAAATCGCAAAATTACTCAAAATAGCGAGATATTTAAAAAATATGATAAATAAATAGAAAGTTTTTCATAAAAACCAAGGATGCATTGCTTGACATTCTGTATGAGTAATTTCCCGGTGACGTGTTATTACATCCGACTAATATCCTTGAACCGTCTCATTAGTCGCATGATCGCACCATCTGCCTCCCACTATCCTCCAAAGGTATCTGATCTCAAAACTGAGAAGTATTCTCTCTTGATCATTGGTAACATTTATTTTATTACATTTTACATTTGAGACAGGTTTAACCCAATTACAATGACAAGAAAGAAATTAAATTACAAGTCTAAATATAGCATAATGACAACAGGAACAATATTACCGTCCTTTCCTGTGAAGTGACTCAGTTACACCTACAAAATGTATTAATTAAGGAGTTTACTAATCAATTTATCCACCAAAATATAGAAGACATCGATATCAAAAATTCATTCAACGAGGTCATGACGTATACAAGTGGTGATTCTCTTAATAGCGAAGTTTGTAAATATTGCACCGAAAATAATCTTAATTAACGATGATGTAAATAATTGTCCGGAACATTAAACAAAAGTCTGAATCAAAAAATGATTTGCTATTTTTCCCGTTAGCAGTTTTATATGTATAAACATGTTCGTAGATCTCTTCTAACGCTTAAGGAGTAATAAACAAGCATCCTCATTAAAATATATGTAGAATACAGCCATGGGTAAAATCCATACTCCGCAATAAAGGTGTTACAGAAATCACTTTTGAACTCGCTCAACTATCAGAAAATTGTGGAATCCTCTCGGGTTGTAAATGATTGAGCCGCGCTCTAATCTACTGCGAACCAATTAATTATAAAGAAATCTTATAACAGCGCCACCACTAAATGCCCTAGAGAGTCCTCACAAATCCCAGAAGTTTATTGGCAGACAAACACATAACATACTCTTAACAACAAGGTTCAGAACCAAATAGGCGGGGTACAGACACAATATAGCATACATATTTACACCCGTAGGCTCCAAATACTCTAGTATTTAGTTTTAATAATAAATGTTTTGCACTCCATTTTATTTCTTGTTGGGCATATTTCACAAACCACCCAGTTTGACAAACGGCGTTGAGCTGATATTGACTGTATTCACATAGTTAGGATTTATAGTTATCAGAACAGCAAAAAAAAACATCCCCATTAGTGTGACCTCTAAACCAGGGGGTGTCAACAGTAAATCACAGTCACGTCAATATACATATAACAATAAAATTGTAATTTGACTTTTGTGTAATGGGCGCCATTGCACACAGTCCTCGTAAATATGGTTTCACATAATAGCACCAAAAACCAACAATATTTTTTATGCATTGACTTTCGTGGCCTAGTTGGTAACTATATTAACTTACTGTTGATGCTATTTTTTATTCAAAAGAGTTATATTCTAGTTTTTACTTCAGGTTGGAAGTGATTGCCACGTTACAATAAACTCTCCATATTGTACTGTATGCAACGAAAGCGTAACACAAAAATGTTCTATTACATATTTGTGTTCTGTTGGGCATGGTCTCGTGAATATTTTCTTTCCAGTTATGAGTATGAATGTTAAATTTCAATAGTAATAATAATAAAAGGTCAACTTATATAGCGTCGTGTAGAAACCAGATTATCATCTAACTCCAGATTGACTGATGTAAAGCATTACAAAATAAATATATAAGTTGAATGTAAGGATAGAAAAGTGGTGGTTTTAATTGTTCAATGTGGTAGCAGTGTTATCAATTTTGTTGCGGGCGTGATATCTATTTTGTAGCAATGTATCTTCAAATATTACATGCTTTTCCCCGATTCTCCGAATGATCAGTGTATTGGCTTTACGTCAGTTAGTAAAAAAAAAATACACTTTTGGCCAATTAGGCATAAATGTAATTTTTTAATAAAACACATTTGGTCGTCAATTTTAACAATCGTCAATGTAAGTTGAACCTACATACCTGAAATAAACAGAAAAAGATAGATTTTTTTAATTTTTATCATATATTATATTAATACAAACATAGATATTGGAATATACATATTTAAAAAAAAATCTTTTTACGACTGAAAAAAAGGGTAGATCACAATAAATTGCTTGAGAAAAGTGTGTACGGACAAGAACGCAACGAATCCTATGTCTTTTGATTAATTTAAAAAGCCAAATAACAATTTCAGATCTCTCTTTGTTTTGGCTTAAGCACCTTAAAAACCAATTGAATACCGTACGATAGCACTCAGCCTCCCGGTCCTGTGCAGCCTCGTCACATTGTTGACGATCTTCGTAGCCTAGTTGTTATGATACCTGTATTTCGAATCGAAAGTTGCGAGTTCGACTTCCATTAGTGACCATTTTTTATTTATTTAAAGGGGTATTCTCTTTTCATGGGCCGAAAAATCGACGATTTATAAGATTTTTTTTAGTGAACGAATTATTTTTTTAAATTGTTTTTTTAAGACATATTTATTTATCTTTTAAGAACATTTTCATAAAATTGTATAATAAAACAAAATAATATTTTTGTTGTTATTAAATCGGAAGTAAGACCGCCCGTACTTGGAGGGGGGACATTATCCCCATGATTGTGGCTGTTGTACTCGTCTAAAAATAAAAATAAAACTGGTTTACTCAGAAAGCATGTGGCTATAGCCGGTACCAGAATAATTAAAAAATAATAATTAGAAAAAAAATGGCGGCATATTGAAATTAAAAATCGATTTTTTCCATTTGTTTTGTCTTTAGAGGAGTGTAAAAAATCGAAAAAATGAATCGATTGTAATAATTCTGGTACCGGCTATAGAGAGAGGTATAAGAAAGAGAATAAGTACTTAATCATTAAAATCGGTAAATTAGTTTTTGAGTTATTATAGGGAATATTAAAAAAAGTGATTTTTCAGGAAACGCGTTTAAAGTTTCAAGTGTGATTTTTACATGAATTAAAATAAATATTTTCAACTTGCTGTTAATCAGCAATTTCAAGGCCATATAAACTTGTTTAAAAATCCCGACAAACTAAATATCAATTCATCATTGCAAGAAATCCTATTGGACGAGAATTCTTGGAAAATAAGGCTGCTGCCATAACAATAATATTATATAATATACTGCCATAACATCCCCGGAACCTGCGAAGCCCAGATCATTTTTCGAGCGGCGCGCTCGACTATAAACCCTCATAACTTTTCGAATTTTCAAGATTTTTGAAAATTTCTTACTGGAAATGATTCAGAAAAGACTATAAAAAAATAAAATGAAAACGATTTAAAAAAAAATCTAAATGAGAATACCCCCTTAATTGTATAAAAGTATTGTTTTCACTTAAGGCCTCTTGGCCATCTTTCTGCTTGGGCAGAAGAGATAGACACATACAATAAATATTCAAGAGATTGACAAATAGTAATAAACCAGCCAGGTTACACTGAATAAACTCGTCGGCGTTGCTGGACTGAGGATCTCCTCGCCATTCCAACGTCAACTCAGTTGGAAAACGAAGCAGTGCCGAGGAGTTTTTTAAAGTGAGTAAGCCGTTGCACACTCAGCAAAGTCACCGACCACACCGCTGTACTAGATCCGATGGCACACCGAAGTGAAACGATCGAAGCACACCGGCATGTTTATTTTCTCTTTTTGAAAGAATAGATATGACCGAAGTCATAGGTATATTTATACTCCAGAATACTAGGTGGAAAAATGCCTGTGTCTTTCTAGCGGAGGAGCAGAGCAATGAGTTCAAACCGGCGACGGGATGGAAGTCCTGTGCGTTACCGTACAGCTATGAACCTCAGCAATGGTTTACATACAATGGACCAGTATACGCACAAGGGACTTCCATCCACAAGATGACTGACACTCATACTCGATCACGAGGGATGAGTTATCAGATCGTATATATTTAAATGCTTTTATTGCTATCAAATAACTTATATTTTTTTATTGAAACGAAATAGAAAAAACTCTAATAGAACTGTATTTAAAAGTGTATTTATGAGGATAAATCTTTGTTAATAGGAAAGTTTGGCACTCTATTCTCTCTACCTACCCCAAAGGTATATGGCGTGATGATATAGAATCTTTATGTGAATCATCGAATGTCAAAGGCTAACTGGTCTGTATAAATTATAAAAAACTTAATGTTACATATATATATACATATTCGATGAGGCAACCAAAGTACCAATACAATGTTGACCAACAAGTTTTTGGGTGATACGGAAATCATGGACAAAACTTATATAAATAAGATGGATATTGATATTGTCTCAAAATGTTAATGTTTTTATCAAAGGATTATGTCGCGTTTGTTATCGTTCTAATAGTTGTATTCATAAGTGATGTATTAAGTATTGAGATAAAAGAAAATGGAAAGTATTCCAAAACGAAGAACGGTGTAACTTTTATTAGTGAAACGATCTCTAAATCAAACATTAACGCACCGGAAGGAAATGTGCTCTCCTTTATAACCTAACATAGTATAAACAAAACATTAAGGACAATACTTTGCCTCTGGAGTTGATAACCCTGCATCGACATGTGGAAGGTTTCGATTCTGCAAAGCAACTTGCATCTCGTTCTGCAAGTGAGCCCATGTGTTTTCTATATCTCAAGATCTATCCATAAAATTCTCGAAAAATTCAATTCTTCTTGTTCTATGTAAGCGTTGTTCCGCTAAAAACAAATCTAAGTTCTTTATCACTATAAAATAAGTCTTCCACAATTACGTTAGCCTACTTGGTAATATTTTGTGGTATACATACGAGTACATAACATATATTGAACTTAATTAAACATACATATTAACATGTATTAAATAATTTAAAAAAATGACTGGAATTTATTATTACTACTGCTTTTTGTATCTCCATGTTAGTTTAAGATAAATTTGTATTTTTTGTCAATAATTTTAAGTACTTGTATTTATAACTTGTTATATGTTCATTAGTATATAAAAGACACTGTTGTGTCGTAAATAAAATTAAATAAATATATTCTTCTTATCTTATGGGTTGCGCAAAAGTTCTATAGCTTAAGTTAATAGGTTCATATATACATTCATATAATCACGCCGTTTCCCTACTGGTGTAAGCAGAGAGGACAGGGCGCCAAACTTTTTTAACTCGACACACATATTTCACCTCTTCCACATCTATATATCTTCTCATACAAATCCTACGATTTCTCTGACTTTTTCCATTTCCTGCTTTTAAAATATCAATCACTTAATCCAACCATACTTTCCTACGCCTTCGGTCCATATTTGTACTGTGTTCTTGTGAATTCTTGATTCCCCACGATCTATAATCTAGTAACTATCAAACTTAAACAAAAGTTCTAGCTTTGTAGTTTATGGTAGAACACATACCACAAATCCGAATGTTTTAGGTTCGATTCCAGATATTGACGAAAAAGTGCCCCCACAATTTTTTTTTATCGACAACGGATTTTGAAACATAATTTTAGTGCACTTCCGTTGTACCCGTACAGTAAAACCAGGCGGATTTCTCGCAATTTGACAATTTTTTTCCAGCCAACCAGAAAGATGTTAAAGAAGTCTTTTAAATAAAATTTGATGCCTGCCCGTCAGATTGCATACAACAAAATGTCAGCGCAATCCAATCCAGTCGATGATATGTCAAGGTTTTAACTAACTAGTCAATCTTTGAAAAATAATCGGTTTTACATTAAATGAGAACAAAAGTAGAAATCGCACCTGAAACGAAAGACTATCACATTTCTAAATATCTCGTGAAATCACATAAATTTTTTTTACGGAGAAATATTGTTTTTAAAACGATTAATCGTCACACTTCTTGATTCAGTTCTTAGACAGAATACGACGTTTTTTGGTGATTTTTAATTATTATCACCATCACACTTTGTCTCTATTGGTGATGGCAGGAAGAACGAATTTCCACAGTGGCCTCGCATCCATATTTCGCTTTGATCACGTCCATGAAGTTTGTCATACATATCTGCTGTTTTTAAGATGTTCCAATCTCTCGTCTTCCAGAATGAACCAAAAACCGTGCCAACTGAGTAAGAAATAAACCGAAATTCTGAATGTGTGATAAGCTTGTTTAATATGCGTGAAAGCAGAAGTGAAATATGTGTGCCAGAATAAAATGACGGGGAGATCTGTTATCTCTGCCTAGCCCAAAAGGAGAATGGCGTGATGGCGATGGTGTCGTTTAAGAATATGATTAATTTGGGCATGCCTCATATTAATATGCCTTTCCGAATTTCCCATATTATTTATAGTATGAGAATCGATTTTATATTATGTTTTTTATCATTGTTTCCACGTGTTTAAACTATTTCAATGTATTTTTTTTTTCAATTACTCCTACATTGTAATAATCAAAAAGGACAATTTATATAACGACGTTTAGACAGCAGACTATTCTCAAGGCAATAATGTACTCGTATCTAAATATAACATTGTACAACAAAACTGTCGAAATTATGATAGATTCAGAAGTTTCTCATTAAAAAAATCATTAGGAAAATTGTCAAAACAAAATTATTTCAATATCATCCAAGAAACATGGCGACCTCCGTAGCCTCATTGGTAAGATGCCTGTCTTCTTTGACAACCTATGGATTCCGCGTTCGATTCCCTGATTTGAAGAATGTTTCCAGTATGGTATTCACTTAAGGCTTGTTTAACAGCTTTCAAGTTGGTTGGAAAATTTTATGGGGTGCCAAGGTATGAAAGAAGACGGAACGATGACAAAAAAAATAACTTGAATGAATGACGAAAGAGTGACTAAACGAATATACATGTCAAAGAACAAGGTGTGCGTGAAAGAGATAGACCAAGAAAATATGGTAGAACCAAATGGACCAGATTTTAAAAGAATGTAAAATTATGAATAATAGAAGAAGATTGTGCATGACAAGATGTATGCATGTGGTTGAGGCAAAAATTGTGTGCTTGAAGCGAAAAGTTTGGAGATCGGTCCTCTGCCTATTCCACAGGGGACACGACGTGATGATATGTAGCGATACACCCACCAGGTTTTACTGTATACAATGAAAGTGTAATACAATACAATAGATACTAGGATGGCTGACCCTAGTAGTATTTTTTTCAAAAGCTGAGGTTCAATTTAAATGCAAAACTTTGTTTTTTTTTAAGATTGTTAAAAATAAAATGACATGTAGGAAATTACAATAAAATTAAGTTTGTTCATAGTTATAATATAATATATAAATTAGATTAATTCTTAAGATATAAATTTGTATTTTTTTTTTATTATTTTTTTTTATCCACTTTGCACGGATTTCTCCTGTTACACAAAGAGGGTCTGCTTCTAGCGTTAGCTTATTCGTTAGGAATAATATCAGCCAGGATTCTTCTCATACTGCTAGACGGTACCGAGAATATATCAACCGTGTCATTCAGTTGGTTCCATATCTCTATACCACGCGTGACTGAGTGTTTAGCCATGATATTCGTCCTGTAAGTTGGTATGTAGAACAGGGGGTGATTCCTTGCACGGCTATATTTATTGGGTACATATAAACTTAGTGCTTCTAGAATCGCGGTACAATTAAAGGAACCTTGGAAAACCTTTATTAGGAATATCGCAAAGGATTCTTGTGTCTTTGGCAAATATTTGTGTTACAGATTACTTAATTAAATAAAATGAAAAAAAATTCAATAATATTATAAAATTTCATCCTAAATCATGAAAATGCAACAAGTGGGAAAATGACTTTGTGGATACTTTTAATATATGGTCGACAGTCCTCCGACATTTCTTCAATCTTAGGTCTTAACTGGGAGACTGGTAAGTCCCATTTACTTTTTGATTATATTGTATTTTTTTGTAATTTGCTCTATAACGTCATTCTCGATGACGAAAATAAAATCTTTGCCATTGACAAAGATTTTATTTTCCCTACTCAAGTGTTATATTGTTGATTGAATTAAATTAATTGTATATTATTATTTTGTATCTTAAGCATAGTATTATGATATATATTGGTAGTTTTATGCATCATGTTTTAAAATATGTGTACCCTGAATTTTTTTTGGATGATGTCGACACATTATTGTTTCACATTTTTTACTGTGAAAAGACACTTAAGTGTAGTGTATTTTGCTCACAAATAAATAAATAACGTAAATTTGAGCTTTGACAATGTTGCATAAAAGTTGCATTACGTAATGAAAACCAGTAAAAAATTATATACATCAGGTTGCATCTTAATTTTTATGCAGTTGTACTCATGCATACGCAAACGCATAATGCAACAGTTGGAACCAAAATGTCGATTTCAAAATTTAGTTCTTTAATTTTACGTGTCTGCTGTATGGCAGTCGTTATTGAAGTGAGCGCTAGTTTAAGAGTGAATAAACAAACTAGAGCTAATGAAAAATTATATAGTGAAATTAATTATATTGCAGGAAGAAGTGAACATTTTAAAACGATTTATTTACCGAGACTAGACAAAGTGACACGAAATGGATTTGATCCGATCAATTTCACTGGACAACTGTTTAAAGACGTGTTCCGACAGGTTCCAAATTTGGAGAACAAAAAACAGTTTGAATTTATACGCGATCCGTATCCTTTACCAGGTAAGAAGTTTTTATTAAATTCCGAGAAAATATTCCATTCAATGACAATGGTTTGCATACTTCTGAAGCCTTCCGGCACTCGTTGAGCTAAGATATTGTTTATTGCACTAAGAGAAAAAAAATGTATGTTTAGTAGATTTTAATTTGTTTTATCAAACACTGTTTATTCCACTTTTTGTAAAGATATAACCCTACCGGTTTCAAGGCTTTCCCGTCATCATCAGGGAGCACAAACAAGTCTTGTTTGTGCTCCCTGATGATGAAGTGAGAGCTTTGAAACCAGTAGGGTTATGCCGTTACAAAAAGTGGAATAAACAGTGTTTGATAAAAACAAATGACAATGTCTTGAAACCTCCACAATGTTAATACCTTAACTATAAATAATATATCTTTAATAGATTTACCATATTCGGTTCGACTATCTACGAGCTGTTTTTTTTTCTATATGTACCTATAAGTGTTATTTCATCCAAGAGTAAATTCATTCATCCATTTATTTTCAATGGATATCATATTGACATAATGAGTTGTGAAATATTATACTTACGAAACAAATACACATATTTATTTGTCAAAATTAATAGTGAGGGAGAAGTAAACCGAGGACAAGTGGAAGGAGACAGTTGGGAAATTTTTACTGAGGGAAAGGTAAGAAGTATAGGAAACAAGATGTATGAAAATATGTATGGATACGGACAAGGCGAGAGCTGTAAACATAGATAGAAAAGCGTGGCGATTCGTCCTTTTTGCTTACCCCAAAAGGGGGATGGCGTGATGTAGACGTGGATGAGATGTGGATGAGATGTGGATGTAGACGAGGCAAGAGCTGCGCGCATGGATATAAAAGCGTGGAGATCTGTCCTCTTTGCGCACCCCAAAAGTGACATTGCGTCATGGTATGTATGTATCATATGTATCTCGACTTAAGACCATCACGTCCTTGTATCCTTCATATATTCCTTAGGATAAAAATGTTCGGTATTGGATTCCTCATCAGATGACCATACACGCCCTGTAGAGATTTAGCCACCCGGACAAATTTCCACAAATCGATCGATCACTCGTTGTCTCTTCCCAGTCCCCCTCTTCTTCCAACCTCCTAATATCTATCTTAAAACCAATTACTTAGTCTGCCAAGTGGCTTTCTCTATGTTGTTAGACCTGAATAATGTTCTTTGTTGAAAATGTCAACTGAGATCTGCTCACACGGAGTATCCATGCTAATCTCCGCGAACTTCCAAGTATATCGCTGGAATAAGTGGTTATCTCGTGAATCTTCCAGCTTCTCGTGAAGTTCTCAGTTTTCACTTTCCTACAGTATGTTTTGGGTCAAGTTTCTTTCGTAGTATTAGGTTTTCGAAGCTCAGTAACTTTTAATGGTCATTGAATGTCATTACTCATTCCTTGGACC
Source organism: Odontocerum albicorne (assembly GCA_949825065.1). Lineage (NCBI taxonomy): Eukaryota > Metazoa > Arthropoda > Insecta > Trichoptera > Odontoceridae > Odontocerum > Odontocerum albicorne. The sequence goes on from OX463858.1 coordinate 13,788,333, forward strand.
CATATTTTACGAGTAAGACGATCGAGTTGTATACTCTCAGTCTGGCGTTCCGGTACAAAGCCTAACATTCAGTAGTTTGTAAAGTTCTTCTGGTGCTCTGGTTCCACTGTGGTTACTTGTTTGGATGAAAAGAGCCGGATAATGATTATTATGGGAATCTAGAAAGTAAAGCCGGATAATGATCACTATGGGATTCTACAACGTAAAGCCGGATTATGATCATTATGGAATTCTACAAAGTAAAGTGATTTCATACATATTTACATACCATCACGCCCTTTCCCTACCAGGGTAGGCAGAAAGCAAAGATAGCCAGACTTCTCTATCTCGACAGACATTTCGCTTCTTCCACATTCATACATCTTATATAGCTCCATATATTTCTCTCCTCATATTTCCTTCATTTAATACATTCAACCATACTTTCCTTGATTTTCTCTACCACGACTTTCACTCAAATTCGTTTCACGTGCCCAAACCATCTCAGAAAGCTCTTCATCACGTCAGCTTTTAGTTCACAATCATCCCTAATTACTTAATTCCGTATTGTCATACACGGACACTCCAAATTTGTCTTTAAGTGCACGCCCACTCATTTCATTCCGTATTCTGTCAAATTCGTACACTATACCGCATTTATTCAGCTTCTTTCAGTCCTTTTCACGTCCACAATTCACTCCCATACATACAGTCCCAGTCAATGGTTTCAATATTAATAAAGAGATAAGACGAATTGTCTCCGATTATCAAGGTTGTCCATGTTAATAGGAAATAGGTGTAGCGGGCTTGGGTTTTGTTCGGAGGGTTATAATACAATATATTTTTTTCTTATTTCAGGAGGTCTGTCCAAACCTTATGACGAATATGATTTTGTCATAGTAGGAGCCGGTCCAACTGGATGTGTTTTGGCAAACAGACTCTCTGAAGGAGGGAAATGGACTGTTCTCTTATTGGAAGCTGGCGGTGCCGAATCCATCTTGACAGATATTCCACTAGTGTCGGGACTGCTATCAAACACTGACTATTACTGGCCTTACACAATGGAAAAACAAGAAGGAGCCTGCCTTGGTAAGATATTCCTCGACTTAATTGGTAGTAGTGATTTCCGTACAATCCATGTAAGGTTCATAGATCCTATTTCGTACGCATTGCGTCTTAATGCATACAAAGTAACTTAAGTATACAAAATCACAGAATAACACTAAATTGATTTATAAAGAAAAACAAAAGATGGGCATAATGAATAAATGATCAATTATTTAAATTAAATCCTAAGCATGATTTCCAATCTATTAAATAAACAAGACGTTTGAACACAAATGTTTCTTAACCAAATACTCGTGTGATAGTCCAAAACTATTATAACTATTACAATTATTATAAACCACAACAGTATTTTAGTAATATCTTTGGTCTATAGGAGTGTAACGTGGAAAAAGGCTGATAAATAGTGTAGAAATGCATGCACGTAGTCTAATAAATAGTGTAGAAATGCGTGAAGAATAAATAGGCGACTGAACGATTTGTATGACAGAATACGAAATGAAGTAATTAGGTATTAATGTTCATTTAAGACTGATGTATTCAGTAAGATGAAGAAAAGCACTCTGAGATGATTTGGGTACGTAAAACAACTAAATGAAGAAACACTAACGAAACAAATATACAGTGCAAATGTGCGTGGAAGACGTGGTGGAGGAAGACCAAGAAAAGTATGATTGGATCAAGTGAACACTTTGAAAGGAAATGTTAGAAGTAAAATAAATCGCCGGAGCTGTATGAGAAGATGCATGGATGTGGAAGGGGCGAAATACTTGTATCAAGTTAGAATAGCCAAACGCTTTGTCCTCTCTGCCTACTCTAGCAGGCAAACGGCGTGATGGTATGTATGTGTATATGTACCATAGATAACAATTACTCGAGAATAATTTTCATAGATTATTATTAATATTGACAAAATCTTTAAGGAAGGCATTAACTGTCCGGGTTGACAACAGCTTCCTATTCTTACACTCAACTTATATATATTTATTTTGTAATATTTTAAATCTGTCAATCATAGTGGGTTCGATTCCCGAGTTAGAGCGCCCTTGAGGAGAATGTTCTCTAAACAGAGCTATATATAAATTGATATTTTTATTATTACAGAAAAAAAACGTATCAGTGCTGTTTTTAAAACTGCATATGATTCTTTGTCGCCATTGTTTGTCGTTAATACAGGACTAATTTAAATGAAAACAACAGAAGAAGCAGTTAAATACAATGAAATTTCATATGTTCGTTCAATTTAGCGGGGATTTTATTAAACTGCCTGTTTACACCCCTCACCAAGCGTTCGGGATTAGAGTCAAAGAATTATGGTAAACCCGTGTATGTTGTTATGCAATAATATCAAAGTATTCTTATTGTTAAAAATATTTCGCGACTTGTTCAAAATGTCAACCGGCCCAATTTTTAGGTCGTGACATTTGACTGGTTAAGAAACTTTGTAATACACAGATGGCATTACACACATACCTCGCTACACGGTCTCTTTTTTAACGGCATTTCTAAAAAAAAACCGAGTTGAAAAAATAATCGATAAATTCACTTTCCGGAAAAAATCGATATACGGAATATTTTAAAATTGGAATTCAAATGAAGAATTGTGCGAAATGGACCAACCATAAGCGACACGAATATTTCCCAAGAATTAATACTGACGAAACTAGTCGACGCTTTACCACATTTTGAAAAGATAATTCTAATTCTAATTGAAAATGATCCAGATAATGATACAAGCTCTAAAGTTTCTCAAAAGCTAAATGAGAGTATATATAATTACGAACAGTTGAAAGTGAAAAAGATAAAATATGCAAAACAGTAAATTTCGGATGGATATTTATATCCAGTTCCTGTTTCCTAATCGACTAATTCTGATAAGGAACCATTTAATTATTGATTATAAATCTTTACATTTGTTTAACATATGTACACATCTTATATTTCAGAGTAAAATCAAGACTTTCCTCAAATATTTCATTGAGTTTTTTCTCCATGAAACACGTCATGTACATTTAAATGTATTGATTAAATGTATTTAAACAGAAAAAATAATTCTATACACGGAATTTCAGACGGACAATTTTTCAGAAACATCTCTTCCGTAAAGCGTAGCATGGGTGTATTCACACGGCAAAACCAAATCCGAGTCTTGATCAAAATAAATTAGGGATCTTCTACATAATTTCAAAGGTGGAAAGAGAAATTGAACGGCGTGTTGCAATACGAAATAAAGTCAATGAGTTAAAGACATACTCAAACGAAGATATAACATATCAGTACAATCACTGATGTATAGAAGTGAAACCTGGACATGAAAATGAATTAAAGGAGTCGAGTTAGTGCGGTGGAAATGTGTGTACTGAGAAGAATATGCGGTGTGTCAATGTATGATAAAATAAGAAATGTAATGTTAATGATGAACGTGAGCTAAAAACTGGTGTGTTAAGTAGGGTGAAAAAAAAACGTTGAAGTGGTTTTGACATGTACAGATGTATGACGAAAAGTTGACTAAAAAATAGAATTAATTAATGTGGTATGGGACGATCGAGAAAAGTGTCGTTGGACAAAGTGAATCAAATTTTGAAAGAAAGAATGATAATAATAGAAAGAACTGTAAAATATGTGGATGTGGAGGGGGTGAAGGAAGTGTGTCGTAATAGGAGAGATTGGTACTATGTCGTTTCTCCTGCCTTCCCCAGCAGGGTAACGGCGTGATGGTATGTATACACAAAATGTTAAATGTGTTTTCTACAGAATATATTAAGCCTTTCTTTAACATTTTTTGAAATAAAATCTCCTTTGTGAACATAAAATGGTAAAACTAAAGTCATGTGTAAAGTCATCCGTCATGTTGGTCCAGAGTTGGGTAGAAGACTTATTATACATCTGGATTAATAGATTATTATATGATCTTAATATATAAGGATTTATAAGCCGTATTTTTCTAGGTGTCCTGAATGAAACCTGTTCAACCTCGGCAGGCAAAGGTTTGGGGGGAGGCACCTTGGTGAACTACATGGTGTATGCAAGAGGGGGAAGACAGTACTTCGACAACATCGCAAAAGCTGGGAATAAAGGATGGTATGGCTCACCATAGCACTTTAAGCTATGTACTATACTGATTAGAGCGCGCTTACACGTATGATCAGCAAACAACGTGCACTAATCAGTTAATGACTTAAAATTTTATTGAAAACTGCAAAATAATCAAAATATTACTGTTTTCAAGTTGTAATTGGTCTCTTTTACATATACACCTTCTCTTAATAGGCAAATAAATGCTAATTAAAACATTGATCTTCCTTGAACAAACAGGAACGTCGATCTTGAAGGAACAGGCGAATGCGTGTTCTTTTCGGAATGCCTTCAAATGACATTTTCAGATTTATTTACAAATTGAAGATTGCTTGTCCATCTTCCGCTTTTTCGAAGGGATCTCCCGTAAGCATTTCATCGGTTTATCTTCGGACTGATTGACTTCTCCGATCTAGTGGTGCCAAATGATAGTTATGTTACATTTCAGGTGTTCTATGAAAGTACTAGAAACATGCTAGGCTGTTTAAACTCCAGGACTTAAGCCACTTTATAAGTATATTTACTACGCTGCGAATCTATTATTTTCTCTTTTGTCGTCGGACATTTAGTCCGTCGTTGCTATTATAATATTTTCACACAGGTTTGTCACCATCGGAGGAATTCCTTTGGGCAGTTCCATCTTCGACACTAAGGCCTCGGCCACACAGGTAGAAGCCTCGCTTGATGCTTAGAGCTATGTTGCGAGTTAGGCGGCATATCCTAGCGAACCAACGTACCGCATACTATCGCAGTAGCCACACTGCACGCTTCGCTCCACGTTGCATGACGATTAGTCATCGAGTCTTCTAGCGAACAGACGTATTGGTTAATTTACAAAATGGCGGAAGTTTGAATGACAGCGGTGTATAAAAGGGAGCCTTTGTGGAACCCATCGAGCAAATTATAGAAAAATGTACCTGTAATAAAATCACTTTGGAATGAAGTTGCACAGAAAGTAAATAAAGATGGTAAGTTAACATATAATGAAATTGGTTAGTTTTGATAGTGACATCGTGTGTTGACTCAACCGCTCCCAACTGTCAAATGAATTTGTGCGTAGCACTTTGGTGTGGCCAAGCATGAAGTCATCTAGTATATAAGTCACGTAAAACCTAGCTTAGCACCTAACGAAGCACTTTGATGTAGCCTCGGCCTAAGTGAAGTCGCGTTCATAATAAATAAACATTTCGAACTTCTGGTGTAGATCGCGAGAGATGGGGACATTTTGTACTACATAACAGCGTGGGTGGTGGTGGGATCGAACTGAACTGTCTTGGTCATATTTTATATATCTACAATTATGTTCAGGTGTCCGCGTTATGGGTCATTCACCGCTTTTGAACCGAGCAGGTTTCCGCAAATTTTGGGCCTATTAATCTGTGATCAATAATTTTGATTATGTCGCTCTCAGCTTGGCCAGCTTGGTTTCTCCACTTTTTCTAATTGTTACGGCAAAGATCCATTCCACTACGAACAATATTTAGACCATGACCCAATGAAACTCTATGATCCGTAAAACACTTCACTTCTTTGACCCCTTACTGAAACCCTTCCAGATAGGTGGACGCAGACGGTTTTCTTGTAGTGGTGTATTTTTATTTATTATAGTTTTTATGTTATTTATAACTTACTGCCAACTGCGAAGATAGTCCCTTACCTGTAAAAAAGGCAAAGCAATATTAGCATTTTTTCTACTTATGTTCTATTTGTTTATAATATATATTTTTAATAAATAAAAATAATAAACACAACGGATATTTTAGAAGTTATCTAAAAGTTTTTTTTTTCTAGGTCTTACGATGAAGTTTTACCATATTTTCTGAAGTCTGAAAAAGCCAATTTGGATGGTCTGGAAGATACGCCGTACCATGGGAAAGATGGGCTGCTCAATATTGAGCAATCTTTATTTTGGTAAATAATAACATATACTTTTGTGTTTTCATTTCATATTCTTGCAAATTAAGCTTATCAATTAATAAATTATAATGTTACATCAACAGGACTGAATATGGAAGAGCGTTCTTGGAATCAATGAGGGAACTCGGACAGAAAGTGCAAGACGTAAACAATGAAGAAGGAATGGGTTTTGGTCGAGTACAACTGATATCACAAAAAGGACGTCGTCAAAGCGCAGCCAAAGCCTTTTTGTATCCTTTTAGGCATAGAAAAAATATGCATATTCTACCACGAAGCAGAGTGACAAGGCTTAAAATTAACAAGAATACTAAACGAGTCGATTATGTAGAATACGCTCGAAACAGAATACGTTACAAGGTCAAAGCTAGAAAAGAAGTGATTCTGTCAGCTGGACCACACAGCTCTCCAAAGATATTGATGCTATCGGGAATAGGACCAAAAGATCATTTAGAAGCAAACAATATAGAAGTTGTAAAAGATTTAAAGGTTGGAGAAACCTTTTATGACCATTACGCATTTGGTGGACTTTTTTTCATCGTAGACGAACCAAATCGCAACAATCAAACATCAGGAATGGAGATTTTTTCATCAATTTTTCAATATATAGCAAACGGAACTGGATTCGTTTCTACAGTTTTTGGAGGCGAAGCTCTTGGTTTTATTGACGTGTCTAAGAACAGGAGTGAAAAAAATGTTGTAGAACTTGCATTTGGTAATGTGCCTATTGGATCTAACGCAAGACTTGGCCAGGCTATCTTACAATTTGGAGAAGATCTTTACGAAGAGTATATAGTACCTCTAGCAGAGAAGAGAACTGTTTCTGTGGTTCCTATACTCGTTAACACAAAATCGAAAGGTTATGTGAGACTGAAAGACAATAATCCATTTCACTGGTTGAAAGTTTACGGCAATTCTTTGTCGGACGAACGGGACATGGACGCGCTTCTCTCGAGCATAAGATTCGTACAAAGAATGGAAAATACAAAAGCTTTTAAGAAGTTCAACGCGAAGTTGTACAAACAGCCTATACCAGCTTGCAAATCCTTAGAATACGACTCAGATGACTATTGGAGATGTGGCATAAGATGGTTAGGGATAAATTTTCGTCACCCAGTGGCGACCTGCAAGATGGGACCAGATACAGATCTTATGGCAGTGGTAGATGAAGAATTAAGAGTGAGAGGTATCAAAGGACTAAGAGTTGCAGACTCCAGTATTTTACCACTCCCTGTTTTGGGTCATCCAGTAGCTTCTTGCTTCATGGTTGGCGAAAAGGCAGCAGATTATATAAAGGACGCTTGGAGAAATAATTCATAAACATTAATTTATTTAAAAATTGTTATACAAAGCAATTTACGAAATCAAACTCCACATAATTATGAAGATTAAATTGGGGGTGTAACCAAGAATTCTTGATGGAGTTCTATAAAGTTTATATTTTTACTGTTTAGATATTAAAAAAAATAAAGTACTTGATATTTTATCACTAGTTTTATGAAAACATTGAACTACTTTCCACTAGTTTTATTATGACGACCTTTATTTCCTAGTTGGCAAAACGCTGGTCTTCACCCAGGGGTTTCGGGTTCGATTCCCGATAGTGCTAAAAAAATCTCAAAAGGATGTTGCCGTACACGTACGATGGCGAACTGTAAGTTGCTTGCATACTCCAGTGACTTTTAACCCGAAGGCTTTAAAGATTACAGGGGCCGAAGATATTATTATCTCCTGACCACGCTCTTCAGCATATCCGTATTATCAATTCAGATTTGTTGAGAAATAGCATATGAATGAAAAAAATAAGATACTGATCTGTTTCATTCTTTGAGATTCCAAAGAATCGCAAAGATCTATATAATACTGACGATTTTATCAACTTAAAAACTATGCTGGTAAATAATCTTGCTATCGATCTCTTGTAGTTGTTCCCCGTCTTCAGTAGTTGCCAATAACTTTGCTTCTTCCTTGGAGCTTAGTTGATTATCGGATCAGGAGGATTTACTGATTTGAGGTAACATAATTAAATAGACGATATCTCCAAATAATACATGCATTAAATCAATAGTAAGTACAGAGTAAACTCTTTAAGCTACTAGATGGGCGATAGCTATTAGAATGATACCTTAGAACGAACGGACGAAAAAGAGCTATATTATTTGTTGAAAGTAAAAATTACGTGTTACGTCTTTTATGTCAGTGATTTCCGGGATTACCTTTACCACTGTTGTATCATATGCGTGTGGGGTGTTTATCTATGTATACCATAATTTGAGGAAGTATTTAAGTAGTTCACTTTAGTTGTTTATTATTGTTTATTATTATCTTCGCTTTAGTTGTTTAGGGGTCCTCCCTCCAAGCCCGATACGTCGCTGAATTCAGCCCGAGATGTTATAGGCGAACATATCCAAAGGGATGAATCGACTTTCAGCGGAACTGGCGGCATCGTCAGGTTCCAGCGTCCTCCCGATCGCCCCGCCCCGTCCCACAGCACCCCGGCTCCCAGGAACAGCAAAATACTGTCCGCCGCGCAAGACGACAGAGAATGCACGGCTCGGCGGAGAAGATGTACATGATGTTTGATGGGTATTTTTAGATTAAATATAATATGCGGTAAAAGTGTAGAGTGTGAGGATGGAAAGGTAGCGGCTGCGGCCTTACAAATTGTAGATTCCCCGCATTTGCATATGCGTAAGGGCTTATTTGGTGAGGAAACCGCAGAAAACTCACCAAAAGGAGGGCGACCTACAGAGTACTTCTGCAGGTCTTCCGCTATGTGATACTAACACATTCGACTTATCTAATGATGGCTTAGAATATTTTACATTAAATATTGATACATTGATATTGATCACGGAAAAAGAGGAGCTGATAACCGAATTGTTATTCTAAAAATATGCTGAATAACAAGAAGATTTTTTATATATTGTATATGGTACATCGGTATTTTCCTTTCCATCATACCTTTCTTTTCCTTTAATTGATGATAGCTCACTTTTATTTTTACTGTTCCTATATGTTGTTCTAGAATTTTGTACAAGTGACTAATAATTTGACGTAGTCCGGGACAGAAGAGCATACAACCTGAGGACGAGGAGAGCTGACCCCAACAGTCTTCGCAGACAATGAGTTGGGATGGAGCCAGGGAGAGATACTAATGATTTGAATATTTTTAAGTACTATATAACTTCCTATATTTACTTTTTCTGATTGGTTGGATGAGATTGCCGCATGGCAATAACTCCGTCAGATTGTTTTACAAAGAAGTATTACATAAATAACTATGTCAGATTGTTTTACAAATAAGTGTTAAAAAAATAACTATGCCACGGAGGTCATCAAAACAAGTTTAAAGAGATTAAAGAAATAAAAAAAATCTAATCATAATAAATAACTCGTTAGAGTTACTTAATGACTTATCTTAAATATTAAATCATTGTATGTATCAGATCAGTTATAACTTAAACTGGTTTTGCTTGTATACTGTTAACATGATCCACAAAGAAGTTAGGTCAATGTCTTAACTGTGATGAACTGACGAGTTCAGTCAATATTTGAATAAATCCTAGGCATAGCAAAATACGGGTTAACGTACTTAGAACAGGAAAGCCTTCAAACTGGTTAATACCGTACATTGAAGTTTATTCAGATAAAAGTACACGTGTTTAACAGTAACAAGGAAGTACATATTTGCAATACATGCGAGCTGTGAGATGCTGCATCGTCTTTAGTTCAAATCTGAACGGTGGTTAAGCAAGTTCTTGATATACATAATAGAAGTGCTTACAGGTTGAAATATTCACAGTTAATAAAAATGCAAATTAAAACTCAAATACTTATCTCAATTCATACATATTCACAACAATTGTTATATTGAAAAGTATATCTTATTTGATAAAACAGAAGTGACAAAAAAAATAAAACAAAATTCTAAGAAGTTAAAAAAACTCATTGATTACGTAAACGAAGTTTTTCGATTAAAAAAATAACATTTTTTAATAATTTAAAAAAATATAAGCTATTATAAATTTACAAATCGACTTGTTGAAATGTGTTGAAAAAATATTTTTTTGAAACGAACCAAGATGATCACGAAACAAACAAAATATTTAATTTTGCTTTTAATTCAGCTCTTAATATTAATAATTGAAATTCAACCAAATATAATTCCAAGTGAACAGCGAACGGGCAAAACATCTAAAACAAACATAAAAGAAGTTTCAGATAAACCAGGAAAGGTGATTGACGATTCTTCCATTATATTCGAAGATCAAAAAGAAGAATTAAATCAAGATAGTCATAATTTACCAAATGCCAATGACAACGTTTCGATAGAACAAATGAAAGAAGATCAATCAAAAGGAGACAGCGATGAAAGCAACGAGAACAAGGATGAAGAGGGAACGGAATTACTCAAAGGAAGAAGTTTATTCAGCATCAAAGCGAGACTGATACACGAATTGTTCAGACAAAGTCCGATTTGGGAAAGGTACCAGAATCCTGTGAGGCCTTTCGAGTATTTGAGGGATGATTATCCGTTGCCAGGTACACTGAAATAGTTTTCATATAATTTTCAAAATAATTAAGTATTTTAAATAAATTATATCAAAGAATAGCATTAAGCAAATCATGATACATGTATCACTATAGTTCGGAAATTCTAGGATAAGTCCTGTGACAGCTCACAAATTTGCCCCAATACAACCTTATGTAATGTATTTACCTAAATAACTTGCTATTTATTAGAATTGAGGCTTATATTAAAGTTGATAAAATAATTAAAATTACTGAAGATCGTTACAAGGTTGTATTGGGGCAAATTTGTGAGCTGTCGCAGGACTCATCGTGGAATTTCCAAACTATAGTCGTAAGAGCTCTTTAGTTAAAATTAATTACTAAATTTTCATGATCATATTTACCCTGTACGTTCCATGGATAAGTAGATATTAACAATTAGATTTGAATGTTAGAGATATGGGTGACGTGTGCAAGTTTAGGAAGTACTTGAAGGTATCCTTTTTAGAAGATTTTATCAAAATGTATGATTAAATATGAACACTACACACAAATACTACTTACTATACCTACACCTAGAGCCTTCAAATGTACTATCACATATCGGAAGATCTACAAGGATTTTTTGTAGTTCGTCTTCCCTAGATAAGTTTGGAGATGCAAGAAAGTACCTAATTTAATGGTCGCAGTCACTAGCTTCCTATTAGTGTACTCAACTTACATATATTTATTTTGCAATATTTAAATCTGTCAATAACTTTGGATTCGAGTCCCGAATTGAGGATAGGTTTTCTTTTCTTTAAACGGCGCTATATCCGTCTTTGTGGGGTTTGTGGGCGTATATTCAAATATGTGTTCATGGATTTCGTGGAGATGGATAGTCATTTGAATGTTTTTTGCGACCATGTAACTTGCTTTATTTACTTTTATCTGAGGTTGCCGCCTGGCAATAAGCCCGCCAGATTGTATTTGCAATAAAAATGTAAAATAAATATATAAATTATCGTTTTATTATTATAAAACTAACCATATTTTCCTGGAGTTTTTTTTGCTTATTCTCATAGTACCTTTCAACACATTCGAATTGGTCACCAGGATGTGTTAAAAAGCGTGACCGTGATACAACATTGTCTTTGGCCCCAACCATCGAGCTTTCAAACTTAGAACCACTTCAGTAGTCACGCAACTAGCAGTTCGTTATCGCACGTGTTGGTAAAGCTACTCACTCGCGAGTGAAGAGGCCACAATATGCTACACGTGTTTTTGGTTTTTTTCTAGGAGTGTTCGAGCCCTTTGAGGACTACGATTTCGTGATAGTGGGAGCGGGTCCAGCGGGGTGTGTGCTGGCCAACCGTCTCTCGGAAGATGGGAAGTGGACTGTGTTGCTCCTGGAGGCCGGCGGAGCTGAGTCCATACTGAACGAGGTACCTTCTGTGTCGGGACTCTTGCAAGTCAGCGACTACTTCTGGCCTTACGTGATGGAGAAACAGAAAGGAGTTTGTAGAGGTAAATGTTTTTTTTTTAACTGTGAAAAGTAGAATTAAGATCACTTCCAAAAGTCGGCGGAAGATATGTCATAGTACACTGTAGCCCAGACCTGGGTAAATATTTTGGCCGAAGGGCATTGAGAATTTGAATGTAAGAATGGGCCATAATATAAAAAAAATTGTACATACAATTAATTATCATAAAAAAGAAAATTATACAGCCAAAATAAAAAATATGAACGTGTAAGTTATGTAGATTAATAATGTATTGGTGAATTATGTACATACAAATTCATGGCAATGTATCACATTTATTCTTAGAAAGTGACTCGGAGCAAAAAAAAATTTTTTTTCGGTAGACGCAGGATATATAATATTTCAAAAATAAATAACTCTAAAAATAGTCAATGTAAATAAAAATTTGTGATCATTGAACGCCACATTAAAATACGAGTAGATCGAGGCAGGCCATATATGGTTCACGAACCGTAATTTACCCAAGGGTCGTAGCTAGTGATTTATGAAGATATCTGTCATATTTGGAGTACCACAAAAATCATTGGAATGACTCATGTGTCAATTAGCTTTGAAATTCTTCACGGAGCGATATTTCGAATTAGTAAAAAGCAATAATTGAAAGAGATACAGAGCCCTTGCACTGCTCTGATATGTTTTTTTTCTTTCCATCATAAATAACTTCATACTTAGTTTGTGGGACCGCTCCTTGATGGAATCAAGTGAAGTGACCTCTACGAGTATGTTAATCTGTGCATTATAAATCTCGTTATGAAAGAAAACGGTCTGTGGCATCTTGCGATCAAGCTACTGAAAAATAATTAAAAGAAATTAGAAACAGAAACCAAATCCCAGTTGTCGAAATAGTAACGAATCGACAATTTCTAGAGTTTCATTTCACTACATGTAGCGTCTGTTTTTTTTTATTTTTATTTAATAAAGTAATCCATAACAAACATTTGTCAATTGCTATACCTATAAACAAATTTATATCTTAAGAACTATGTAGTCTAATTTATACACGTATGTGTATATTATAACTTTGAACTAACTTAATTTTAATTTCCTATATGTCATTTTATTTTTGATAATCTTAATTTTAATTTCTTAGAAATATATTGTTTATAGTTAAGGATGCCAAATTCTTACATATCAGTAGTAGTGGAGTTAGATTACTTACATATCAGTAGTAGAGAAGCAGATTAGAGGCCCTAAAAAATTCTAAGTCAGTACATCGATGCGAACATCTCGTAAATACATATATCCCAAAAATCTCTCCACTCCTGGACTCTTCTGTGGCTGCCTGTGGACGGCCCCGCATTGTATCGCTAACATGTGATTTTGTACCGATTGTTTCTGGTGTATATTTTTCTAATTTAAAATTTTTTTTTTTTTTATATATTCTGTCCTAATGTGTTGAGATCTCACTACTGGCTTTTTATTTTTTGTTATAAGGTACATACTTTTTATTTTTTTTGTATAATTTTTGTATCCTTAATTTATATAAAAAAATATACATTTATCATAACGCCGTGTCCCTTATAGATTAGGCAGGGAGAATGGATCTCCATAATTTTCTATTCAAGCACAACTATTTCGCCTAATCCAAATTCATACATCTCGTCATGCACAATCTTCTACTATTCGTATTTTACTTTCTTTCAAAATCTAGTCCACTCCATCCAGCCATGTTTTCCTCGGTCTGCCTCTTCCACGCACATATCCAAACCATCTTAACGCTATTTTCGTTATCTTACCAGTATGTTTCAATAGTCCAAACCATCTTAACGCTATATTCGTTATCTTACCAGTATGTTTAAAAAAACATTCCGGTGTGCTCCGATCGTCTCACTTTGGTGTGCCATCGGATTCAGTACAGCGGTGAGGCCGGTGAGTTTGCTGGTGTGCAGTAGCTTACTCGCTTAAAAAAAGTACATGGCACAGCTTCGCTTTCTAATTGAATTGACGTCGTAGTCGAGGGCCCCCTCGCCATAATGGCGAGGGAGCCCTCGACTACGAGGCCCAGCGACGACGACGACGATGGAGATCGGCATTATATGATATCTACAAGTCTACATCAATAATTATATTAACAAGCTGGTAATAAAAGTTTTTATGAAAAGTTTCAGCTTCCACTTTGTGGAATTCAATATTGGAATATTTAACTGTTTTTTTTTACAATATCTTTTTTTTTTTTATATATATCGATTTTTTTTCTCTAAACTGACGTTTTAATTCCTAATTTTCGTTATACTGACTTTCTAATGTATTGTATGATTCTTATATATATTTAAATAGGCCAAGATCCACTATGAATTAATACCAATTATGAACATTTAATTTTAGGTATAAAAAAATCGAAAATCCAATTATCGTATCGTACCCCATCCCTAGCCAATGCAGACGAACGTAGTGAATTTTGACAAACGTCACCAAATATTGTTTGATTTTAACAAACTGCGACATTTTAGCTAATTTGTAACAAGATGTATTAATTTGTCATGCTTTTTTTTTTATGTAATGTATTTACCTAAATTACTTGCTATTTATTAGAATCGAGGCTTATATTAAAGTTGATAAAATAATTTAAATTACTGAACGTAGTTACAAGGTTGTATTGGGGCATATTTGTGAACTGTTACAGGGACCATGCTACATTTTCTCTAGCATAGATATAAAACGCTTATGTTCCTGTATTCTATTGCCTGTGTTTCTTAGTGCCATTCCAATTAATGTACTTTCACAAGTACATTATATTAGCAAATCGTGTAGCGGGAATTAATGTAATTAGTGTGATAGCGTAATAAGTGAGATTAATTTAATAAGTTATTTACTGTTACGAATTTCATGGACGACAAGGCGAACTACAGTCTCCATTATCGAAGAACTGAGAATCACCGACAGATTGTCGACAATATGCCTTCGACAAGTCCTCCACCTTTTTAGGTAAATTGCTCGTGGCCAAGGAGACAGTTTGGATAGGCTTCTGGTCACTGGAAGTGTGAAAGGATAACGCAGAGGAAGAGTCCCAATGCGTTGGAATACAAAGTGAGAGTGGGAAAAAATACCCTTAACAATTGCCCTTCGAACCGTGGAGTGCAGAGGTGAATGGAGAGGAGTTATCACTGGTTATCAAGGGAGTCACGATGCTCAGTCACGAGCTACACAAAAGGATGATGAATTTATTGTTAAATATTTTTTATGACGACTTTTAATTTCCATTGTATTCAATTTATTTGGGTTAATAAATAAATCAATATCGGTTATGATTTCCAGGTTTTGTAAACAAAAAGTGTTCGGCCGCATCTGGAAAAGGACTTGGGGGAGGATCTCTGGTCAACTATATGATCTATTCCAGAGGAAACAGAATGGACTACGACGAAATAGCAAACGCTGGAAACCCTGGATGGTAATGAATTGACACTTTTTAATGTTATATCTGCCCTTCTTCCCACCACCCCATGTTGGTGATTACTTCGGAAAAATCACCACAGTCCCCCGTATTATCCGGAAGAGCTCCATGAATCTTCTCTTCAGCTTAACAACTCGCTTGAAGATCTCGGTGACGCTCATACTCAAGTGGTTCTAAACCAGAAGTCTCGATTATTGAGGTCGATGATAATATAGTCTGCCGGACACACTCCTTGTTTGCATCACCAATCCTGATAGGTTGAGGGGTATCATACGTACCATACGAATCAATGAAAAAAAAATTTTTTTAAAAGTTCACCTAACACGAGTAATATATTATAAAATAATAATAAATAATTCATTTTTATCTCGGGTTTTATATACAACCATTTTGACACAATTGGATAGCTAGTATGCTTTATGTTTCATGTAATTTATTTTAATTCATCAATTAAAACAAAACAGGCCTGTCACTAATTTGTCGTGCAGATTTTGTTCATCATTTGGAAATCATTGAGCCAAAAATTCATTCATTATCATGGTACCTCACAACACATACGAATTGATGATGTGGACATGTTGAAGAGCGTGGCCGGGAGACAATATTGTCTTCGGCCCCAGTTATCGATTCTACGGGTTATGACTACTGGAGTAGGCAAGTAACTCATAGTTCGCTATCGTAGGTGCGTGATGGAAATAATACCTACCACACATGGATATGCCACAACACTCATATACGTTTAGCGCAGTGCAAGTATTGTTACTAATCAAACTCTTTAACCAGACTGGAATCCTTTGTTTTAGTATTTTCTTCTTTTTGAGTGCCACCGGGATCGAATGGGAAACCTCCGGGAGGAAGATCAGCGACCTTTCCATAAAGGCCAAAGAGGCCTTCAGTTAAAAATGATGGCGTACAACATTAATACTAATGCAATTTGTCAAGATGAGCTAATTACTCGTAGTTGGAACAAATTGTTGTGTAGCAATAAGCCCGACAGATGTACCATGTTAAACCACATTCACAAAACAATGAAATAAATAAATAAGGCCGATACTGCGAATCTCTATATTGTAACACCGGTATATGATGTAGGATGGTGGTCCGATTCTCGAGTCCTCACCGGGCGATAAACCAGCACATCTGTCGACCAGCTGCCAAGCAGCAACCTCGACATGTGATCCAACTAGCTCCAGGGGCTCACCCTTATTATGATTACTGTAGGCTCCTGCTGTGTCCGAGCACGAACCGTCTTAGTCATACCACCTCCTGACACCCACAATCCTTGTGATACATGTGCTCTCGACTGGGAAATCCTACATTTTGGGCATTGGTAACACGCCAAGATTCAAAGTCATATAGTAAAAAAAGGCAGGGTGCGGGCGCCAAAAAGCGGATACTTAAATAAGCTAGATAAGCTCAGACTAAACGTGGTCCAAATAAGCATTTACTTAAGTTTTTATTTTTCCAGGTCTTACGACGAGGTTCTTCCTTATTTCTTGAAATCTGAAAGGGCAAATCTAAAAGGACTAGAAAATAGCACACATCACAATAAAGATGGACTTTTGAGTATTGAATATAACAAATACAGGTACATATTTTCAATGTATAAAATATATTATTTCTCAATCAAAGATTTTAGCGTTTTCTTTGTGGAACTTCATATTACAATATTAAGCAATATATTACTTTGGTGTGCGTTTCTAACTCATATTACATTGCATACGAGTATATTGGAATGGTCACAGGAATATTTGCATTAGAATACAAGATCATAAGACATTGTAATTTATTTTATCAAACACTGTTTATTCCACTTTTTGTAACGGTATAACCCTACCAATTTCAAGGCTTTCACCACATCAGGGGAGCACATGTCTTTAAACCTCCACAATGTTAATGCCTTAACTATAAATACTATATAAGAGCATAAGAGTTGTCTGTCCTATAACAACTTCTTAGAATTTACAATCCATATTATAGAGACACACACATTACACACTTACCATCACGCCATTTCCCTGTCGGGGTAGGCAGAGAACAAGGCACCAGACTTTCCTATCTCGACACACATACCACTTACCTTTTCAACATCCATACACCTTCTCATATAACTTCTACGATTATTCTGCATTTCTACGTTTCCTTTTTTTATAATATCATTCACTTGATCCAACCATACCTTCCATGATTTCCTGTCACACGCTTTGCACTCAGATTTGTACTATATCTGTTTTGTTATTAGTTTTATTTATTCGTTACATATCCCATATAATCTCAGTGTGCGCTTCTTCATCGTACTTAACTCACCAGTCTTAAGTTCACATTCATCCCTTATCATGATTTTTCTCTATAATGACAGAATATGGATCATAGAGACATAATATTAAAGGGGTAGTTAAAATATTACATAAGTCACAAAAGTTATATAAACCAATGAATTTAAAAACATTAGTGATACGTAAAGCCATAAATAACCAAATAAAAAAAAAACTCATATTTTCCCCTTAGGGTTAATAAATTACACTCACACACCCCAAGAAAATGAACACCAGTATTGCACTTGGTAACAAACCGGAATCATTCCGCCACGAAAAAAACCTCGAGATTGACAGAAACACGTGTTGTAGGGATACATATAACTAGAAGAACAACAAAGTTATTCATTATCAAACATATTATTTCTCTTACATTTTTCATTAAATAGAAGTTTAATATGTTAAAACATTTACATATCTTGTTTTATATTATTTGATTGAAAGAAAGCTATTTTTTACAATATACAGTAAAACAACTTTTTTTTATATAAACTATACTATCTTCAATCGTGATATAGCATTAGATGTCAACTCCTGCAGTCCTCCAGGGAACTGCCTATTAAACATACCAATATCAAGATGTATTTTTTGTTTCAGAACCAAATATGGAATCGCTTTCCTGGAATCTGCAAAAGAAATCGGCGAAAAAAATATCGATTATAACAATGGCGATGGCTTAGGATTTGGTAGGGTTCAAATGTTTGAGAAAAATGGACGACGAAACACCGCAGCAAAAGCTTTCTTGTATCCTTTCAGAGGAAGAGAAAATCTACACATTTTACCCAGAAGTAGAGTGACAAAGATTTACATCAATAAATATAGTAAAAACGCTAGGTCTGTCGAATATATCCGAAACAGAAGAGTGTACAATGTTAAAGCTAAGAAAGAAATAATACTATCTGCAGGACCATTAAGCACACCAAAATTGTTGATGCTATCCGGAATAGGGCCAAAAGATCAGTTAGAATCTAAGAATATCACAGTTTTGAGGGATCTTAAAGTAGGATCAACATTTTATGATCACGTAGCCTTTGTAGGAATCTATTTCATAACTGATGACGTGCCAGAATACGCCAGTGATCGTGAGGCGTTCCTATTTGGAAGATCTCTTCATCAATGGTTGATCGATGGCTCTGGAAACGCTTCGTCAGTTTTTGGTATTGAAGCTCTCGGTTTTAAAGATGTTTCAAAGAATCAACAAAAAAAAAATCTGATAGAATTTATGTTTTTCGGCGAATCTATGGTGTCTACAAATGGAATTGGTAAAACCATACTTGGGATTAACGATAAATTTTACGAGGAATTTTTCAGACCAATAGCGAATAAAAAAACATTCTCTATTTACCCTGTCTTGTTGAATCCAAAATCAAAAGGACACGTTAAACTGAAAAGTACAAATCCGTTTCACTGGTTAAGACTTTACGGGAATATTTTAACAGATGAAAGAGATTTAGATGCTCTATTGGAAGGTATCAGATTTATTCAAAGAATGGCCCAAACAGAAGCATTTAAGAAAGTCAACGCTAGATTATATACACGACATAACCCGAAATGCAAGAAATTTAAATACGACACAGATGATTATTGGAAGTGTTCTATACGTGTTCTTGGTACGACCATTCGAAATCCAGTTGGAACATGTAAAATGGGACCAGTTACAGATCATGATGCTGTAGTAGATGCAGAATTGAGAGTATGGGGTACCAGAAGACTAAGAGTTGTTGACACCAGCATTTTGCCAATTCCTATTTCAGGCCACACCACGGCAGCTTCCTATATGATTGGAGAAAAGGCTGCTGATATTATCAAAAATGCTTGGAATAATAAAATTTAGCAAATCAAATTAAATATGAACACGCTCTTCCTTCAAATAAATCATCATTCACAAGTCTATGCAAATAGCTCAGTTCGATCCCACATCCACCGACGCTGTTATGGGGGACAAAATAAGTGCCCGTCCAGCACAATCTAAATTAGAAGATCGCAATCTTCTTTACTTTTTTTATGAATGCGACGTCACATGAAGAAGGAACTGCCCAAAGGAGCTCCTTCTCCGACACACCCGAGTCTATGCGAATAGCTCCCAAAGCTTCTTACACTTCGCTCTTTGCTATACTACATATTCATTGTTTACAATACAACCTGGTGGGTTTATTGCTATATGCTAATCCGTTCCAACTAACCAAAAAAGATGCCTTAGGTGAAATCCAGGCTGGGGAACCCTATTTAAAAATTGAGTACCACGTGTCTAACAATCCTCACCCTCGAGGTTAGCTCACAGACTCTTGCGATCTAGGCCACAAAGATCGACGTTGTTCCCCTATCATAGTGCCACATTGTAACTTATTTTTGTTATATGCATGCAAAAAATTCAAAACTCAGAAAAAAATGTTTTTTGGTGTATTTAAAATGCACCAGATAATGCATATATAATAGTTCAATTCTATCTTTAAAAAAATAATGCATACAATTATATACAAAGCAATGCCATGTTTCCATCAAATAACTGAAAACATCTAAAAAAAAACGAGGGTTGAATCTTTATTCGTATAAATGTTATATAATCGTCCTGTATACTGTATTGTATTGCCTGCCAGATTATACTGTATACACTTTCGTTGTATACAGTTTAATCTGGCGGGTTCTTGTGGTAATCAACTATAAGATGTGAAAAAGGTCTTAAGTGAAAACTAAAATAGAATCCTTTTAAAAAAATCTGGGTTCCAACGGGAATCTAGTCCACAATGCCTGATTGGTAAGACAGGCGTCTTACCATGAAGACCACAGAGGTCGTCAACGTATAATACAATATACTTATGTAATTTAATCGAAATATGTGAAAATGTGGACTTAAACATAGACAAACGATTAATGTTTGAATAAAAATATTTTCAAATTTCTTCTAGTAATTTATTTACTTATTTTCCAAGTATGTACATTTTTGTACAGTACACGATATTATTTATTTATTTCATTTACGGTCGAAGCCGACCTCCAAATAATAAATATCCTACAAATATTTTGTCAAAAATCAATTCTTGATACTTCCAGATTGCAATGCCATCTAACGAAAATGTATCAAACTAAAAATCTCGTAATAATCGATAGTTTATCCTCAAACCATGTAACTAGGCATATTTTCAAATTCAGAAAAAATTGATACGTTTAACTCTTCAGAATTATTGTATATTCACATAGACGCATTTTAACTCAATACTGGAACTGGAAAATATAATTAATAAACATCAGTGAACGAACACCTAAAAAAATATAACCGCATCTCGCCGCCAGAAGGCAGTAAGTAGCATAAAGCAAACACACAGGTCTCTCTAAACATACGTGCCGAAAACCGTATATTTTTCAACGAATTACTAATTTTATGGCTGCCATTGTATCATTTCAACCAAACTATGATGTTTTTCATTATTCTGGAAAAAAAATACAGTATCGAAATTTTTATAATTTTAACTGCATTAATGTTTTTGTTTACTGTACAACCATACTTAACAGGTTTAAAATCCGTATTTTTAAAGGTACCTACGGTGAAAGGGATAAGTTTGAGTTAAAATAATACTTACATATCGTCATGCCATTTACAAGTCGGGATGGCCAAAGAGGATAGAGCGCCATACTTTCATATTATAATATACTTACTTCGCCTCCACCATATATTTTCATAGAATTCGTTATATTTTTCTTTTGATTGTATGGGAAGGAAATGAAAGTAGAAATACGTTTATGAATGGTACAAACGTTTCCAAGAGGGCCGTGAAGATGAAAAATGTGGAAAAAATAAGGATGTTGTGCTTAGTAATCGCCGAATCACTATAAGGGAGGGTGCTGAGGAAGTTGGCAACTCATATGGTTCGTGCAAAACAATTTCTACCAACGTTTTGGGCATAAAACGAGTGGCAGCCATATTTGTTCCAAAATTGTTGATTTTTCAAAAGCCGCATCACAAAGACATCGCTAATCAAATGTTGGCTGAAATCGTTGACGACCCAGAATTACTTCAACGCGTGACGCGTGAAAACGCGTGAAAACAGGTGACGAAACAAAAACAAGTTTAATATAAATTTCCCAAATAAAAACCACGGTGAACACAACAATACCACCCCGACACATCAATTGACAACTGAATCTCAAAATTAGAAAATCTTCACTTTCGACTAGTATTTATTCAAGTCGTAAGTAGGACAAATTATTATTAGTATTTAGGACAAATATATGAGAATTGTGTTTAATGAATATGACCACTTCGCCACAGGCCTTGCCTAATAAGGTGGTTGTCTACATCAACAAAATGGAGGTTGAATTATTATGTACTTGTACTAATACTCGACAGTTCGCATTTTCCTTAAAACGATGTAAATTGTAAATGTTGTATTTGGGATAGTAAAAAATAAGATAATTTAAATAACATTTTGTCCTCAGTGAGATACAGGCAAAAGCCTAGTTTACTGGGGACACGACAAATGAAAGGCAACAAACTCAGATCCATTAAAATTGTGTATCCAAATTAAATTACCTGTTGTTTTTTCGCCAATTGTGTATTTATAGATTTTTTGTCATGTGTAAATAAATAGGAAACTGTACAATTATAATTAAATGCAAAATAATATTATATACTCGATGTTGCAAATATTATGTACCCACAAATACTGTTGCGAAACAAGGTTTAACAGCCTTCAGACGGAGCCAAGTGGCGTAACCCTTTCAATGGATATTGGAGCTAGGCCAAAACACTATTTAAATGTGAATACTCATGTATATTCAAGAATCGATACTAAAGAAACTCTTGAACCAAAAACGTTCCTGAAGAAGAATGAGATTTCTCATCTTGCTTACATAAATCACAATATCTTCAAGGGAAGACCGAAAAACTCGCAGTTTCGGAAGAATAAGTGCTAGCCAGTCTCTTATTTATTGTTGTTATTGATAATGTGAACCTTTTTATTGGTACTGACGACACCTGAAATCACTCAGAATTTTCGTTCACTTTTGACAGCTGTTTAATGTGTGGTAATTTATTTGAAAATTGATAATATTCAGCGGCGCTCAGTTTATTTATCAAAGGTTTTACGTCGGCAACATTGACGGGGTCTGCTACACGCACGTCATATTCAATTGTTAAACAGTATGCAGCTGAGTTTAAACGCGAACAGCATAATGTTGATGAAGGTCACCAATCGCAGCAATTACAGAAAACATCACCAAAGTCATGGACTTGTTTTTTAAGATCGTCGAATTATTGTTACGGAGATAGCAGAGGTGTTCAAGATGTCAAGTGAATAAATAGAATTCATATAAACTTTGCTACTGGAATTAGCGTTGTCGTTTTCTACGATGTAGATGCCAAGGCTTCTGACGCCTGAACAAAACGTGTTTGTGCCCGACCTTCAAGGAAATGTTAAATTATACTTAATGATCAATTCTTGGCGCAATTTGTGAAAATGGACGAGACCAGGATCACCCAGTACCAATCAGAGACTAAAGAACAATTGAAACAGTGGCGGCACAGCGGTTTAACACATCCGAAGAAAGCCAATTCAGTTTGGTCAGTTAACAAGGTATCAGTTTTCTGGGATTTTAAATGATTTATCATGATTAAAATGAACACCTAACCACTCCTCGTAACCCAACTGAGGGAAGAAATCGAGAAGAAACTTGGAATACTGAAAAAATCATCTTCACCAAGACAATGCGCCGGTTCACATAGTGATAGTTGCAATTAAAAAAGCTGGTGGAGCGCCACTCCACTGCGCTCCACCGCAAAAAAGCACTGACATTGCTTTAAAAAAAAAGGTGCCGGAGCTCACTTCTTGTATACCGTAAAAAAGGTGGTGGAGCGCCGCTCCACCGCAAAAAAGCACAGATTATAGTTATAATTCGTGTTTCGTGCCACTAGCTTCTAATTGTTAACCCATCCGCCTTATTCACTTGACATGGCACCGCCAGACTTATACATTTTCAACCTTAAAAAAATATCACGGCACGGAAAATTTTACTCGAACGACGCTCATAGTGACTATACCGTAAAAAAGGTGGTGGAGCACCGCTCCACCGCAAAAAAAGCACAGGTTATAGTTATAATTCGTGTTTCGTGCCACTAGCTTCTAATTGCTAACCCATCCGCCTTATTCACTTGACATGGCACCGCCAGACTTATACATTTTCAACCTTAAAATAATATCACGGCACGGAAAATTTTACTCGAACGACGCTCATAGTGACTATACCGTAAAAAAGGTGGTGGAGCACCGCTCCACCGCAAAAAAAGCACAGGTTATAGTTATAATTCGTGTTTCGTGCCACTAGCTTCTAATTGTTAACCCATCCGCCTTATTAACTTGACATGGCACCGCCAGACTTATACATTTTCAACCTTAAAATAATATCACGGCACGGAAAATTTTACTCGAATGACGCTCATAGTAAAATTCTTATTTAAAAATTAAAGCAAGAATCACGTTCCAATAAATCTTGGCAACTGACTGAAGTACTTGACTGCGGAAGGTAACACCCAAGGAAAGGTAAGGTGAAGGAACTTCACCGGCAGAAAAGGGTGAATTTTAAACTGTATCACACTTTCGTTTACAATACAACCTAGTGGGTTTTCCCATTTGGCAATACCTTCCAACGAACCAGAAAGAAACTTAAAGGGCCTTGATTGAAAACCAGTTAACACTCTTTTATAAAGAATTGGGAACACGTAACCCCCCGATATCACGTACATTGTATGACCCTCGTGAAGACAGAACAGTAGAAGCACTCACTCCAGAAACTTCAGAGTATTTTTTGCAATGGTGTTCTAAAATTTATTCATCACTCTAAAAAATGTATTGAACTACAAGGAGACTACATTGAGTAATACAATTTTGTTTAAGTTTTGTTTTTTTTTAATCTTTGGGCCGGAAACTTTTGGAACCTACGTATATACGTACAAACACACCAACATGCAGTTTCCCTGAAGAAATAGCATATACGAAAAAAACATCAGACTTTTCTATCACAGCATAGTGTTTCACTTCTTAGTTATCCCCAAAAATAGCCTCATAGAAGTACAGTATATACAATAGTTTCACAAACTTTTTCGCCCCGTAGACCACTTGCCAATTTTTTTGTTTTCCGTAGACCCCCTGCCTGCCTAGTATTGAATTTCCCTACACTTATTTACTTCAAATGTGTTTTTGACAGCTGACACAGTGCTGTTCAATTTGATAAGGTTTTTTGTAGAGTGGACAATCGTAAAAAAATAAAAACATGTACAATTTTTATTCACACTTTATTGAAAAGACACAAATTGCAAGTAAATATTTGGCTTTGGAACGAAACAAATCAAAACCTAGTAAAAATTCTTACATAAAATTAATACACAAATAATACTATTAATGAGAGGGATGGACCTGATGCTCTGATAGCAATGGTTCAATATTTGGCTTCAAATTAGTGAGGTATAGTCTTAAATCTCCACGTTCAGTGATTTGCACTCGATTTCTTTTTTTCGTAAGAAGATTGTCAACCGCCCTAAAACCTCTTTCCACGAGGTATAAAGATGGAAAAACTAACAAATTTTTTTTGTAATAGTTCATAATGCAGAATAAGCAACAGGAATGCGAGTATCTTTCTGAAGCCGGAACTGCTGATACTGGTACTTCTTTCTGAACTGCACTTCAAGTTCTTCGTTTGTACTTATTCCAATCAGTTCTTCTTGTAATATATACATGTATGTACACACAATGTGTGTTAGGTGTAATAAGACATTTACGGAACGCCTAAATATTGACGACGATCTGCCTAAATGGGATCTGTTCATGTGGACCCCCATTTACATCTCGTACCCCCCCCCCCCCCCCCATTTTAATTTTCTCGCTGGCATAGATCTCCTGCAAGTCGAAATCGACCTTTGGGGGTTCATATAGACCACTTTGGGAATCTTTGGTCTATACGATACAGACAAATCCAAGTTTTATCAATTTTCCTAAGCCAAAAAGTTTTACTTAGCTTTCCAGTCGTTGTTAAATCTTACAGTGATTCAATCAATTATGGCTTAAATACAAATGTCTACCCTTTAAGACATCTAACTCATCCACAGTAAATTTAGAAACACCCACATCTGGAAAGCTTTTACAATCAATAGATTCTTGAATCATACATATTAATGTTTGGAATTTTTACTTTGTCATCCTTTTACGTATTTTATGCGATTAATCACTCTGAAACACTTACATGATTTTTTAATTTTCGTGTGTATATTTAAAAAATACTTAGTTATTTAATACTACATTGCAAAAAAAAATTGTCGGACTTATCACCAGGCGGCAATCTCTTCCAACCAAATGTACAAAAGTAAATAAAGCAAGTTACATTGTCGCTAAAATTATTCAAATGATTATTCATCTCTATGAAATTTATGAACATTTAAAATAAAAGTGATATATCATTAATCAAAGGAAAAGGAAAGGATGGTGGAGAGGAAAGAAAAATCAGGAATGAAACACGTTATTTTACTGACTGGAAATTAAGAGTTTTTTCAGTCTTTTCTTAAAACCAGCAAAGGATGGAGCTAGTCTAACATTGGTTTGTAACTGGTTCTGGAGTCTTACCGGACAGTAAAGGACAACGTAAAAAAAAAAAAAATGAGGTTAACTGGGAAGGTTAATAAACAATCTCTGTCTGGGCGTAGCGCTAATCGATGACCGAGAAGACGCTGTAAATTTTCAGCAAGATAAGAGTGGGGGGGGGGCGAGACAGTTAAGGATATTATACAATACAATAGAAATAGTATGTGAATTTGGCGTATATTTTTCCCGTTCAACCAGTTCAGCGCCGTATACACGCAGCTTCGAAAAAACATCACATTAGAGTATAGTTGAAATCATTTTTATATTCCAATATTGAAGCATAATTTCAATATGTATAACATCATTGCATGTTTTAAAATACTGTTTCACAATTGCTATATCAGCATCGTTGAAGTATTTTTTTACGCCGAAAGATTTTTTTTTTAGGTTAGGGAAGAGATGGCAGTCTGGCGGTGCGATGTCAGGTAAATAAGACGGATGTCTCATCAATTGGAACCCAGTGACAAGCAACACGAATTACAAATGTTGATATATAGTACTCGTAGTAAAAAAAAAAGTTGCTTACTTTTTCGAACTCGAACTTTTTTACCTTTCCTTTGAAGTTAAAAAAAATAACGTTGAAGCTAAAAAAAACAGTCGTTCAAGTATCTGATATCTTCAGATATTTTTTTTATTATTTATGTACTATCCACAATACAGTATCTACAACTTAAATATAATAGTTTAAATGGAATGGCGAACTGTCGAGTACAAGCACAGAACAATGTTTTAAAACCTACCATAATGTGAATTTAGAGATCCACTCAACGGCCTGTAATGAAGTAGTCTAATTCCTTGATATTTACCTTAAATACTAAAATACACAGTTGTAACATTCACATCCTTAAACAAACTTAGATTCCAAATTGTTCACAATTTCAATCGCGTCACGATCATAACTACGTCAAAATTATGACAACACTCATCATATGCTCTATCATACATTCGCATCAGTTACTCACTCGCAGACATTTTAAATCTTCTGACTTCTAGGTCCCCCTTTCAAAGAGCCACCTAAACATATATTTTTTTTGAATTTTAACGTGCGACATTACAAAAATCAATATTATCATTCAGGAATTTGCCGCGAATTCTTGGCTCAAGGACCTGCGAACTAAATTCATTACGTCGCCTCTTGATCTTATAACTGTACTCTAACGCAGCTGCCGGCAACCTATGGCACGCGTGCCACTAGGTGGCACGCCGATGGGGTTTTTTTGGTGGCACGGCATGAACAAAGACAAATAATGAAATTTTTCGGTACATTAACAAATTACACGCATAATTATTTAAACGAAACGGCTCGTTTTCTTACACGAAATTGTTAGTTTTTGGGGAAACATCAAAAAAATTCTCGCAGCGCGGGCAAAAATTCTCATTTTCTTAAACGAAATTATCAGTTTTTGAGAGGGAAAAGTCCATTTTTTTGCTGAGAAAAATCTCGCTTTAATTTTGAACAGGGCCTCCAATTTATATTGTGCATGAGGTTATGTAAATGTTAGTAATTTGAATTATAATGAATAAATATTCAATTTCTTAAATATATATTTTTCTTTAAACCCCACCCCCCCCATGAAAAATTCCTGGATCCTTCAGTGCCACGCGGAGTTTCCAATACTTGAAGAAATTTAAAAGCTGCACTTCAGTGCATATATGTAGGTTTCCGACCGCTGCTCTAACGTATATAATACATCGGTATATAATTATTTCTTTAATAAACTCCTTGAAAAATGTTTCTGTTGGGTACGAACTATTCTGTGAGCGAAGAACGTACTCGTATATAAGATATTTTAAGATATCCATATTTAATGTTAATATGTTTGTTTGCTCAGTTAGTAATGGGATTTTCCCATGCATTAAACGAGTATTCATGCTGAAGGAATAAGATTTGATCTTTATCATTTGAGGGGAAATAAGAAATACAGTTCAGGATGGTACGAGTATATCTCCCATATTTTTGAAGCGTTACGCAGATGTTTTTGTTGACCCCTTATCAAAAATCTTCTATAAATAATTTTCAACTAGCGGAATCCCGGATATCTGGAAATAGTTTTATTACTAATATTTAAAAAAAAAAAAAAAAGGATCAGAACGATGTATCAAATCGCAGATCAATATGCATTCTGTCGGTCTAAGTTTTTTGAAGAAATTAATTGTATTGAACATTTCTAATTAAATCAAACATGTAATTTATCCTTTTCAACATGGCTTCATGGTTGGTAAGTCTAATTTACTGTTATACGAAAAGTCGATTTTAAAAGAACTTTAAAATAAAAAGAATTCATATGTTTAGTAACATATTTAAACTGATTTCTCGAAAGCTTTCAATACGGCTTCCCATAAGTTGTTGTTTAAAAAAAGGAATATTTGGGCGTCACTGGAAGCATTTTAGTGTGGTTCAAGAATTATTCGAAGGATACGAAACTTCGTGACGGAATACGCTCTAAGATGTATTAATTTGAGGCACCAAGTAGTGTCCAAGGTGTCCAAAAGGTGTCAGAGATCTCATCTCGGCCCGTCCTCTTCGTTTTATTTATAAACGACATCTTTAACGTTTTTGGCATGGTTACTATTCACCGACAATCTTAAAATGTTCAACGCTGTAAAGAGTGGAGGCAACTGTTTGATTGTTCAGTAAAATCTCGAGAGGTTACATTTATAGTGTTGCAGGAATAAATTGAGACTAAACTGGGTGATTTGTTATACCCAGTGAAATATACGTGGGCCAAAGCACAACATATCTTACAGAAGTTCTTAAATCTAAGGTTAGGCATTATTATCGTGATCTAATCAGTGTATAATATAATATACGGATTAAATCCCAACAGGTATCTTCTTAAATATAAGGTAAGTATTTTTGGCATGTTCTCTCTACGCAGTGTTGGATATCTTGACCAATTTACAAGAGGTCTCTTGTCTCAAATATAAGGCATCGAGTGTAGGATATCTGGACCGAATTACAATAAATATATTTTGCGGGTGTTCTTAAATGCTGCGGCAGCCAAAATTTTGAGTTATACAAGCTCGCATACGACTGTGATACGTATGCGAGCTTGTATAACTCAAAATTTTGATTATGTGCATACGACATGGTGCCTATCCGAAAGAGATAGACGAAGACTAGAGGCTTTTGAGATGTGGTCCTATAGAAGACTATTAGGAATTTCCTGGAGAGACCGCATCACAAATGAAGAGGTTCTCCAACGAATCGAAGGAGGAAGGCACCTGCTCAGGATCCTGTCCGAAAGGCGTGCAAGATGGATCGGTCATATAATACGACAAGAGGGCCTCTTGCATGCCATGATGGAGGGTATGACCGAGGGGACAAACTCTAGGGGACGCCCACGCCGAGAGTACCTGGAGGACCTGTGGTGGACGTGCGCTGCTCAACATATACAGACTTAAAGAGAGCCGCACAGGACAGGGGGGAATGGAGGAGAAGAGTTCAAATTGCTGCAAACCAGTCTTAGGACTGCAACCACGGAAAAAAGAATACGACTGTTAGTACCCATAATTGATTTTTTTAAATTGTCCAATAGGTTAATCAAATGATTGCACTGACATTCTTGTATAGTTAAAAAAATGAACCGAGTAGTTTCGAAGATCCTTAAAATAATTTTGAAATAAACCCTTGGACTGCCGCTCCAGAAGTTAAGGATGAATCCAATGCCTTATTTTTGCTTTGCGTTTCTTACGAGGCAAAAGGTAAACAAATAATAACATCTTCCACGCCCATCTCGCTCGACTTTTTCGACTTCCACGTCCATTTCGCGGTAAACCGTCGGCTGCCTGCTTATAACTGGCTGCTCAAAATTTCGGCTGCCGCAGCCAGGCTGCCTAGTGCGCGGGTGGCCTAAGGTTAGATGTTTTTGGCTTGTTCCATCCAATGCAGAATATCTGCACCAAATTCCAACAGGTCATTTTATGCGGTTGTTTTTATATCTAAGATTAGATGTTCATAGCTTATTCCATATAGTGCATAATATCTGGACCAAGCCACAACAGGCATCTTTTCAAAATCAAAGGTTAGGTATTGTTGGCTTGTTTTAGTATAACGGGAGCAAATCACAACAGTTATTTTTCGCATGTGATCTCAAATCTAAGGTTAGATATTTTTGGCTTGTTCCGTCCAGTGCAGGATATTTATAAAAATAAACTATTGGAGACGTTTCAAAAACCAACTTCAAATTATTTAAGATACTCTAGATAAGATAACAGCCACTACGATTCGAATCTCATATAAGAGAATATTTCACTACTATATATTTAAAGATTCCCCTCTAGTTTTCAACGAAAACGAAAGTAGAGCAATAAGTGACGCCACACTATCCCCATTCATGACTCACCAGACAGACGATTTACAATAAAAGGGGACTGAGATAAAGTCGGCTTTCTGCCAAAATAACGGACATCTCGGATGTTGAACTCCGATCATTATCATCTCGAGAAGAATTTTAAGATATCATAGGCTTTAACATGCTGTATACTGGCTATATAAAGATGCACTCCACTAGGATACTTAAGAAAGTGAACCGTCGATCATTTATGAATTTCATACAATAACAATTCATTTTTTCAATAAGAATCATCGAATTGGATGACGCGATTTTAAAATATTATGCTTACCAATCAGAAAAAAATTGTTGGACTCTGTTTGGTTTCTGTGTTGAGCGCGTCATGATTTTTGTTAAAAAACCAAACCCTAGGATTAAATCTTATCAAAAGGATCCATAAAATATAAGTTTAGAATATATTGCACATGTTGGCCACTGAGGATTTCTTAAAAGAAAAAAATAATAATAAATATATTAATACTCGTACATTTTTTAAAATGCTTCGCTTAACTTTTCGGGTTCATGAGAAATTTTACCATACCAGAAAGAGTTGAACTGATTGAACGAGTGAAATAGACGCATTTTTTTTTCTTCATATTATCACTATTATCTCGCCGTAAATATTCAGCATCTTTCCGATCATGGACATGCGCTACGCTCAAACAAAGATTTTTTATTGGCTTTCTCAGTTCACTGCTCTTATTTTAAACATAGTCCTTTACTGTCCAAACAGTGAAACTCTGGAATCCGTTACAAACCAATGTTCGACTCGCTCCGTCGTTGATATGTTTTAAAAAACGACTGAAAAAAATCTTAGTTTCAAGTCAGTAATACGAGTATACTGTGTTTTATTCCTGATTTTTTATTTCCTCTCCGCCAACCTTTTCGTTTCATTTGATTGATGATATCTCACTTTTTTATGTATATTGTTCATAAATTGTGTAAGGTGAATAATCATTCAAATATTTTTGTGACCATGTAACTTCCTTTATTTACTTTTGTCCAGTTGGTTGAAAAAGATTGACACCTGGCAATAAGTCCACCAGATTATTTTACAGTGAAGTGTTAAATAAATAAATTAAGTGTGTTATAGTTTCTGTAACTAAACATATGTTATCTAACCTCACTTTCACTTGAAAAGAAATGAAGATATCTTTTTCATGACAAATAGTTATATTAAGGATATAAAAGGCTCTAATTAATCTGATATGTTACAAGGGAAGAAAAAGGTCATTCTGGTGTTTTATCCTGTAAATTATCTCCGTAATATACTACGTGTAATTAATTGACTGTAATAAGTCGCCTAAATAAATTGTTGAAGTACGTTTTCTCCATCACCACCATCTAGCCCGACTTCCGACATGACAGTCCTCTCCAGTGGTTCTAAATCAGTCATCTCGAGTGTATTTACTTATTTAGACAATTGAAAAACAACCATACAAGAGTTACACAAATTCGTGAAAATTGCTAGGTGAAAGGTTACAATGCTATTTTCAACAAGAAAAACTTAACCATACACAAAGCATTAAAAAAACAATCAAATATTGAGAAATAAGAAAGAAGATGAGAAAGGACAAAAAAGGAGCTGTGGAGAAACATTTTTCATAATTGAAAAGAGACTTAATCTTTGTTAAGTCGTAATCATGTTACTCATAAAAAACATATACTTTCTTCAATAATTTATTCAGATGACTTCTTACAATGGATCACATAAAATTTATCAAAGAAAAATAAGCAGGATACGTCAAACTTGCTTCGTTTCCCCCTTGTACAAATTTATTTGAGAAATTTGAGCCTTGCTGTCCCTTGATTTGCCCGGTTTTTTAAGTGAAATATTTTTTAGAGGAAAATCGAGGAAATTATGGTTGGATGAAAAGTATATTTTAAAAGAAGGAAATGTAAAATTTTTGAGAAATCGTAGGAACTGTATCAGGTGTATGGATGTAGAAGATACGAAAGATGTATGTCACGATAAGAAAGTCTGGCGCTCTCTTTTCTCTTCCCACCCCGATAGGGAGACTGCTTGACTGTGGTATGTATGTATTGAATAGAGAAATGGTGCCCAATCTGGAGGTCTGGATCCCCGTAGAGGTCACGGAACGCGGTGTGGAGGTTTGCAAAATGTAAAAGATACATTTAAATAAAAATATAACCGTGAACAGCGAGATCGTGAAAATATAACCGTGAACAGCGAGATCGTGAAAATATAACCGTGAACAGCGAGATCGTGAAAAACGAAAACCTCGTTTTATGAAGAAAAGCTTTTAAAACATTACTTCCATTCGCCTCTATTTATTTGTGCAAAACTGTATTTTCGGTTCTAACTTATAAAAAAACAAGTATCATTTTACATTGAATGTAGAAGCAGACATACGAATAGCCATTTCAACGATTGGGCCAAATATGGAGTTGGCTATTTAGCATATTCAACCTCAATTTACAGTCTTTTAATCAACTGTTTTATGATATGTTACTCTTAATAAATAAACCAAAAATTCTATTTTTCAATTATGGTACATGGGGGTTGCAAAAGGATTATAATGCGAATAAGGGGTCCAAGGTGAAAAAAGGTAGCGCACCACTGTAATATAGAGTGTGCGAGTAGATGCAACACGCATTAAATTAAAACATTTTTTTAGTTTAAAAAAGGTTAAAATTCTGCAATCCAACACTCCACCAACTTAAAGAGAGGACAATTAAAAAAAAAACAATTAAGATAATTACAATATTTTTTTATTTATATCTTTATCAATAATACTATTTTCCTAATAACATAACTAGACTAAACCCGGGTTCAGAGTAATTCGGTTTCGGAGGGGTCAGATTATAACGTTTCTGAATGGTGCTTGTATATAAAATATTCCCGAGATTAACTTACTACTTTTCTATAAATACATTTTGTATGAATTTCCTAAATAAAAGAACGCATTAAGTATACCGCCCCGACCCATCAACTGACAGCTGAATGTCAAAACTATAAAATATTCACTCGCGACTATTACTCGTATTTATTCAACATAGAAAGTGCGTTAAATTTAAAAAAAATATATAACTGAAATATTCCAACGGGTGCAGCATCATGTTATTTACAAAAGATGAAATAATGCGATATCTGCTATTACAAATTAGAACTATTTCAATCATTATCGATAAAACTGTGCTTTTGGGCGACATCTATACTTCGATTTTTTTGCAATTCGTACGAACTTCGGAGGTTCCGGATAGATCTAAGTGTTTATTATTATAATTACAATTTTAAATGGTGAATATAATCAATCTAGCTATCTAATCTAATCCTAAGATGTGTAGGTCTGAAATGAGGAAAACTTGTTTAGAGAGATTTATTATTACATGTAAAGCTATTAATTTTGTTGTATTGTATTGTACGGTGTTACGTTGTATAGTATGCAACCTGGCAGGTTTATTGTTGTTAAACAATTTCTCCTAACCAACCATTAAGATGTTCAAGAGGTCTTAAGAAGAAGAAAAAACGAGATAATAAAAAATATTTTTTGGATACCATCTGGAATCGAATCCGTAATCCCCGGGTTGAAATATAATATAATATAATCTTATCAACTAGATCACGGAGGTCATCTTTTGTTTGATGGTTTGCATATCCCAATAGGAACCAGTATGATGGTGATAATTAATTCATTAAGTACACGTGTTCCTAATCGAGAGATCAACGAGAATAGTGGGACAACCAGGGCTGTGGAGTCGGAGTCGGAGTCGGAGTCGCGGAGTCGGAGTCGCGGTGTTTGGGCCGGAGTCGGAGTCGTAAAAAACGAGCGACTCCGACTACTTTTTCGTTAAAATTTAAAAAACATTTTTTTTTAATTATTATAATGAATGTGTATTGTGCGCGAATATTAAACTTGCAGGCGCAAGTCGCGCCGATATGGTGAATCACCGAGATCCATTTAATGCATAAAGTCTACAAAAATGTGTTTGTCTCCTTCTTTCTCACGTCGAAAGAAAAGGAGCATTTGTTTCTCCTTTTGTTTGCACGCAATTTGCGCGCATTTTTTTGCCAGTCATCGTTCTGCATTGGTCACGTCCACGTGTTGATATCATTGCGTTACAGAAACAAAATTCTCTCCATTTCTCTATTAATTTTTGTAATAGCAGGGATCAGATGTACGTTTCCTTTGTAATAACATATTTAATTTTTTATTTAAATTATCATATATAATAGGTTAATGTTTTTTAGTGTAAATAAAAATTTAACAATCCCCCTTATTCAAGATGTATCAGGGATCTAAGAAAAAATCTACGGTTTATAAATATTTTAAGATGACTGAGGACGATAAA
Source organism: Odontocerum albicorne (assembly GCA_949825065.1). NCBI lineage: Eukaryota > Metazoa > Arthropoda > Insecta > Trichoptera > Odontoceridae > Odontocerum > Odontocerum albicorne. The sequence goes on from OX463858.1 coordinate 13,823,382, forward strand.
TTTGTGTGTATGTCAAGCTGAGGATGACCCTGAAAAACAAATCTGTGGTGTAAAAATGAGTGGTTTCGGTAGGAAAGTATCTAGTGCGCATCGCCCAGTAGGGTATCGAATATGAAGCGTCACATTCAACGCCATCACCCAAACTTATATAAGATCATTTGTGAGAAAGACAACAGTAGTTTAAATCATCAAGTGCCAGTAACTAAGTATTTTAAAAGTGATAATGTTACCGTAAATATGACGGCCGACAAATTTAAGGACTGCAACAGTGAAATGGTATATAAAAATTCTTTGCCTATCACTTTTTTCTCCAGTCCAGCGTTTATTAAATTAAACGGGGAAATGGCTCGTAAAGTCGGAGTATCTTTAGAAAGAAGCAGTGTACGAAATTTAGTAATAGAGAACGCTAAAAAACAGAAGAATGAACTTAAAAATCTCTTACACGGAAAGTTTGTTTATTTAAAAATGGACACATGTACACGTCATCGGGTAAATTACTTGGGAATTAATGTTCAATTCGTTGATAATAATAAAAAAATAGTAACACGTTTACTGGCAATCAAAGACACTAAATCTGATCACTCGAGCGATTATTTAAAAATGCTTGTGATGGATGTTCGGAAAGAGTTTAATATTAAACTAGAACAAATTGTATCAATTGTGACAGACAACGCTCGTAATATGCTGAGTACTGTCGAAAAATTAAGTACTATTGAGGCGGAAGACGATATTGATGATTACTCTAGTATTTTAGATGATACACTTTGTGCTGCCGCTTCTGATTTTTTTAAGATCCATCATATGCGATGTGCAGTACATACGTTGCAATTGGCAATCCGTGATGGCTTGAGAGAAGTGCATGCAACGAGAATTTGTGAAAATGTACGAAACGTCGCAATAGCCGCCAGAACACCAAAAATACATGCCATAATCAAACGAAGGGAGCGATTTTGGATCAAGCTACAAGATGGGGTAGTACATACTTAATGATACAGCGACTTCTTGAACTGAAATTTTATCTCGAGGACATGGCATGGCCAGCCCGAACGTGAATATGACTGAAATTCAATGGGAAGAAGTGGAGGATCTTGAGTTCGTGCTTCGCCATCCTTATATCGCTACAAAAGTAATGCAAGCGGAAGATTTGACTCCTGGTTTATTTTTCAAAGAGTGGAAAAACATCATTTTTCGTTTGTCGAAGATTCTAAATAATACTCTTGCTGGTGGAATTAAAAACGCCATGCTATGTAGAGAAAAACATTTACTGGACAACAATATTCTGTTGGCTGGGATCTATGTTGACCCCATGGTTCGATCCATATTGACGGAAGAACAAATAAATAAGAGCTAAAAACGCTCTGTTTGAATTAACCGTTCGTATGAAAGGCCTTCGACTAGAAAAAGAGACGACAGCAGGCAGCGTACACCAAGTATCACCATCTTCATCCGACACCGCTGAATCTGAAGACGATTTTGAAAAATATCTCAATGAACAAGATAAACTAAAACGTCCTCGTTCGAATCACAGTCCCAATATGGATGAAGGAGGCTCATTTTCAAAATTTAAAATTGAATTTTATGATGCATTGAAAATAATGGAAAAAATTGACCGATCTTATAAGTTAAATGTTGAAATGGCAATACAGCGGTATCTAGAAATCGTAAAAGATTCAGCATTGATAGTTACAGCATTACCGCCAACCCAAGTATCCGTAGAGCGGTTATTTTCCGCTCTTAAAATTCTCAATTCTGATTCGAGAGCCTCTACGAATACAGATTTAATAGAAGCAATGTTGTTTTTAAGAATAAATTCTATTAAATAATAATTAAAGTTTGATTTTGTTTTATTTTTATCCCTATAACATGAAAAAAATGGCTATATGCAAAGGTAGGAAACAACCTGCTAAAATTGAGCTTTTTTGAGTCGGAGTTGTAGAGTCGGAGTTGTGGAGTCGGAGTCGTGGAGTCGGAGTTGTGGAGTCGGAGTCGTATTGTTGGTAAATATAGAAATCGGAGTCGGAGTCGGAGTCGTGTTTTTTTTAAGCGACTCCACAGCCCTGGGGACAACAGCTAATTTATGAAAATAATTTAAAAAAAACATTTTCAATGTAACTGACCAAATGTTAAGATTGTGATAATATAAGGCACCTTTTTACTCTGAGCATTGAATCAGATCGAAGTGTAGAGAGGTGAAGCAATTATATACATAGTAACGAATGTAATGTGCGAAGTTCATTTTATGTAATAATACGTTGTGTGCTCTTGGAATCCCCGGCATGCAATCAAAAAAAATTCGGAGGCACTGCGTCGGAAGGAATATACTAGCAATTAATATAGTTTTACAATAAAAAACTTTGTCGTGGATACTTCTTCTTTCTCTGTGTTAAGATTTTAAGTTAGTATGTGGTCTGTTATACTGCCGTCATAAGCAAAAACGCAGCTAACGGGAAAAAATCTGAAATTTAACTAAATATGAGGCAATATTCGATATCAAATTCTGAACCATAATCCATAAAAAAAATACAGAAAACCATTTATTTCAACAAAAAAATCGACATAATGTCTTTTATAATTTTACAAAATACTAGGTTTTTCTAAGCAAAAAAAAAACAATAAAATGTGATTCATAAGCAAAAAGACAGCAAGTGCCAAAGCGTTTGCTGCGAATCACATTTTACTGCTTTTTTGTTTATGAATCACGACATTTTTAAGCAGCAATGAAAAATATCATATAAAAGTGCAGTTTTCTCAAAACTTAACTTTTGCCATTAGCTGCGTTATTGCTTATGAGGGCAGTATACATTAGGACTATCTCTCTTGAGATGTTGATTCCCAGATATCCGTACATATTTTTGAAGGTCTTCCTGAGGGACGAATGCCAGCGAGTATTTAATGCTTTGCCACGTAGGAAACAATTGGGTTGTCGATGCTTTGGCAATTGTGAATACTGATAGTAAAAAAGTATCATAACAAGTAGACTACTTCTGTGGCCCAGTTGGTAAGACGCCTATCTTCCAGCCGGGGGCTGCAAGTTTGATTCCCGTTGGAATTCAGATTCATTTTTATAAAAAGGATTCCATTATTTTATTTTTATTTATATACGAGTATACTCTTAATTTCTAGTAAGTAAAATAACGTGTTTCATTCCTGATTTTTATTTTCCTTTCCTCGCTACCATCCTTTCCTTTTGATTGATGATATCTCACTTTATATGAAAAAGAATGTTCGGGTGATGGTCCGTCTTTGTGGGGTTTGTGGGCATGTGCTCACGTAAATGTTTATGGATTTCATGGGGATGGATAGTGATTTGGATGATTTATGCGACCACGTAGCTTGCTTCATTTACTTTTGTGTGATTGGTTGGAAGAGATTGCCACCTGGCAATAAGCCCGCCAGATTGTATTTGCAGTAAAAGTGTTAAATAAATAAATAAAAGTATGACAAGAAATTTTATAAATACATAATTTGTGAAAAAAACAACAGGTAATTTAATGTATACACAATTTTTTATGGATTTCGGTATGTTCCGTTTCATTTGTCATGCATATGTATGCATCCTGAATTTCAACATTTTAAGTGAGATTATATATCTTGAAATTCAACATTTTAAGCAAGAGTATATATTCTGAAATTCAACATTTTAAGTGAGAGTATATATCCTGAAATTTAACATGTTAAGTGAGAGTATATATCCTGAAATTCAACATTTTAACTGAGAGTATATATCCTGAAATTAAACATTTAAAGTGAGAGTATATATCTTGAAATTAAACATTTAAAGTGAGAGTATATATCCTGAAATTAAACATTCATGAGAGAGTATCCGACTTTTCTATATTTGCCGTAAAGGCAAAGATAGGAAAGTCTGACACTCTCTCATCTCTGTCTACCCTAACAGAGAAACGGCGTGATGGTATGTATGTAAGTCTTATATTGTTAATTGAATTTCATTTATTGTATTTAGTTTTTTTTACTTTCCGTGTTATAATAAAAATCAATAATAATAAAAGCGCAATTTAGAGAGCACAAGAGCGCTCTTTTCATTAATCATACATAAAGGTTTATCCTAAATTTTGTTATTTTTTTAAATACGCTTTACTTTGTTTCATAATTGTTACTGTGATATGTAAGGAGCACTTAAGTGTAGTTAATTATGTCATTACATAAATAAATCAAAATATTGAAAATTTATTCTAACCAACCGGAATGATGTCAAAAAACGGAAACTAAAAAAAATGACTGGTCACCATCGTACCCGAAAACTTCGAATGGAGACCAATGATTTTTCCGCTGAACAACAAAGACCAACATTTTTTTTTTAAAACCAAGCAGAAAAAAGTGCTTGAATTTTACAGTTAATCTCTTTTCCATAAGTGCCCATTCGCGACAGAGTGATGATGGGTGGAGCTAAAGACCCGCCCGTAACAGTAATTAGTATGGCACCATTTGAAACGACACGCACACGATATACATGAACATTGGCCTACGCAAGCGAAATAAATTGTCACTTTTGCCATGTGCACGCCGATAATTTAACTATAATAGTCTGAAATGATAAGCCTCGTGACCCGCAGAACACTGATAAAAAATATTATCTGTGTAGGTATTTGTCAAATATTCGTTGAATTTGTCTCGTATTTACACTTTCATTGTATATACTACCTGGTAGAAATATTGCCACGTGGGAATTACTTCAACCAACCAGAAATATTATGGTATTGCATACATACATACCAACCGCCATTTGGCTGTTGGGGTAGCACTTTAGTAAGAAACAAATTTTCCAATCACGACATACTTCTTTCGCCCCCTCCACATTCATGCATCTTCTCATAGAGCTCATTCTGTTTATCTCATTCCTTAGCTTTTCTTGTTTCAAAATTGTATTCACTTGGTCCAACCATATCTTTCTCGGTCGTCCTCCACCACGATTCTCGCTTATGGTTGCATTATAAATTAGTTTAGTCAATATTTCAACACCCATCCGCTCAACATGTCCAAATCACCTCTATGTGCTCATTTTCATTCTGCTTAACACTTCAGTTTTTAGCTCATATTTATCCTCAATAATTACATTTCTTATTCTGTAATACATCGTATTGCTCTCTCAGTGCACATATTTTCACCACATTTCATCAGCTCCTTTCATTAATTTTCAATGTCCACATTTTACTCCCAAACATCGATGTTGGCAATAATATATGTTTGAATATACCCATGTATTTTAGTGCCTCATTTAATTTGTTTCCTATTACAACTCCCCGTTCAATAACTCGTTCCAATTTTCTTTCACCTGAGAATATAATACTCAAATAGCGGAATTCTTCAACTAGTACTAACCTTTCTCTGTTCACATAGGTATATGTTGTATCATACCTTAGCATACATCCCTCAACCGGTTAAATGTGAGAAACCGCCGACATGCTTACATGCTGTTATTTCTATATAGTTGTAACATAACATACGAAGATCATCTAGAAAGTAAGGTTACGAGGGCTCTTGAGGCCGGGGGAAACTTTTTGTTTCGAAGTTGGCGTACCTGGCGTGTAGGGGGGATCCTAACGGTCAGTTTGTTTGGCCCCGCGTGTTTATCAGCCATTTTGTTCAGTCACAGTAAATTCTTCCGATGGTGGTCGTCGCGCGCTCCCGTCACCTCCCGTCCGTGAGAGATCCGCGCGGTTATCCATTTTTTGACTTTGCAGAACAATACCGTCGCGAATATCCATCGGAAGCTCATGGAAGTTTATGGTAGTGATGTGATGAGTCAACATGTCACGAAGTGGGTTAGGTTGTTCAGAGAAGGCCGCACTGATACGACGAGGCAAGGTAGTGTTTTCTGACGAACTTGTGCAAAAAATTGAAGAACAAGTGCGAAATGACCGTCGTGTGACGCTTGACGACCTTCACGAAGAATTTCCTGACATTTCTCGAAGTCTCCTTGGTGATATTGTGTCGGAAAAACTTGGTTACAAGAAGTTGTGTGCGAGATGGGTGCCCAGAATGCTCACACCGGAGCACCGTCAAAATCGCGTGACCGCCGCGCGTGAATTTTTGTATCGTTTTGCACAGGAGGGAGAAGCATTTCTGGACTCGATTGTGACGGGGGAGGAGACGTGGGTGTTTCACTACACCCCAACAATTTTCCAACGATCAGGAGGTCGAAGAAGCTGTGAAGAAGTGGCTGAAAGAGCTGGCGGCGGTCTATGACACTGGCATACAAAAGCTGGTGCCTCGACTACAGAAATGTCTCGACCTCGACGGCGATTATGTTGAAAAATAGTTCAATATATTTGTGGAAGTATCCTGTGAATTTCAATTAAATACAAGCATTTTTCGATTCTACATAAATGTTGTAACCTTATTTTCTAGATGACCCTCGTATGTGCTATTTTATCGACATTATTATTTCATCTTTCTGGTAGCCGAGGGATCTCTGGCAGAATTTTTGGTGAGTGGATTTGATCGAGTTTTACAAAGATCGAAACAAATGACAGTCAGAAGGTGGATGTACAATACTAAAACATACCAGCCAAGTTGGGACAATTTTTTACCATAAAAACGAGTGGTCTGGCGTAGTCATGCTCGAACAAGACGCATTTGTTATTGGCCAGCCCTGGTCTCTTCTTGTCGATTGGTGGCTTCAATTTGGCCAATTATGAGCAATACTTATTAGAATCAATAATAATAAAGAATAATTAATACAGCGCTGTAAATAATAAAAGATAATTTATATAATTCGAGATTCGAAACCCACCATTATTGACAGATCAAACATATTACAAAAATAAAAATATTTAAGTGGAGTGTAAGGATGGAAGGTGGTGGCAACAGCTCACAGTACAGTATTGAGCGCCCTTGATGAGAGTCTGATCTTTAAACGAAACTATATAAATTGTCCTTTTATTATTACGAGTATTATTATTACACGACACCTTTTCAACCCCACCATATACACAACATGACCTTCTTTAGGTGTATTCCAGCCTTTCCGATCGTCTGTCTGTGCTGGCACATCCCACTACGACCATGATCTTTTTCGACTAATATTGTGATAAAAAATCTACTTTTCCTCGTCAGTTTTGACTCGTTTGAAAACAAAAAAAAACTCGTTTCGATTGCGTTTAAGTAGCGATTCACAAGCAGAAAATGGATAAAGTATTTTTATCCGCTCAATTGATGCGGCACCCAAATATGTTTGTTGACCATTCCATGCTTATGTCGTCAAATGGTCGCTATCATTGTGTCGTCAAATGGTCGCTATCAATCATGAACTTGTTATCAACGTCTGTAGTGACAAGCTGACTGGTTCTGCCATCTATTTTCTTATCAGATGCAGGAAAGTACCTTATCTGATGGCTGCAGTATTATTTTAATCTATCAATAATAGTGGGTTTGAATCATATGCTAGAGTCCACATAAGGAGTCTGCTCTCTAAACAGCTACATAAATTCTCGGTTTTATTATTCCCGCCTGATAATATGGCCGAAGTTCCTGAGGATTCGCAGTTATATAATTGAAGAACTATATCATCAGCAAAATTAATGCTATTAATTATATGACAGTTTATGACAATTCCAGACGTGGATCGTCACAAATGTAATCAGGATTTGCCAATCTTAGCACTCACCAACGGATGTTAAGAAAAGTGCCCCTGGAAATTAATCGAGGCGCACACTTTGAAATCTCTGATCTAGATGTCAAATTTCTTATGGTAGACTAACTGAAATGCATTCATTCATTTTCATGTCCGGACCATAAATTATATTAATTATGTCATGTGTTTCCAGTAGGAGCCAACCGAGATCCCAGTGCCCTATCACTCGCATCAATCAGGTCTTGCCCAGAGCATGTAGTTCCAGTCTTCGGACAAATAAGTGTGTGTTTTGAGTATTATATGGCCCCACAATCACATTCCATGCCATTGTCGTTCAAGTAATTCAATCTTTGCATGTTCACCTTGAATCTAGTCACCACTACTCAAAATTTATTCAGGGCGGTCCAAGTACGCGACGACAGTTGATATCCAGGTGCCATATTTTCTAAGACCTCCATATAATCATCGAGTATTTTTTATTTCCGCTTCAGAAAACTGGAATTAACACTGGTACTATTTTGAGATATTGAATAAAAAATATTTTATTGTAATTTATTTTATCAAACACTGTTTATTCAACTTTTTGTTGTGAACACAAATCCGCCTTAACAAATCCTCTAATTTATTCTGAAATGGCTAGTCATTGTCACCGTGAAAACCATACTTTTTCTATCTAGATGCCAAATTCTTACATATCAGTAGTAATGGAAATAAATTGGACATATTAGAGGCCCTAGAAATTTCTAAGTCAGTACATCCATCCGAACATCTGGTAAATGCATATATTCTAAAAATCTCTCCGCTGCTGAACGAGATCGTTCCATGCCTCCCCTACCCCTCAGTCCCCAACCGTTGAAGCATGTATATCGGTGCCAGTTCGAACAGAATTTAGTATTGTTTGTGCTTCCCTGAAGATGAGGTGAAAGCCTTGAAACCGGTAGGGTTAGACCGTTACAAAAAGTGGAATAAACAGCGTTTGATAAAATAAATTACAATGTCTTTAAACCTCCACAACGTTAATGCCTTAACTATAAACCAAAATATTTTAACCTCAATATCTCGATATTTTTTATTTATTTAATAAAGTAATCTATAGCACAAAAATTTGCCAATGGCTATACATACTCGTATATACAAATTTATATCTTAAGAACTAATCTAATTTATATATTAAAACTATGAACTAACTTGAATTCCTAGATTTCATTTTATTTTGAATAATCTTAATATTAAATTTCTTAGAAATAGTTAACACTTAGATACTACTTATAACTAGATAACAATTCCTACAACTAATTATTTAGCACGTACGATACATGTCCCCTCGTTCAGACTACTTGTATTCCATCACATTCACTCAGACCTTGGTCATCCCTGCTAATACTGTAGGTGGACTAGTCAAGCAAAAGATGATGCTTTGGAAGCCTGTGTTTACAACGGAATAGTAAGTCAGGTCGGATTTACTCTCGTAAGCCTCCAGGGCAGCGAAACAAGTTTTGACTTGATAATTTCTTGCAGTATGTCGATGTTATAAATAATGAACACCTTAATATCCTTAAACTCAAATTAAATGTATGTAATATTTTTAAACTACCAATAATAGTGGATTCGGATCTTTAGTTAGAGCGTCCTTGAGGAGAGTATGCTCCCTAAACGGTGTTATATAATTCCATAATTTAACTGATTCTTTTTACTATGATTTTGTTTGGATGCAATTGCATTTTTATTTTCAAGAGTGACGATCGGTGTGGTGTGGTGCGGGATACCCACCTTGAGACGGTCCTGTATCTCATTTATAATTGTGTTTATTGTTCAAGTTGAGTATTTTTTTTAAATTGACTTGTGTACTTGTGTTATTTGAATTGTTTTTTGGAATATTTGTCTTTTATATACTTTATGTATCACTGCCTAGCTTTTTTTTTAAATCTGGTTCAAGATGCATTGCACCATTGATGAAATAAATAAATAATAATTTACGACACATGAATAATAAAACGAAATTGAGTAAGTGGTTTAAATGTACTTCCATCTTATGAGATGTGTCTATTCGAAACTCTCAGTAGCCAGCGATTTGGATTATGTCCGTTTTCAAACAGTAATTTTCATCGCTGTCTGCGTTTATGGGTGGGTCAGGCGTCAGGCGTCGCGGCGCCAGCGTACGTAATAAGATAGCCAAAAACAGGTGGCCTTCGATTAATGCCTGTCCCAATTTATCATATGAATCGGGGAGCGTTAAGAAATACAAACATGTCTTCTCGAAATCCAAGCTAGGCGATCGAATAGAACTAATGGAGTATTTCTATGGAATGCAAACATAGTCACTATTTCGGTGTTGCTTTTAAATGCTTCTCACTTAGACCAAATGAATATTTTTTTTATAGATGAAACAGTGAAAAGACTTGCGTGCATGAAAAAGTTATGGACGTGGCAAAAACGAAATATGTCGTCGGCGTCGTTGCTGCGCCTCGTAGTCGAGGATACCCTCGCCATTCCAACGTCTATTCAGTTGGAAAGTGAAGCTGTGCAGCGGAGTTAGTTTTAAGTGAGTGAGTCGATACACATCAGCAAACCCGCCGGCCACACCGCTGGACTGGGTCCGATGGCACACTGAAGTGAGACGATCGGAGTTTTTCCTCTTCCTTTGAAATAATAGATATGACCGAAGTCATAGGTATCCTTATACCTTCGAAAAATAGGCGAAAAAATGACTGCGTAATTCGAGGGGAGTAGCACATCGCGGTGTTCGAGTCGTCGACATTCCGCATGGAAGTCCAGTGTGTTACCGCGCGGCCATGCACCTCATGAAACGAAATATGTATACTAGGATTAAAATAAGTAGACATATATTCTGATTGCCTACCCTACTAGGGAAATAGGGGTTTGGTTATGTTTTTTTATAGCTCGTGTTACCAAACAATGGCTAACATTATTTAGTGCTTACACATCCGTTTAAAGGAGCGCTACAGGTTCTTTGAATTGTTTTACATTTTTATTACATAGTATAAAATCTGAGGGGCGCCATTTGGCAATTTCTTCCAATAAACTAGATATATATAAACATACCGGATTGTGAAACGAAAAGGAACTGGAACCGTTTGATTTGGTCATCATCGAGTATTGAAGTCGAAACCTCTGGGTGTACCAAAGTGTCGTACAAATGCCGATAATTTATTTCCTCGAAGGGCATACATTTGTTCAGAAGTGCAAGCTGTGTCCAAGATACGGTAGTTTCTCACTCTATCTCTAAGGCTTATAACCCAGCGTTTGTCTTTTCTGTCGCGACATACATAATTCGCCTCTTCTACATCCATACACCTTCTCATACAACACATTCGATTTTTCTGAATTTTTACGCCTCCTTCTTTCAAAATATTATACACTTGATCTAACCCCATATTCCTTGGTTTTCTATACCACGCCTTGCAGTTAGTTACACGTGCACGGTATATTTGTTTTGTTAGTCTTTCTTCATTCACTGTATTATTTTAAGTACTCATTTCTATAGTATTTACGAGTATTGGACTCTTTCTAGTCTTGTTCCACGTCCCCGTTTCACTCCTATACCTCAAAGTTGGTACTAAAATACTGTTGTGGACGATCAGTTTGTAAGATTTTATGATGAATAAATGTAAATATTCATAATTATATTACAAGTTAATCTAATATTAATGCCACAAACAAGGTTACAGAGCATTAAAAGAACGAGCTAAAACAAACAATAATCGATATTTTTTTTCTACAATTGAACATTTATCCATTCAAAGTTCTGAACATTTAATGTCGCTAGCCACATCTGTAACTCCACTTTTAAAAACGAAGGTTTTCAATGTTATTCAAACACAAACCTAGAAGAAATAAATATACATTTATTAATAGCTACATAGTATGTACATATATGTATATTCTGAAATTAAAAACGAAGGTTTTCAATGTTATTCAAACACAAACCTAGAAGAAATAAATATACATTTATTAATAGCTACATAGTATGTACATATATGTATATTCTGAAATTAAAAACGAAGGTTTTCAATGTTATTCAAACACAAACCTAGAAGAAATAAATATACATTTATTAATAGCTACATAGTATGTACATATATGTATATTCTGAAATTATAAAATACATATATATTTAAAGCGAATAGAAAATAAAACATATTTAAGAGAGAAGGTATAAAAAAGGTCGAGATCGAGATACACCTCCAACAATAGACAAGATATCGATCACACCCTTGTACACGTAAATTCTAATACAAAAAAATATAGTATTATAAATTAGCAGTTAACATAATTATAAACCTAATAAATATGTACATCTTTTAAAAATAAAAATGCACACACACTACCCCAGATTCGATGTAGCTTAGAGAGAAAATAAAATAAGAATTGAAAGTTAAACAAAACAAAGAACACATTATTTTATTGCGAGTTGTCGATTCACGCGAGCGGGCTGCAGCTCTGGTCAGCAGAACTATTAATATGTGAATTTCGTCGGTGTTAGTTCCCCTAATACTAGGCATAAAATGTTCCGCTGAACTAGAGAAATAAACTTCGGTTAACTCGCTCGACCAAGTCGATTACAAAGTAAGGGTGCAAACAACCCCAGCCTGTTGCTCACCCGTGACTCAACGCGGTTCACAAAGGCCTGTTGTACTTTCCCCTTTCCCCAAACACGTTATTTTTATTGATTTACATTGTGACAAATAAGTGGTGACCAAAATTTGTTGTATATTTTATTAACACTAAAAATATAGACCAAGATATCGAGCTAAATCTAAATTCTAACTCTAAGTTAGGGCCTCGTTTGCTTGCTCGTAATTTTAGGGTAACTTTTTAAGTTACGCTCGCTTATCGCGACGTCTTAGAAGGAAATGTAAAAACAATTATATAATAAAATTAACTTTGAAAGACTTTTTAGTACAATGTTTAATAAAGTATCATGTTTGATATATGGAAGTGAAACGTTAATTTAGGAAAATAAAAAAAGCAGCCGAATACATTCTGTATGCACTGAGAAGAATAGATGAAGTGATTAGGGGTTAATGCAAACTTAAGGCTGATGTACGAGTATTAAGTAAGATGAAGAAGAGCAATCTAAGATGGTTTGGGCACGTGGAACGAATGAACTGAGAAAGACTAAGAAAACAAATATATAGTGCAAATGTGAGTGGAAGGCTTGGTAGAGGAAGAGGCTTGGTAGAGGAAGAGGCTTGGTAGAGGAAGGAAAGGGTTGGATTAAGTGAATGATATTTTGAAAGAAGAAAATGTAAAAGTAACAAAAATCGTAGGAGCTGTAAGAGAAGGTTTATGGATGTGGAAGAGGGGAAATGTGTGTCGGGACAATAAAATCTGGCATTATGTTATCTCTGCCTATCCTAGCAGGGAAACGGCATGATGGTATGTTTGTATGTATGCTTAGTACAATAAGCTGATTGCCTTGACCAGCTGACAGAACTAAAAGTTATTTTTTCCTGATAATTATGAAAAATTGTCGTTTTGCAAAATTACCATATTATTTGCATACTTTTGTCAAATATGTAGAAAACAAAGTTTTTTTTTTATGTTTAGACTGTGCATTTCCGTAACAAACTGGAAAAGTTATAGAACTGCAACATCACAATTAATACAAACGTACAAGTAAATATTAAGAACATGTGGAGTTTTAAGGTGTCCAGTTAGATGCTCGTCCTTCAGGTAGTTTGTGACATTCCTTCAGTTATCTTTTCTGGGTCGTGATTTTAGTGCTGAGGAACGTGACCCACATTGAAAATGCTAAACGTTGTATACATTATTTTCCTGTCTCCTGAAGACACTGTGAGTGTAGCAGATCCGTAGCACCCTTCACCCGATTTACCATTGCTCCTACGACGCTCCACATTAACAGTGATCCAATATTGTATGTTACATTACTCCACAGAGTGAACCGTAGTCTGGATTTATCTACAGTCGCATAACAAAGAACCATTTAATTTAGAAGAATAAATCAAAGCACCATCATATCAAAAAGTTTGGCTACCGGAAAACAACAATGGTGTGTAACAACACGTCATTGATGTATTAAAATAGGCTATGTTATTGATTTGTTCATAACATTCAATTTTAACTGGAAAATAAATGACATTTATGGGCGGCATTATTTAACAATTAATAATTTATTTCGGAACATTTCTGTTGAAAAATAGCTCGATATAATTGCAGCCCGCGGTTCGAAAATAAACTGTCAAATATAATTTGATATCTTTCACTACACACTCAAATGTGACGTAACGTCATCCATATGAACAGAACTAACGAGATCCTATGAAATGCACATCACTTGACACTAGTGAATACTCCTTCATATATAGGAGTTCACAACCGTTTTTCGACATTTTTAAACATCACTTAGGTACCCAGGGCTCGCGATAGACAAAGGATTGATGCCTTTAAGATGTGGGAATGGAAGAGTTGCACAGACAGATATAAGAATTGAGAAATCGATTATATTGAAGAGCTCGGGGTTAAACGCATCTGTCTGTGCTTGTGTAAGAAAAATCTTTCGATACTTTCGAGGACACATAACGCGGGGGGAAAGCGAAAGACTTAAGCGGTCGATTCTGTTTGGATGGCATTTGTGACCTAATTGTTAAGATCCTTTCCAGCCACGAGGTTGTGGGTTCGATTTCTGCAGATACCCAATATTTTTTTTAAAAAGATTCATGTTTGAATTTTACTTAAGTACTCTTTAACATATATCTGGTTGAATGGAAGAGATTTCCATATAGCAATAAGCCCGCCAGGTTTTACTGTACACAGCGAAAGTGTAATACAATACAATGATAAAAGGAGCGGAGGTCGGGCACTTAACTGAAGAAACGTTTAGGTGAAAACGGAGAACCCATCGATCGATTATTTTAGAGCTCGGGTTTAAGACATGTTTCTTTGTGATATGTGCTAGAAGAATCCGACACATGGACACATAGCACGGGGAGAAAAAGCGAAAACCTTTAGCGGTCGATTCTGCATCGAAATGTGAATTGCAAAAGGAGCAAAGGTCGTACACCCATTCGATGGAGTGAGTAGCCAGGTGAAAAAGGAGAACCCATCCATCGATTATTGGAGAAGTCGGGATTAAAACGCGTTTTCCTATGCTGTGTGCCAGAATCATCTAAGGATACTTTGGACACATAGCGCGGAGGAGGCCGACAACCTTGAGCGGTCTATTCTGGCGATATAAAAAAAGGAGCAGAGGTCGAACACCCATCCGATGAAGTGTCCAGGTGAAAAGGCAGCGGGGTGTTTCTTTTTAGGAGGAGCTACATCGGGAAAGAGATCGATTATGCTGTAAAATGATGGTTGTTGACTGGTGATCATAATCCTCAGAAATAAGGGAACGACCAAAACGAAGAATATCAGAATTTATTTTTTATTAAAACACTATTTTTCCAACAAATGTATCAATGTAAATCATTTTCCAGGGTGTGTCGAATACGTCACGTGAACTGAGGGTGTGTATTTTAAGTAACGTGATCCTCCGAGGTTGATAACGGTAAAATATTCCCAGTCAATAAAGGTAACATTCACACATACACAATTTAGGCGTAAAAATAAAATTATGCTTTTGGTGTATTCAATTTAGGCCTGAAGGTATTAAGTATGCTTTTCGTGTACTCGTCTACAACTTAAACGTAAAAAAAGTAGGCTTTTCGTGAATAAAATTTAGGCGTATGCAATTTAAGTATGCAGGCAAAATATGTTCTTCGTAAATAAAATTAAGGCATACCATAAAGGTAAAAGCATGCTTATCGTGTATACAATTTAGGTATACAGGTAAAAATATGCTTTTCGTAAATAAAATTGAGGCGTAACGGTAAAAGTATGATTTTTGTGAATAAAATTGATTGAATAATACATAGCACCGTTCAGAGAGCAGACTCTCAATGGCGCTCTAGCCCGAGATTCAAATCCACTATTATTGACAGACTAAAAATATTACAAAATATATACATACATGTAAGTTGAATGTAAGAATAGGAAAATGGTGGCTGCGTCCATTAAATTAGATACTAGATACTGCCTTGTTCCTTAATAGTTATTATTAAAGTGGTAAAGTAGTCGTTAAATTTCGTGTGAACTAAGTATCCAGCAGAACGGTTGACTACACAGTAAAAAAAATAAGGTTAATGAGTGTTAGGAACCAAACACGTGGTGGCTGCCCCATTACGGTTTTACCTGAAGATATGAAGACAGTAATAACCAGCCTTAATAGAAGCCTAACTGCAGCAGAAATAGCAGCCCAAGTGAATCTGCAGAGGGTTACACCCGTCAGTGTTTCAGGTGTTAAATAAAGACTCGAAAAGGCTGACCTTCATGACCGAGCACCTGTAAAAAATATCATTGTTGGGCGCCATCGACATTGAAGAAGCGATTACTCGTACTATGGACTAAACCACATAAGAACTGGATACTTGAAGAAGGGTTTTTGACGTATGTACTTACCATACATACAGTACCCGGCGGTAAGTAATACTCATCGGGCTGAGACTGTCGGCCATAATCGGCTTACTTCGGCTTTGTAGAGTGTCATCTCTGTCGCACGACCACACCCTAGATATTTTTTAAATGTTTAAAAGTGCATTGTACCATTGACGAATAAATAAAACGATTTGGTTGAAAATTTTTCAATATTATATTAACAAAGATTTTCAATATTTCGAATATCTAATGTTTTTTGACATCGCCTTGAGGAAGGAGGCTGCAATAGCTTCGAAACGGCGGTCATCATTTACGTCAACTCAATATAAAAACGACTCCTAAAAATATATCCTAGACTCCTAGAAATAAGTAGATAGGTAATACGAAAACACCAATGGCTTATCAGATTATAAATGATATACCCGTACAAGTACTATAAGTATATTTTTATTTAGTTTGTCACATATTAAATGCGATTCATAAAGATAACTTTGTTTTGATTCGTCATTACAGGTTAAGATTAATCAACACAACTAATTTTGGTCATATTAATGTCAAACAAAATCAGATTACCATATTATGTTATCACTAATCGTATTATGAAATGTCATTCTCTCAATAAAACGTATCTTTTATTATATGAAAATAATTCAAAATAAGCATAGCAAAACAATGAACTGTTGAATTGATTTTAATAACCAAAATTGACTGACAAATAGCTCGCATCGAAAATATGAAACAAAACTAAATTAGTAGGAATCCTACCCACCACCTTGTTTCCGAGAGATGAAATGAAGATTATACAAGCTGCTCTTATATAAGTGAAGCATTTAGCGGAATGTTTCTACAAAGCAAGGGTACGTGTTAAAAAAATAATATGTACCAAAACATTGACTGATTCTAATAAGATGCTTTTTGACTGTTCCTAATTGGCAAAATATGCCCATTATGTGATTTCGATTACGGTTAAATAATTCAGATTAATCAGATTGATTCTGATTAACAAACTGGGTGACCAATATCATAAATAACACATTCTGATAAATTGATAAGATTCATGTATATTAAATCGATTAAAATTAACAAATCAGATGGCCATTAACTGACTTTGTTTCACCATAAACTGATTCCGATTGATCAAAAATGTGATTCTAATTTTCCAAAAAGTAAATATGATTAACATACTCATGACTCAATTTTCCAAAAAGTAAGTATGATTAACAAACTCATGACTCAATTTTCCAAAAAGTAAGTATGATTAACAAACTCATGACTCAATTTTCCAAAAAGTAAGTATGATTAACAAACTCATGACTCGATCGAATTTTCTTAAGAGTGCACAATCGTACTGTAAGGGGAATTCATTAGTTCCTAGAGACAGTGTAAGTTGCAACAACTGCATTTCCCTGTTAAAAAGTCCACCGCATCCGACGAAAGCAGATGTAGGTCCTCCAGGCATTGTATACTATATATTAAGACAGGTCTTGAACATCAGGTCACGACAGGCATATTAAAAAAGAAGAATGTACTAACCATACCGGAATCTTTTAAAACTGGAGTAGACTTTCATTAAATAAATTAAATATTCCCAAGGAGTCTACTAGTGTGGATTGTTATTGTGTGGATGTTCTTCAGGTCTCTCCAGCAATCTGATTGAGGTCCGTTTTGTAGACATTGCTGCCAAAAAAGATGTCGTAATTGCAGTCGTTGAGTGACACACATGAATAATTTGAATAATTGTTAATACTAAGTATGTAATAAACACAAAACATATTTTTAGTTAATTTGAAATATCAAAATAAATCCTAGACCAAATTATATATTTGAAAACATTTCGAGGAAGTTAAAGAGAGTTTTTGTAATTAAATTCCGCCTTAAAAAATATTCCTTACAAGCCCAAACAAAGCACCGTGATGTTTCATCAATTAATTATCTGAGAACAAGTAAAACGTGGGTTGGGTTATTTTTGTATATATGATATACACCTAATTTCAAGTAGGTACGCTTGTGGGGTCATGTTTGTCAAGTCGATCATTTAAATATCTTACTATAGTATTTTTTTTTCTTGTACGCTATACTAAAATCGTAGAGCACGTGAGGCGTTTAATGGTTTATTTTTATTGAGAATAGACATTTTTCAAAAGGCATTCAAGTTTTGTGGCATTTGCTAGGGCAACTTTCAACAATTCCGTTTATAAGTAATTTTTTTATCGATGTTCGATTGGCATTTTAAACGCGAAATATTTACAATACATGTTTTGCAAAACAGACTGCAGCCTGAATATGACCCTATCTAATATAATACCAAGATTTGATGAGATTTCAACGCCAAGGTCATATTTAAGATTTAATATTGTTACTAATATAAGTTATATAATATATTATTTTGCATTTTTAAAATATAACATTTATTATTTTCAAAGTTATTTTGTATTTTTAGGTACCATTAAAAAATAAATGATCATGGACGATAGTTTTGGATATTTACAGTATCTCAGCTATCTCTCATGTCGTAGAACGCTGTTTAGTATCGGTCAAAAGTCCCCATTTGGTCGACATCAGTGGTACAAAGCCATCAGTATCTTCGAATGTCGCATGGCCATTACGGATTTTTTAAAGCACATTTATGTACACGAGCGCATACTGCATCGACGCCATATACTGTACATACCTTATTTTTATTTGTCGCATTATTTTCTTTTGTAATAATAAAAAAGCATCAAGCACCGAAAAAACAGCCTATTTTATTCCATCTTCAAAATGACGTCAAGAAAAACGTTCAAGCGTTTTTTTATAAACAATGCCCGAAAAAATGTGTCATATTACAATATTTTATAAAAATATTCATTCAGCACGTTTGGAATGAAGTAACCAACAAAAAATTGTCCTAACGACATCTATCCGAGAAATACGAAACTATTTTGGTTGCGAAACCGAAACTAATAGTATACCCTAATCTCACGGCTCAATAAACAGTTAACACTGATCTATCGAATACATATTAAGAATTATCTAACAAAATGATTTAGATCAAAATAACCATTTCATGGTTAGCGAAATACTCGTACAATATATCTTAGATGCAGATGTTAAAATATTCACGAAGATTTTGTTTCATGTTTAGCTATAATATTAGGTCCTTACATATGAAATTGGCGTTTTGCCGTACTGGCAACTTTGATCTCAAATATCTTCTCTTTGGTTAGGAATTCCAAATTCAAATTTATACAGCTATTTACTCAAGTATTTGTGTTTCGAAAATTATAATTCATTTGTTTTTTCCTCAATTGTTTTTTTTCTTTGCGTCACTCAGTTTACAAAATGGAAAACTTGAAATATCGCGTTATTTACGAGTACGAGTTCCACCGTGGCACCAGTGCTGCAGAAACGGCTCGAAGGATTAATGATGTGTATGGCGACGGTGCCGCAAAAGAAAACACAGTGCGTTTTTGGTTCCAACGTTTTCGTTCTGGAAATTTCGACCTGCAGAACAAGCCCCGTGAACGGCCGGAGACCAAAGTTGATAATGAAGAATTGAAGGCTATTGTGGAAGCGGATCCATCGCAAACCACGTCCGAGTTAGCTGCAGGCTGCGGTGTTAGTGATAAAACTGTTTTAATCCACTTGAAGCAAATTGGGAAGGTGAAAAAGCTTGAAAGGTGGGTACCTCACGAATTGAGTGAAGCAAATCAACAAATGCGCGTTGACTGCTGCGTTGCATTACTCAACCGGCACAATAATGAAGGGATTTTGAATCGAATCATTACCTGTGATGAAAAGTGGATCCTGTATGATAATCGGAAGCGCTCATCGCAATGGCTGAACCCTGCCGAACCAGCCAAACCATGCCCCAAGCGAAAATTGACTCCAAAAAAGTTACTTGTGAGCGTTTGGTGGACTAGTGCTGGTGTCGTTCACTACAGCTTTCTTAAATCTGGCCAGACGATTACGGCAGATGTCTATTGTCAGCAACTGCAAACCATGATGGAAAAGCTAGCTGCTAAACAACCGAGGCTGGTTAATCGCTCTAGGCCACTGCTGCTTCATGATAACGCTAGACCACACACTGCACAACAGACGGCTACCAAATTAGAAGAGCTTCAATTGGAATGTCTAAGACATCCACCGTACTCTCCGGACCTTGCCCCAACAGATTACTATTTTTTTTGAAATTTGGATAACTTCTTGCAAGGGAAAAAATTCAACTCCGATGGGGCAGTCCAAACCGACTTCAAAGATTTTATTGATTCCCGTCCGAATGGTTTTTTTAGTAAAGGGATCGATGAACTACCTATGAGATGGCAAAAGTGCATAGATAGCAATGGTACATACTTTGATTAAATAAATATATTATATTTAAAAAAAATCAACTTTATGTTCCTCCCAAACAAAACGCCAATTTCATATGTAAGGACCTAATATTATATAAACGTAGCGATGGATTTTAATTATCTTGAAAGCGATAAAAATAAAATATTACGTAAAACCATATGTTGTGTTAACTGTGCTCGAACTATGTGGAGAATTTAAACGTTGTCATGCAAAATTATGCTAATTACATTTGTCACGTTAAATAGAGTTCGCTCAAGTGAATTTTACTATTCAGGAAGCTGAAAAATTATTATATATATTTAGTATTCCAGTTTAAAAAATCATATATTTGAGTATACAAATACGGTTTTAAATTTATTTAATTGGTTATAGAAATACAATTTACAAATCCTCTCGTTGATTATGGAATAACAGTTCAAAAATCATATGTTTGGTTCTAGAATTACAGTTTAAAAATCATCTCATTGTTTATGGAATAACAGTTTAAAATATCATATATTTGGTTATAGAATTAAAGAAGAATAAGTACATACTATGTTTTGGTTTATTGTTAAGATAATAATACTGCACAACTCCGTTTAAAATTAGAAAAATATTTTACAAAACATATTTATTTATTCATTTATTTTATACATGACAAGAAATATACATAATTTGCGAAAAAACAACAGAGAATTTAATTTGGACACAATTTTAATGGATCTGGGTTTGTTGCCTTTCATTTGACGTGTCTCCAGTAAACTAGGATTTTGCCTGTATCTCACTGAGGACATATAGCATGAAAAAATAAATCTTACTTCTTTCCGATTTTCTGATTTTTCTATAATGACGTACGCAAAGATATCTGATTTTCTATCACGACATATGTATTTTTTATTTTCATGGAAAACATTACAAAAATAACAATTAAAAATAATCCTTTTGATGACTACCTATTCCCCTCCTCTTATTAGCCATTTATACCCTCCCCCTCTCCTGTACATATTATAATTTTAAAAAAATTTAGACATAATTTTGTTCAAATTTACCTGACGGGGGAGACTGAGATATTTGAAACCGGTAGTAAACTAAAATAAAACAGTGGTTAAAGAAAATAAAAAAAAGTGTTTTATTTATTTTATTAAAAATGTAATAAACATGACAACACAAAGTGAATTTATATGAAAGTCCGCGCAATGGCCATAGTGATTGTTCGATTTAAGTAGTCTTGTTATACATACAAGCGTTATGCAAGTAATTAATTGTAACTACACAATCGTGGAATAAAATAATTTGCAGGGTAGATCTACAAAGGGACGTGTAGTATGAACCATTATTGTATGAGAACGTTAATTTGTTTTTCAACATTTTAAATCATACATATATACCATCACGATGTATGCCTGATGGAGTAGACAGAGAACACAGCGCCAGACTTTCCATGTTTTGTAAACCTTTCAAAACTCATTCACTCATTGTGGCAAAAAGAATCTAAAAATTCCATTCTTAATTCAACTTGTATATTATTTGTATGTACAATATTACACTTTCGCAGTACAAAATGGCAGGTTTATTGTTATGTGACAATCTCTTCCAACCAACCAACCAAGAAATGTTAAAAAAGCCTGAAGTGAAAACCAGACTAGAACTCTTTAAAAACTCTGACTATCAACGAAAATCGAATCCGAAACGCCCAGACATAATTCGCCTATTCATCTTTTTTTCTCAGAGAAGAATCAACTTTTAGGTTATATTTCATCACATTATTTTCAAGGTTTGATTTTTTTTACCATACATTATTTCTCCCGTAGCCATTGGTATCATAAATTGAATCCAAGCAATTTATACACGCTATGTTTGCTAATGACATTTTAATGACGTTTTTGAAACGAAAAATGTTCCTAGCAATATACAATACCGAAACTCCAATCTAACTTCACTATGAAGATCATCATCATCCTTAATATGTAACAATTATTTATTCTATTTATTTTACAAATGAAAGGCAACAAACCCATACCAATTTAATGGATCTGGGTTTGTTGCCTTTCATTTGTCGTGTCCCCAGTAAACAAGGCTTTTGCCTGTGTTTCACTGAGGACATATAGGATGAAAAAATAAATTGATACTTCTTTCCGATTTTTTATTATATAAATTCCCGTTGCACATTCTCATCAACCTGACAAACAGTGACACTCCATTACACATGTATACATCACGCGAAATCAAACTTCTCACACTTCATCACTCCAGACAGACCGAAAACATTCACCCTACAATGTACCGCAAAAAATCATTAAAAAAAAAAACAAAAGTATAAATATTATATAAAACAATAAAAAACACCACAATATGGTACATTTATCACTCTTGTCTTGTATTGCAGTGCTACTCACAGTATGGTCTCCGAACCAGTCAGTGCTGGTCTGCTAAGAGTTTGTTACTGGACCACGTCGAGAGAAAATTACTAAACGAATAACAAAAAAATATCCATAATTCTTATTTGTTGTGTTGTTTTACTTTTTTATAGTATTTTTCTTACTTATTTGTTCCGAAAAAAAAACAGTAGCACTCCGTTCTCTTCATTTAAACATTAATTTTATTTAATTTCGCGAAAACACTAGAAAGTTTGAAAAACACTTATATTAAATTGTTTTACACTTTTCTTGTGTACAGTAGATTTATTCGTTGTATACAGTAGATGAGTCGTAGATGTTAAAGAAGCCTTAAGTGAAAACCAGACTGGAATCCTTTTTTAAAAAATATATATCTGGTTTCCGACGGAAATCAAACCCGCAACCCCCGGATTGAGAGACGACCGTTTTACCAACTAGGTCACGGAAGTCGTCAAAATTACCAATGGAAGACGAAATACAGAGAAAGCTTTTTTTAGTCACCCGTTATATATAATATATTTTTGACGTAGCACTTACGTGGCTATTATTATAAAATATGTTATTTTTAGCCAAAATAAAATGCGGCAAAGGAAATCCTTGAAAATTATAATAATATTTGTGTAAACTGTGTGAACGTTAAGATATGTTTGTAATTCGCAAATAAGAATCAGAAAGATAACAGAAAATTAATCAATTAAAGAAAAAAAAGTTTTCATATTGAAACTGACAAACAAATCTCTAAAAAATATCTGGAATAATTTGATAATTTCAACTGAAATTATCAATGCGTGATCTAATAATAAACTTATCAACATATTTAGTGCAGTTTTGTACAACTTTTGAGACGTATGTAAAATTTTAACTCTACTCGACGACTACAAAGCCGAAGTTAGCCGATTATGGATGGCAGCCTCTTTCTTAAGCCCGATGTGTATTACTTACCGCCGGGTACTGTACATGATTTTTGAGTCGCTGTTTCAATCTTATGTTAGCCATGCATATTGACGCGATTATAATATTTTGATTAACAATTACATGCGATAGTCAATTGAACTATTCGACCCAGAGACTAAACTACTGGTTGTTATTCTGTGTATGGTTGATTACATTCTGCATACGAAATATTAAACTTACTCGTTTGAGTACGGAACTGAAAGGAAGTTTTGTGATATGTTTTTTTTTTCGTGCTGGGTATATCATCTATACAAGCTTCATACGATTCATAATTCATTAATAATAATATTAGTATATCAATAATAATATTGGTATATATTAAGAGTGTTACCACCCGCGCACGGAAATTACCTTGTTGAATAAATTTTGCAATATCGATATCTTCCATATCGGTGGATAAATTGAGGACTGAGCTTCTTGATATTGTTTGTAGGCATAAATAAGGTATTCCCAGGAGAGCATGATTATCATTATCATATGTGGTTAACATATTTAAAAAAAATTCATTTTATGTATATCTTGCAGTATGCAATTCTGCTATTTGGGTAGTATTTTCTCAGATGATGGAAGAGTTAAGAGGGTTATCGAACGGCCTATAGTGATAGGAAACAAATGTCAATGGGCAAATAAAACATATAAAAGTATATTTGAACCGGACAGTATCAAAATCTGCTAAGATAATAGTATTTCGGTGCTAACTATGAAAATAATTAATAGGAGCCGATTAAATGCTGTGAAAATACACGCATTAAGAAGAAAACACGGGGTGGGAATGTATGACAGATTACGGAATGAAGTGATTAGGGATGAATGTGAACTTAAGGCTGATGTGTTGAGTAAGATAAAAAAAAAGCACGTTGAGATGGTTTGGGGATGTAGAACGAATGAAAGAAGAAAGACTAACAAAACAAATACATAGTGCAAATGTGAGTGAGTGGAAGGAGTGTGAGAGGAAGACCAAAGAAAGTACGGTTGGATAAAGGTAATGATATTCTAAAAAAAAATAGAAAGTCAGAGAAACCGTAAAAGTTGTATGAGAAGATGTATAGATGTGGAGGAGGCTGAGGATTTGTACCGAGATATGAAAGTTTTTATTTGATGTAATTGGGTTCAAACTGTATCGAATGTAAAATAAAATATATGAATTACTTATAAAGCACTGTTTCGAAATTAAATAATTGATTTATTCGTATGGGACTGCTCAACATATCCGCGTTGGTGATGTTCCCAAGTTAAAGAATATGATCGGGAGACAACATTGTCTTCGGTCCCATCAGTCGAACCTTCGAGTTTTCGATAATCAATGGAGTAGGCACGAACTCGCTGTTCGCTTCATTTTTCTTCTTCCGTGACACCGAACCTTGAGTGCGTCGTCGCTACTGTTCTTTTCACACAGGAAGATACATTTGGGGCAATTCCTTCTTAGTCACTAGGTGACTTCGCGCTCACAAAAAATAAATAACATTTCGATCTTCTAGTATAGATCGCGCTGGATAGAGGTTTATTTTGTCTCCCATAATAGCGTAAATGGTGGTGGGATCAAACTGAATTGTAGCAAGACGGACTTCGCCAGACTGAGATTTTTTTTATATATCGTCAGGAATCGAACTAGAAACCTACAGATGAAAGACAAGCGACTTACCAACTAGGCTACATAGGATTTTTTAATAATAAAATCTCACTTTTATAAAATACAGTTGATAAATGTCAACAAAATTTCAATTCAATTAAATTTCAATAACGAATAATAAACTTACAATATCGAGGTGCATAGCCGCGAGGTAACCCACTGGACTTCCGTGCGGATGGTTGCCAGTTCGAACCCCGCGCTATGCTACCCCCCTTGAATGACACAGGCATTTTTTCCGTCTAGTATTGAGGAGTATAAGGAAACCTATGACTTTAAATAAATAAATAATAAATAATAAGTTTATTGATGGCAACATAGTATGTACAGATTATATTTAAATAACACTTCTAAAACACATAAATTGCAGACAATACATTAAATACAGAAGCTATCAAAAGGTCTGGGCTCATCTAATAGCATCCCCTCGGCCAAGATACACCCCACCAATATAGGGCGAACCCAGCCACGGGGACACCAGATGTTTTTCAACCCACACCCTTCGGTCATATCTATTATTATTAAAAAAATACTCAAGGTTTAACTTTGTGGAACTCTATATTAGAAAAATTAACAAGAAATCACTTTGTTATACCAGTAATTACACTAATCCCCGCTACACATGTTTCCACCTCCTATCCTGAGGTTGTCTTCAGGGGGGAGAGAGCCACGGGATATGAGGTAGAAGCATGTGTAGCGGGGATTAATGTAAGTAGTGGAATAACAAACAAATTGATTTCGTTCATGATGATGCTTCGGAGAGAGGTAGAACTTTAAAGTCGATGTATTCTTCAACTAATAAATTGTTTGTTCCAAACGATTCAAAAGGGCGGGGTATTATGATACAGCGTTTGCTGTTGCTGGTCCTGTAGCGTGGAATTGTCTGCCTCTTAGTATTGGAGATATGGGTGGTGTGTGCAGCTTTAAGTACTTAAAGACAACCCTTTTTGGAAAGTCTTATAAAAATTTATGATGTTATATGAACACTACACAATAAAATACACAAAATCTAAAGCCGAATGTGTTACTATAACATGTCGAAAGATCTACATAGATTTATCTGTAAGTCGTCTTCCTTTTGTAAGTCTTCTGCGGTTTTCTTACCAAAAATGTTTTTTCGAACATATGCATATGCAGGGAAGTATTTAATCAAATGGCCGCAGCCACTATCTTTCTATCCTTACACTCAATTTATGTATGTATATATTTATTTTGAAATATTTTTAATCTGTCAATAATAGTGGGTTCAAATTTTGAGTTAGAGCGCCCTTGAGGGGAGTTTGCTCTCTAAACGGCGCTATACAAGTTGTCCTTTTATTATTATTGTTAAATATGCCAAGAAAAATATAAATCACCAGACTTCTAATATTGGGCGAATCTCTAAATTATTAACATCAAATAATGACTAACACGTTTTACTTGCCATTCTCACTGCTACCAAACATTAGGTACCTACTTGTAATTCACTATTACTGGTGTGTCAATGATGTAATGACCCGGGTGAAGAGTTGAATTGTACACTAATTATAGACTTCCTGGTTTTAAGCCCACTTTTAAATCATGTACATTTCAAAACCTCTGCTAATAATATATCTATTACGAAATTATTAAAAACTACACAACCTATTTTATGTTAAGTGTTGTTTATATTATATGCATTACACACATACATATCACTCCATTTCCCTGTCAGGGTAGACAGAGAGCACTAGACTCACCTATCTCGACACACATCCTTTGCTTCTTCTAGATTCATACATCTTCTCATAGAACTCCTACAATTTCAATGATTTTGCGCGTTTCCTTCTTTCAAAACATTATTCACTGAATCCAACAATATCTCTCGTAAAAGCAGAAGTCCTTAAATTGCTCTTATTTTTAATTGCTCACCCATATATCGCATTTATTTTCCATTTCACATTTTTCATCAGCATGACTTTGAATTTAGGAGCATTCATTCTCAGATCTTTCGCTAAATACCACGTTTTAAATTATTTTCAACACCATATTCATTAAATATTTTTCAGTGGCCTCTTATCACGCGGTCATATTTTATGTCATATATTTTTTCGCAAATATACGCCATGAGAATATATGATCCACGTATTCTCTTTCACTTAAAAAGTCCCCCTGAGTCTCTTTTCAGTTTTTCTTCTCTCTATTTCCATAAAAAAAATCATCGAGTTTACTTACTACTATCAATAAGCTAATGGATATGTAACTTCCACATTCCATTCTTGCACCATTGGTTTAAATAACGGAACAATCACTGAACTTCTCTGTAGTATTTTGGTGTGTAATCAGATTCCCAACATTTGTTGAAAATCATTCGCTTACCTCCACTCACTACATTATAACCTGACGCTTTCCTATGTTTATATATATTTTACGGTCATTCATACTTCTTCTAGATAAATAAATCTCCTTCAAACTTTTAAACCCTCGTATTTCACAACTATATCAGACTCATCGTTGTTTTTACGACTATCAACACTCGTACAGCAGTTACTGTATAAATATGATACTTTGAACATTAAATATTATACTTAGAATACACTAGTCCCGACTCAATGATATGTTGGATAGTGGAATTTTTAGTCATTATAGACTTCCTGGTTTCAAGCCTACTTTCGAACCTAGTTCATCTGAAAATATCTTGTGATAATGTATGTATTACGAAATAGATAAAAATTACTTGACAGATTCCACAAAAGTTGCTATTTGAATTTTGATAAAAATGTAAGTTTTTGTCATTATTATCAGCATCATCAATATTACGTTACATCCTGAAATATACAGATAGAACAGATCTTCACTTAATCATAGACTAACGTATAATTTTTAATTTTCATCCATTACCTATCCCGCCGCCCCTCAACATTTCGTTAAAAATGTTCGGCATTACTCCGATCATAGAGTTGTGCTACGCTCAAACAAAAATTGCCTTTTGATATTTCCAGTTTATCGCTCCTTATTCACGTCGTCCTTTACTATCCATGCAGCCAGATGGAATCAGTGGCCGGCTGCCGTAAGACACCCTCTCACAAGACTCAAAAATATTACATCTCTCTTCAATGGCGAAATGTGTTTTTTCCGTAATTCATATTTTCTCGCCTTTTTCCATCTTCCTTCTCCTTTCCTAATCGTTGGTAACAATTGCAAATATTTTATTGAACTGTTTTATTTTTCATTTTTTTCAATTCTTACATGTTTACATTATACATAATATTTAACAATTTCCATACGATAGTGTCTAAAAAAATAAATAAAATATGGACTCCTGTTATTCAATCTCACTAGTCAAATAAAGTTGATCCTATTATGTAGAAGAACGCTGCAGAAACTTGGAAGCCAACAATACAGAATACAAGAAAAGGTCAGTGGCGTAATTAAAAAAAGACCCCAGCGCACAATGGGAATAAGGGTCTCTCTATATATATTGCATATAAGGTATAAGAATATTAAGTATTACGCTGTTTATCCATTAAATATAAGAACAAAACTGGTTGGTATCTTACCTCCTATAAGTATTAGTACGGTATTACTACGGTATATATAATGTTTTATGTGTTTTCGTATTACACGTGAGAAATTATTTTTTTAAATTTTATACTTTCATTTCTTGGTGTAGGGCTAGGGTAGAACTTAAAATTACTAGTCCGGAATAAATTATGGACTTAAATTAATTATTAGTCCATACAATCCCCAGGTTGGAAGACGAGCGCCTTATCAACCAGGGCGAAGATGTCCTATTGGACTTGTACCTGAGTTAGAGGAGTAAAAACAAAACACTTCAAGACTTCAAAATAAGAAAGGAAAATTAAGCGAGGTAATATGGTATATAATGCGAGCACGTTAAACTCTGTGATCACCATGAAATTAAGAGGTGCGAATATGATAAATATGGTCTGAAACAGTGATAAATGCTGCGATTTGTCATATTTTAAAATTAAACTGTTAAAATAGCGATGCAATAAATACGACTAAGACCGGCTTGAGAATGAGCATTAAATTGGCCGTCAAAGAG
This sequence comes from Odontocerum albicorne, assembly GCA_949825065.1. Lineage (NCBI taxonomy): Eukaryota > Metazoa > Arthropoda > Insecta > Trichoptera > Odontoceridae > Odontocerum > Odontocerum albicorne. The sequence continues at coordinate 13,852,748 of OX463858.1, forward strand.
ATTAACTTGACCGCTATACCAAGGAATTTGATATCAAAATAATAATTTGCGAGCGAGTCCACAACTTAGCGCGTTTAGCATGTTTTGACAGTGTATCCATAACAATGTTTCGAATAGAAAAATTCAGCAAGCGAACTGCATTAACTATATATTTTTTTTGTTTATACTGGTATGACATTTTTTATTAAAACCGATTGATATTATTGAATGAATTGCGCTAATATACTCTTAAAGAACCGAATTTCATAAGAAATCAAAGAAAATTTCGCCAAGATTATTTGATATTTTTTTGAAGTAGGGGTTTTTATTTTTATTAATTTCAGATGTTGTGTACAGAACTCTGCAAACGTTATCAAATAACACGCCCCTTGACTAATTATAGCATAAAATTGCGTCAAATCCTTCATAAAAAACTTGCATCAAATGATGGGATAAATACCGGAAGAAACCAAAGAATTGAATTAAAGTACCTTGAATATTAGTCAACATGAATTAAATATTTCACGTATGTATCATTTAATAGCTTTCAAGTGGTAATTTACTTAAAATGAATAACATTAATACGGTGCCGACTGACCTGACACAATTAACGCCTCGTTCGGTCCGACGGTATGTACATTGCCCATTTCTGCAACTAAAACACACTGCACAGCACAAAATCACACAATAAAAATAAAATCACCCCCGACACAACACGATATATCGAAAAACAATACACAAATCAACGCAACGAACTGACAGTTCTCTGTTTAGAAACCAGCTATTCTAAAATACGCTTCCGACAGCTGAAGGCGCGCGCATTCAGCTTTATAAAGTTGCCATTTTTGTATCTTTAATGTACGAAAATAAAGAAACGACTATCGTCAAAAAACTAGAATATTTTGGAAAATTATCAGAAATTGAAAAGTAATATTATCATTTATATTTTGCAGTTATTTGTAACAATTGCCAATGCCAGTAATTGAGATGGAATATTTGAAAATTTTTCGATCTTGCTAAATACTGACTTCCAGAATCAAATTATTAAAAAATCTGTTTTTTCAAATATTTTTACTCTAAGGTCATCTCATCACTATCACTGGCGTATACTCCTTCATATATAGGGATTCACAGTCATTATTCACGAAGAAGGTCTTTATTATATAGGTTTTATGGGAGTGAATAAAATATTTTGAATACTTAATTTTTGTTCGTTATTCGAGGAAAAATTAATGAATTTGTCAGCTATTTGATCAAAACATGAAACAGCCATTTGAACAAAAACTAAGTTTAGATGAAAAATGCTTCATCGCTGGAATCTGGCGTGCTTTTTTTTTAGAATCCATTCTTGTTGATTTAGTTTGATTTATAGCAGCTAGCTCTTTTACTCATACCTATATGCAGTGTTATTAAAGATATTAAGAAAGAGTAACACTTATATCAATTTTTAAATACAAATTAGCATGCACGTCAAGTATTCTTAGTAAAATATATTAACGCCACTACTCCACAATAACTCTGACGAAGAAGTGTCTTACGTTTAACAACATGGAATATAGATATGGATGCACATTTTTTAAAACAACCAACTTACAAAAAATCTAAATCTGATTTGTTTTATCGAATGTTTGAGGCTTGCTACCTGAATCTCGTATAGGCTAAAATATTAAACAATTTAAATGAGTTATGAATATTAAATCTCTGATTCTAATTCGGCAGCGTTTCCAGAGCCCCGTTTATCACTGTTATTTTTTAAAGATGAAAAAGCCCTAAATAAAATAGTCTTTTTTTAGTCGTACTTATTATTATAACGTAACATTTTGTTTAATAAATTTATGAAAACGTTTTTTTAAGTAGGTCTACTTACATAAATAAATATTCTCGAGTTTACCTCTTGGCCTACAGAGCCTAAAATATAAAGTATTTGGCTCTTTACAAAAAATGTTTGCAGACCACTAATCTTGTCGAAAATCTTAGTTCTCTATCAAAATTATTTTGACAAGACACCAAGAAACTTCTTCAATGGTATCATATCTTACACAAGATGATAAAAAATGATTACTGTAAATAACAAAATATTGTCTCATGAGGGAACATTTTATTTATTTAATAATATTATAACGTTGCCACTGTTTGATTCGAGCCTTAACCCTGAGACTGCTACGAGAAAAAAATATAATTGTCTATCTAGCGCTGAGATATATTTACGATTCGGACGTTCGTGATAAATATTTATTTTAAACAACAAAAAAACAAAAAAGAACTATTTTTACAACATAAATATATTTTAGAATATGTACCCATGTATTCTAAATGAATGATATTCATTTAGAATACAAGGGTAGAACAAATTTCTTCCACTGCTATAGCAGTGCGCCGATCTCTCAGGGTTAAAGATGGGGACATAATTTAACTTAATTTTAGTTCCCAGTCATCTAAACGTGAAAATAAACTGATGAATTGAAATACATTAGTAATGGCCACTCTCTTTTCCAATTTTAACACTTTAATATTTCATTTAAAAAAATCTTTTCCTTTTTCTCTTTAAATCTGTACAATTTTTGTGAAATAAAAGAACCATAAGATCGACACCAATTATCTAAAAATGTCTTAGTTTTCCAATGTTTTACATCTACTTCATTTTTTTTAATAGCTTATGACTAACCAATCATTATTGCGCATGACTATTTTTCATCAAAACGCAATGGCGGATGCTAGTTGTTTGGTCGCTTAGATTTTAGAGGTTAATTTTAGGCGAAAGTAAATAATTAAGTTATATATTTGTTTAATTACTAGCAATAAACTTTTAATGTATTGTTTCTCTGCTGTGTAAAGTATTGTAAGTATAATTTTTTTCTCATTTCCCGATAACCCTCTGCTTCCAATATTCATGTTTTCTGATGTGTTATGTTTCTGGTTGATTCACCCGCTCTAATTTCAATATCATATCATAGCTAATAATTGATAAGTACTGTGAGTTATTACAGTCTTATAAAACCCTTTAAATTTTGTCAATACCTGCAACTTAGGGTTGCTTAAAATTGCTCGCTGTTTTTATTGTTCATACGCACGATAGGCTTCCTTAAAATATCCGTTCGTTGTTTCCACTGTATAATTTTTTAGTTTTCTCGAGTTATTCACTACTTTGGTTGTGTTAATAAACACTTCAGAAACCAATAATAGTTTCAATTCTTTGGGTACCCAAATATAATTGGTGCGCCTTGTCGAAGCCTTGTAAGATGCGTTTTGACATTAGTACACCGGGTTCAATGCCTTGTCAACTATTGATGTAATTCTTCCTCACATTTTCCCTTTTTTAAATCATTAAGATACCTTCCCCTTTCCGACTAATATTACGAATATCCATCCAGTTTCAGATCTTTCTTGCTATATACCCTTCAGTTGTATAAAATACAAGGACCTATTACTAAATCTCAATTTCTTCCAACCAACTAGAAAGATGTAAGAAAGTTATATGTTAATAATCAGACTGAACGTTTGTTGAAGGGTGCCATAGGGATTCATGCACAAAATTTCTGGGTTTGAAGTCAAACATTTTCCAACTAGGCTATAGTTGCCTTCATGTTATCTTATTTTTTTTATCACATTTAGAAGATGAAGGTGAGGGGAAAATATGACTTATTATAAGTCCGAAAACTTTGTATTCTTCTTAAATCTTTCATCGTCACTTGTTATTGTATGTGCCATAATATTCTTGTTGATACATGTTTTACAAGCCTATTTCATGTATTGCACACATTAGGAAGCTCTCAATTGTTTCAAAATATTGTTACTCACTTTAACAGTGTTATCTTCAGTGTCCATAAATAAGTAAGACCAAAAAATCTAGCCTTAATGCTGCATCACAGTCACTACGAGGATGTCTAGTTTGCTGATAATTGAGGATTTTCAGAACATTTGAACCGGAAATTTTGTTTGTTGATGAAGCCACTCAGGTTAAATGTGCTTCATTATATTTTCCTCTTATTATCAATATCTTTTGACCACATATTTAAAAACCTAAAAGATCTGGAATTTTATTTTATGTTATATCCATACTTGTGTAAAATAGTATAAAACATTGTAAATCAACTTTAGGCAACTGTAAGTTACATTAATTAATTACATCTTGGAATGCATCATGCATCAAAATGAGTAGTGCATCTTGGAATGTTACCCTTCAAAATATCTCATTTCTCATAGTTGCAGAAATGGAAAATAATTTGAAGGTTAATGTGAACAGTAATCCTCTTTTATATGCAAATTCATTTTGTGCAGTTTGAAAATATTAAATAGAAAATTAAAATTTATGTCACAATTCATGTCATTTCATCTAGTACTATCATCACAAGAAAAAAAAAAAAAGAGTACAGTTTAATAACATATTTAGAGAGAGAGACCATATTTATATTACTTTTATTACAGTATTTTGTTATAATTGTTCTATTTTATTATTAGTTACTATTGTCAATATACTACTGTGTCTAATTTATAAATTAAACTTTATCATATGTATGTATGTATAAGAAAAAAACATTACGTAATGAGTTCGATATTATTTGCGGTTTCAGGCATCCATCTACTGGAGGTCTTGGAACGTATCTCTCCCACGGGTAAAGGGGATGTACTGTGTTATGATGCTTAAATTGGAAAAAATTAGTCTTAAAAATCTTTTTTTGTTTTAATATTCGAAACAAAGTGTTTTCTTTTCTTATTTGTGATTGACAAATTTTATGGTAAATTTCTAATCTACTTTATTTTTGTAATTGTTCAGTTAAATTGAAAAAAAATAATACATTACTTTTTTTTACAGATAATTTAATGATTTTGAAAGTAGACATTTTAAGGATATTGACCTAAGAAAAGTAACACATTTTGTGCACAAAATTTCGAACTCTATAAGAAAAAATGTCTGATACAAGTGATTTGGACCGCCAGATTGAACAGTTGAAGCGATGTGAGATCATTATGGAAGCGGAGGTTAAGGCCCTGTGTGCCAAAGCTAGAGAAATATTAGTGGAGGAAAGTAATGTTCAACGTGTCGATTCTCCAGTTACTGTAAGTATTAGTATTAATTATGGAATGAGCATTTCAAATGAATTATTAATAAAATATGCTCCAATAGACAGAAAGTAACAAATCTGTAATTTTCCATATTTTTCTACAAAAAAGTTCATTAACAAAATGCTATTCAGTGCTGAAAATGCCTTCAGATATTCCTAGAAAACTGCTCAAAATACCAATTGTTCTATTTTGAATTTCTTTGAATGGATCCAAATACAAGTGAGTCCGGAGTGACTAAACTGTACTTATAAGGGTAAATGACAATGAATTATACTTCATCTTAATTTTTTTCAAGATTATATCAAATTTTTTTTGCATTGCCATAATTTTAAAAGAAATTATTCAGCATTCAATGTTCTAAAAACTTACAGTTACAGAACAATGCAAGGACACCGATAAAGGAGAGAGAACATGCTCGTGGTTATCGATGATTAGGTTTTCCTGGTGCTGCACATTTTATGGTGAAATGTGGTAGAGGACGATCAAGGAATCTTAGGCTAAGATTTTGTCATATGAGATGGTGTAAATTTATTCAAGCAAAGGATAAATAGGGAAATTCAATATATCCGTTGCATTCTCAATGCTGAGTGCCATGGTCTCTGCTATTTCTGGGACTTAATGCGCCATTTGTTTTCATACCTTCTAGTCTTGGGACATGTTGAATTCTGTGTTGAAAGACCCTCTTAACTCCTTTGTTTGGCCCGTCCTTCTTGTACGAGACCTTACTCTTCATTTGCCCCTTAACTGTTTCCATGATTACCAGCTTCGCCATTTCTTTTTCCCAACGTACCCAAAATATGTCGGTAGGATCCTTTTCCAAGTCTTGGTAATCGCAATTTTTTAGAGGATTGAGATGTTGATGTTTCGTGTAGTCGTATGATAGGTGTAATCCCCTAAAGAATTACTTCATGCTAGTCTTAAATTGGTCCATGATAAGGATTTCATTTTTTTTTGCTTTTATCTATTTGGTGATTTATTGAACATTTTATAATTAAATTTTTATAATTAAAGCTTGCAGGCCACATTAAATTACAAGGCCGGCTCTATATGACTTGTTTGCTGTAATTTGCCCAGGACTGCGTTATTACAATAACCTCGTAAGATATGACTGTACACAAAATAATAAACAAAATTCATTATTGAGGAGAAGATTGTTTTTCTACAATATTTTAAGTCTTAATCGAAAGAACGATCGGATGAAAATAAGTCACCATGTATTGTTATAATCTTTTGAGTTATTTCAGGTATGTGGCGATATACACGGACAGTTTTACGACCTGAAAGAACTATTTAAAGTAGGCGGAGATGTTCCAGAAACCAGTTACCTCTTCATGGGAGACTTTGTGGACAGAGGATTTTATTCAGTCGAGACTTTCTTATTACTTTTAGCACTTAAGGTGAGTTTTGGCATCTCGATCTGTCTTACACAAATTTGTCAATATCTCTTGAAATGACATTTGTTTACTTAACAGAACTTTATGAGTTGTTTTTTTTGTAAATAAAATTTGGTTAACCAGTGTTTATTAACTGATTGTTGTTATCTCTTCTGTTTCTTTCTTATACAATACTTACACTATTTTCCTATTAGTACAAATTAAAGTTTTGATTCCTATTAGTACAAATTTAAAAAAAAGGGTCTAGTCTGGAGGTTTTCAATTCAGATTAATTAAACACCTTTCTGATTATCATATGGCAATAAACCCAACAGATTGTACTTTAACAATGAAAACATTATACTATAGTATACAATCCTTTGCGGGTAAGAATTATTGTCAATCTTTTTCTGTATTCAGAAAAAGATTGACAATAATCCTCCAACCAGATCAGTGTCTGGTGTTAGTTTGTGCAGTTTCTGCACACCTCTAGGATACATACATTGGGCAGCTGTTAACTATTGATGCATGGTCTGGATCTCCCCACCTTCACAAAAAAGCAATTGAGCAGTGCAGCCTACTCTGCATTTGATCCTATTCAGGGTGCGCGCTACTCCATCATTTACAATTAATTATATGCACTATAAGATGATTCATAATTCACATCCTACAACCACACACCTTTTAACAGTGTGAAATTATGTGGTTGTAACATATATTTGTACTTTAAAATTATTATCTTTCTGGTAACTGAAAAATTCCTCTCTTATAGAATTCCTGAGTCTTTGACATCAACATTTCCCTCTCTTAACACCTTAAAGACCGCATGTAAATGAATGAGATATACGCCTAGGACCGCACGTTTTTTGCGCAAAATTGTACTTTTTCCCAAAATTTATTAAAATCATTTTTTCTTTTTTATTTATGAATCAATTTTTGTGAATCTTTCAGGAATTGTAAAACATGATTTATTCTTTGTAGTTTTGAATAAGAAAACCTTTTTCATTGTGTTTTTACATTTATTACCTTGATCAAAAAGTTTTAGGACCGGCCACCGTGTGGCGCTGTCAGTCACCCGATTGGAATTCTTTTTTTTGTTAGGTTACCACATCTATCATTGACACTTCCCTCCAAATTTCAGCGTCATAGTTTGACATTTGTAAAAGTTACGCTGTACTGAGTACATCTACCTTTGTGCGTGTTTTCGATTATTTACAAATTTGAAAATGGCATCAACTGTGCATCAACGAGTTTGCATTAAATTTTGTGTGAAAAACGGATTTAACAGTCCGCAGACCTTGGAAATGCTGGAGAAGTGTTTTTTGGTGGCACAAACACTTCAGAAGTGGTCGTGAGTTGGTCGAGAATGACGAACGCAGTGGCAGTTGAAAACCGATGAAAACATCGATAAAATCAAAGAAATGTTGGCCGAAAACCGCAAATTGACCAGAGAGCTGGCAGAGGACTTGAACATCGCTTATGGATCCATACAAGACATTTTGGTTAATGATTTGGGCCTGACGTGTCGCTGCAAAACTGGTGCCGAAAGACCTCAATTTCATGCAAAAAAAAGACTGCGTTGAAATCGCGAAAGACATGATTTCCATGAGTTTTTGACCTAAAACAACACGAATTCTATCCAGCAGCCTTCGAATTCACCTGATCTGGCTCCCTACGACTTTTTCCTGTTCAACCGACCTAAAAAACCGCTTCGCGGAATGCGTTACAGCACCCGAGAGGATGTCATGAAAATTGAGTACCAGCAGTGTTTCGAGGATTGGATTTAGCGCTGGCGTACGTACGTTGCAGTCGATGTGGAGTATTTTGAAGGGGACCATATCGATTTTGATGAATTGACTTGTATTTTCGATTTTATGAATAAAGTCCTAAAACTTTTTGATCAAGGTAGTGTATATTTAATCAAATGAATATTTTATAAATAATTATTAAATAAAGTTGAGAGCCGCTGTCAAAATAATACTATTCGTTTAATGGTTCAAAGATAAGATTACAAACATAAAATAACTCCGCTTGACAGCTCATTTTACGAAAACAAATGTGAAGGAACAAATCTTCGCATATAAGAAAAAGATTATTTTAAGCTCAGCTAAAATAAAAATAAACAAATCATCCATGAGATGAGTGTTTTTATAGAAAAAAAATATATCTTTGCATTTCGACATACGATATTGAAATATTTCATCTGATTATTATTGCTGCTCTTTATTTATTTTCTTGCATTAATTTTCATTAATGCTAGAAAATAAATATTAATGAAATTATTTTTCAATTTGCCCGAGAGATGGTGTAGAGTTCGACTAAAAACAAAAAATTTCCAAACAAATTCGGTCGGACCACAAAAAATATCACAGACACTCAAGATAAGATTTGAAAAAGGCGAATCCAGGTCAAATTTCATAGTCGTAAAATCTTAGAAATGAGATACTAATGTTCATGAAATCGACTCATAGCTATGACACGAACCTTTTTAAGTGGCATGAATTTATTTTCGAATGAACACGTTTTGCTTTACTCAATAAATGGCATTGAGTTCGACTACTTAAAAACCCACGATAACGCGGGACCGTTCGTTAACGTGTTAATATTGGTAGTCATTTTCTGCACATTGACTCATCTACAGTATTGGCTCTGTATAGATGTGTTTTTGCCTTTTGTTTGGAAGTAAAGTTAATAATAATTTCTAGGGCTCACCGACCATAGCAAAATTTTGTTGCAATGCCCGTGAAATGTCACCTTTCAAATGACATGATATTTGTGTGAAGTTGATAATGAGTAAAGAAAGTGGTGATATGCTATCAAGCAGAGAAAACGGGACTAATCTATGTTACAACCATATAATTCTGTACCTGTAACTTGAAAAAATTCATGTGAGAATTGTATTAATGTAAATTACATATTTTTCTTGAATATTTAGGTTCGTTATCCTGATCGTATAACACTTATTAGAGGAAATCATGAATCACGTCAAATCACTCAGGTATATGGATTCTACGATGAATGTTTGCGGAAATATGGCTCTATCACAGTATGGAGGTAATCCACATTGATTTTATTCCTTTTTTGTATGTATTAAGTTTATAAATGCATGTCTAATACTCTATTCTATTTAAAAATATAAAAAAACAGAGACTGAGATCATAAATAGATACTAATGATGAAATATACATAGTTTTGAGGAAAATCTAATAAGCTAATATAATTCAATCAATTTATATCTTTCACTCGCAAAGTACACATCTAGTGCATTTTACACTCTAAGAACAGGTTTCTCTCTCTCTTTGACATACTGTTCCGAGTAAATAAGAATTAATATTCTACATAATGTATAGTCAAAACCATTTAGTGTTTGAGAGGTGGCCGGAAAAAATGTGATTTGGCCCCGCAGGTGACGACATTTGAAAAATTTGAACACCATAGGACGCCATGATCAGGAGTCTGTACTTTTACAATATTGTAACGATATAAATGTCTAGCGGCGGATTATCATAATTTCAAAGCACACGTGTGCCTCGACATAGACTGGAGGAGATCCATCAGGCTACTCCTGAAGCTGGATGAGAAAGAGGAATAATGGACTATGAGAGTAATCAAATGAGAAAAGAAAAAAAATCATTGAAAAATACAATCAATTGCAAACATCACTTGTTCTGGTGTAATCCTATCTATGAAACTGGGAGACAGTATAACCGAAGACTCCCAAAAGATTGCAGAAAACTTTGCACAATATTTTCAATCAGTTTACCTAGATTCAGCGGCCAAATATGACATAAAAAATATATTAAACAGTTCGTCAGACAGCAGAAGCATATCGCTCCATTCTATTTCTAAGGAAGAAGTGCTGAAAAGCATAAACTCCTTGCAAACCGACAAAGCAATCGGACCAGATGGGTTATCAGCCGACATTTTCAAAGTCTGTGCGAAATACGTGTGTGATCCCATCTGCTACATATTTAACTTGAGCATAAATACCAATACATTTCCCGAAAGCTGGAAGACAACCAGGGTCTGCCCTATCTTCAAATCGGGAGACCCGTTAGACTCTCATAATTACAGACCTGTAGCTGTTCTCTCTTTGCTTCCAAAAATTTTCGAAACTGTACTGTGCAACCAATTGACCCACCAAGTATCAACAAGACTTATTGGAAACCAGCATGGCTTTTTGCCAAAACGATCGACTGTTACTAACCTTCTCTCTCTCACACAACAGATTGCGTCAAACTTAGACGAACTTTCACAAACGGACGTAATATATACAGACTTTCAGAAAGCTTTTGACAAAGTTGATCACGATATATTACTTAAGAAAATGCACAAACTTGGTTTCAGCGATAATCTAATTGGATTATTTGCATCTTACCTAAAAGAAAGATCTCAATACGTAACAATCCGTAACAAGTCTTCTGTGGAATTTATCGCAAGATCTGGTATACCACAAGGATCCAATTTAGGTCCCCTACTATTCCTCATATTAATAGACGACATTCAAAATTCCATAAGTCACTCGACATGTTTATTGTTTGCTGACGACTTGAAAATATTCAAAAAGATCAATTCACCTCATGACTGTGCACAGTTACAACAGGACCTAGACTCCCTAGTCTCCTGGAGTGAGCAAAATCATCTTCTGTTCAACATTAATAAATGTGTCTGTGTATCTTATAGTCGATCGTTTTCACCAATCCACCATCAGTATACTATACAGGGAGTGGCACTAAACAGAGTTTCTGAATTCAAGGATTTGGGCGTAACCTTCGATGTCAGACTCACGTTCGTTAACCATGTCTCATGTTTGATATCGGACTGTTACAAACTACTCGGTTTTGTAATGAGAATATCAAGAGAATTTAACAGCACCGATATCCTCCGAAACTTATATAATTATCTAATTAGAACCAAATTAGAATATGCATCCACGGTTTGGGCTCCTCACCAGCTCAAATATAAAAACAATATAGAACAAATACAAAAAAAAATCCTCAGATATCTATGGTACAGAACAAAGGGCGATTACCCAAAATATGCTCACCATGCCGAACTTCTCACGGTGTGTAACTATAGAAGCCTCGAAACAAGAAGGCAAGAATCCATTGCGATATTCCTAATAAAGGTTTTCCAAGGTTCCTTTAACTGTCCCGCGATCTTAGAAGCACTAAGTTTATATGTACCCAATAAATATATCCGTGCAAGGAATCACCCTCTGTTCTACATACCAACTTACAGGACGAATATCATGGCTAAACACTCAGTCACGCGTGGTATAGAGATATTGAACCAACTGAATGACACGGTTGATATATTCTCGGTACTGTCTAGCAGTATGAGAAGAATCCTGGCTGATATTATTCCTAACGAATAAGCTAACTAGCGCTAGAAGCAAACCATCTTTGTGTAACAGGAGAAATCCGTGCAAAGTGGATAAAAAAAAAAAAAAAAAAAAAAATCCATAACCCTTTTATTTTTTGTTATTATTAAAGGAATTATAGTTGACAATTTTTGGCAATATCCAAGCTCTAGACTGCGCATTAAGTGATTGAAAAGTTCCTTTTCGAACTGCTCAATAAACTAAACAGTTGAGCTTGATGTGTATTGTGCAAAAAATATCCCAAATCCTCAGTTCCTTTAAGGTTTCACAATATGCATAAGTTTGCTTTGTCTATAGATTCAAGATAAACCAATAATGCCCACTAGACATGATGCTATATTCCATATAATTTAATATTTCTAAAAGCTTCAATTTCATTGAGTATAAAAAATTATAGGATATTAGTTTGAGGTGGGCATTGATTATGGGTGAAATATATAAATAAATCACTAATTATATACTGTACTAATTATTTTCCAATAAATACCTTAAAGCGAAATCTGGTTTCATCCCCTCGAGGTCATATATCATTAAGGAGGAACATGCAGTTTTAATAATTTCTGTAAAAAAGCCAGTCTCATTTAGATTTTTTTTAAATATAACTAGGTGACTGTAAGGGGGATAGTGAGAAGTGAGAATCTTTTGGAGGTCTTCATAAAGGCATATGAGTGAATGACTGATGTAAATGTAGAGCGTGCGATGTGTTAGACATGATTTTAATGTGGTTGTTGAGATTATGATGCGGTCGGAATTATGTGTGTGAAAGCTTGGGATCAAAGTGTGTGTAAGGATGTGAATGATTCAACTGACTGTTTTAATATTTAGGATATAGCATTTGTGATGAAGACCTTCATCACAAATCTTACATAGTTAAGTGGTTCTCTACAAAATGGAGGTTTATTTTGAATTTTTGTGTACTCTACTGTTTGCCTTTCTATTAACGCGATGTTTATTATAAATTTTATTATTTCGATAAGAAAAAATAAATAAAAATATATAAACTCTACAAAAAAGTGGTATTATTTAGAAAATAGCATGCAAATTGTTAATTGTGTCTCAGGCATAATTAACCCATCTTAATCCCAAAAACAGTAACCATCCTTTTTCTATCAAAAAGTATTGGAACATTCTGGCGATGATGAATGATGCCAATGCATGGATTTTTGCTTCTATTCAACATTGTTAGAATCAATGTTTCATCTCTAAGTCGCTAAGATGTGAACAAAATCCCATTTTGCTCATTGGCAAAAGTTCCTGTTTGTAAACATCTGTCGACATTTTAGGCACAGTTTTTTATAACCAAGCTTGAATAGATGAAACTTCAGAAATCATGAATTAGCAATTTTTTTTTAATTTCATCAGTTTTTTTTATATCTAACTATTATATTATGAGCTGCTTTGCTCATCATGATAGACATTGGTTGCATAACTTTTATATCATTTGTAAAATGTATTGTTTTTTTGCTAACCAAAACCGTGTCATAGAACGGGGTTTATGACTGATAGGATTATTTATCGTGGTGTTCGTTATAAATTATTTGCACTTATTAAAAGAAATCCACGATTGGTGAGTGGCTAGAAAGAGTTAGACTACACTGTAGTGCAGTCGCAGCCTTAGTTCACTGCCCTGTCATTTATTACAACAAAATGGGCTTTACTTTCTGGATGCACCCTGTATGCCTTATAATTTATTTAGTTCATTCTTAGGATGACACATTACTCTGTGTTATTGAATTGATTTGTATCAATAGTGATGGTAAAAATATTTACACAAAATCCATTTGTAAATTTTCTTACTTTGACATTTATATTTAAATTCTTGTTCAACCCTGGAGTTTGACGTTCAATTTCCAGTGGAACCCAAAACTCATGAAATGTGGTCTCAATCTGCTTTTTCGCATAAGACCTTTCACCATTTTTCTTGTTGGTTGGAAGAAGTGTGTTACTAAAAACAATAAAATTTATTCAGTCTACTTACAGAATCAAAGTGATAAACTCAATAAATAATTAATTTTCCTCAAATTTATTTTTAGATATTGCACGGAATTGTTTGACTACCTATCCTTGTCGGCGATCATCGATGGCAAGATATTCTGCGTCCACGGAGGGCTCAGTCCCTCCATCCAGACCCTGGACCAGATCCGGACCATAGACAGAAAGCAGGAGGTGCCACATGATGGGCCCATGTGCGACCTCTTGTGGAGCGATCCAGAAGGTGAATTCTTGAAAATTTTGCTTCACAGCTTTGAGTAATGTTTTTGACAGTAAGGCTATTGAAAAATCAATTATGTTAATATGATGTCAAATAAAATAAAACATCAAAATTTGCAAAACAAATTTGTATGAGAGTGAAATGTGGACATGGAAAAAAGACTAAAATGAACCGAATAAATACTGTAGAAATGTGTGTACTGAGATAAATATATGGGGGGGAAAATGTATGACAGAATCCGGAATGAAAAGGTTAGGTATGAATGTGCACTTAAGGTTGATGTTAAGTAAGATGAAGAAGAGCACTCGGAGATGGTTCGGGTGTTACAAGGACTGAATGAAGACTAACAAAACAAATATACAGTGCAAATGGGAGTGAAAGGCGTTTCAATAAAATGTAAAAAATTGATATAGTAAGAGTTGTATGAGAATGTGTATGACTGAAATAAACTCTTAATTTAAAATGAGTAATAATAGGGGTACCCATAAGTAATGTCGTTTTTGTTGATGCGCCATCTTTAAAATTGTCTCCTTCAGTCTTTTAGGCAGTAAGGACGTGTTATAAGTTTCTCTTGTGTAGCGGCTACCTGCTCGTGGCCTTGAGACAAAAAAAAATGGTTTCTTTTACCCCTCGGAAGACAATGGAAGAGACGTGTTCATCGGAACAACATCTGTGGAGCTGTATACTTTTTCAATAACATTTGAAAAAGAAAGTCACAGAGGCTACGAAGGATATCTGCGAGATTTACAGTGACATATTGAATGTCAGGAAATGCCAACGATGGTTCAAAAAATTTAAATCTGGTGATTTGTGTTTGGAAAACGAGCCTCGAAGTGGACGACCCGTCCAAGCGGATGAAGCAGCTCTGAAGTCTGAAATCGAAGACGATCCGATGCTGACTATTGAAAAATTATCGGAAAAGGTCCGTACATCCTGGTCCAGTACTCAGAGGATCCTAAAAAAGTTGGGCAAGATTAAAAAATAAGATGTTTGAGTCCCACATGCATTGACCGACCGCAACATGGCTCAACGGCTCAGCATCAGCAGATTATTGCAAGAAAAAGAACAATTAAGCCCATTTCTTTGTGACTTAGTGACTGGTGATGAGAAATGGGTTTTCTATTCAAACGTAATGAAAAAAAAAACAATGGTTAAAACCAGGGCTGTGGAGTCGCTTAAAAAAAAACACGACTCCGACTCCGATTCCTATATTTACCAACAACACGACTCCGACTCCACAACTCCGACTCCACAACTCCGACTCCACAACTCCGACTCCACAACTCCGACTCCACGACTCCGACTCCACAACTCCGACTCAAAAAAGCTCAATTTTAGCAGGTTGTTTCCTACCTTTGCATATAGCCATTTTTTTCATGTTATAGGGATAAAAATAAAACAAGATCAAACTTTAATAATTATTTATTAGAATTTATTCTTAAAAACAACATTGCTTCTATTAAATCTGTATTCGTAGAGGCTCTCAAATCAGAATTGAGAATTTTAAGAGCGGAAAATAACCGCTCTACGGATACTTGGGTTGGGGGTAATGCTGTAACGATCAATGCTGAATCTTTTACGATTTCTAGATACCGCTGTATTGCCATTTCAACATTTAACTTATAAGTTCGGTCAATTTTTTCCATTATTTTCAATGCATCATAAAATTCAATTTTAAATTTTGAAATAGAGTCTCCTTCATCTATATTGGGACTGTGATTCAAATGAGGACGTTTTAGTTTATCTTGTTCATTGAGATATTTTTCAAAATCGTCTTCAGATTCAGCGGTGTCGGATGAAGATGATGATACTTCGTGTACGCTGCCTGCTGTCGTCTCTTTTTCTAGTCGAAGGCCTTTCATACGAACGGTTAATTCAAACAGCGTTTTTCGCTCTATTTATTTGTTCTTCCGTCAATATGGATCGAACCATGGGGTTAACATAGATCCCAGCCAACAGAATTTTCTTTCGACGTGAGAAAGAAGGAGACAAACACATTTTCGTAGACTTTATGCATTAAATGGATCTCGGTGATACACCATATCGGCGCGACTTGCGCCTGCAAGTTTAATATTCATGCACAATACACATTCATTATAATAATTAAAAAAAAATGTATTTTAAATTTTAACGAAAAATTAGTCGGAGTCGCTCGTTTTTTACGACTCCTACTCCGACTCCGACTCCGGCCCAAACACCGCGACTCCGACTCCAACTCCGACTCCGACTCCACAGCCCTGGTTAAAACGCAGACAAAAGGCTGTTTCAATCACTAAACGGTCATTGCATTCTAAAAAAGTGTTATTGTGTGTATGGTGGGATTCTAAAGGAATAATTTACTTCGAACTATTGCCACAAGGTCGGACAGTGTTGGCAGAGTTATACTGTCAACAGTTGGATAGATTGAATGAAGCATTTCACCAAAAGAGGCCAGCTTTGGTGAATAGACGCACCATTACTCTTCAGCACGATAATTCATAAACTTCAGGATCTTCGTTGGGTCACCCTGTTGCATCCTCCATACTCGCCGGATCTCGCACCATCTGATTTTCACTTATTTCGTTCTATGGAACATTTTTTAAGAGATCAAAATTTTAATTCCTTAGAAGAGGTGAATACAGCCCTTTTAGACTATTTTCAGTCAAAACCTGCTGAATTTTACAAGAAGGGCATGAATGATTTGAAAGAAAAGTGGCAGAAGGTTATAGATAATATGGGGAATTATTTTGTATAAGAAAAGTTAAAGTATAAGAAAAATTGTTATGAATTTCATTGAAAAAAAACAATGTTACTTATGGGTACCCATAATATAATATGTTTCATTCCTGATTTTCCTTTCCTCTTTACCATCCCTTCCTTTTCATTTGATTGCTGATATCTTACTTTTATTATATATATTAACGGAAATAAATTGGACAGATTAGAGGCCCTAGAAATTCAGTACATTGAATAAAAAGTCAGTACATTGATCCCAACACCTGGTAAATACATATATTTCCAGAATATCTCCGCTGCTGGCCGAGATCGTCCCATGCCTCCCTCAGCCCTCAGTCCCCAACCTGAATGTCCCAAACCGTTGAAGAGTGTATATCGGTGCCAGTTCGAACAGAATTTAGTCTTGTTTGTGCTCCCCTGAAGATGAGGTGAAAGCCTTGAAACCGATAGGGTTATACCGTTACAAAAATGTGGAATAAACAGTGTTTGATAAAATAAATTACAATATTTATATATATACTACCTTGATCAAAAAGTTTTAGAACTTTATTCATAAAATCGAAAATACAAGTTAATTCATCAAAATCGATATGGTTCCCTTCAAAGTAATCCCCATCGACTGCAACTCACTTACGCCAGCGCTTGATCCAATCCTCGAAACACCGCTGGTACTCAATTTTCAGTATGTCCATCAGAGTCATCTTCGATTTTTTCATGACATCCTCTCGGGTACTGTAACGCGTTCTGCGAAGCGATTTTTTAAGTCGGTTGAACAGGAAAAAGTCGCAGGTCGCAGATCAGGTGAATTCAAAGGCTGCTGGATAGTATTCGTGTTGTTTTTGATCAAAAACTCATGGAAATCATGTCTTTCGCGATTTCAACACAGTCCTTTTTTTGCATGAAATTGAGGTCTTTCGGCACCAGTTTTACAGCGACACACTGAGGCCCAAATCACTAACCAAAATGTCTTGAGCGGATCCATAAGCGATGTTCAAGTCCTCTGCCAGCTCTTTGATGGTCAATTTGTGGTTTTCGGCTAACATTTCTTTGATTTTATCGATGTTTTTATCGGTTTTCGACTGCCACTGCGTTCGTCATCCTCGACTGACTCACGACCACTTCTGAAGCGTTCGTGCCACCAAAAAACACTTCTCCAACATTTCCAAAGTCTGCGGACCGTTAAATCCGTTTTTCACACAAAATTTAATGCAAACTCGTTGATGCACAGTTGATGCCATTTTCAAACTTGTAAAAAATCGAAAACACGCACAAAGGTAGATGCACTCAGTACAGCGTAACTTTTACAAATGTCAAGCTATGACGCTGACATTTGGAAGGAAGTGTCAATGATAGATGTGGTAACCTAACAAAAAAAAAGAATTCCAATCAGGTGACTGACAGCGCCACACGGTGGCCGGTCCTTAAACTTTTTGATCAAGGTAGTATATTATTTTGTAAAGGTGAATAACCATTTGAATATTTTTTGTAACCATGTAACTTCTTTTATTTACTTTTGTCCTGTTGGTTGGAAGATATCCTTTTTATGTCTTTCATATTTTTTTATTATGTCACCTATGCATCATAGAAAAAAAGGATCCAACCCACAATTTATCTTTTTGGAAATATTTGACGACCTCCGTGACCTAGTTGCTGTTTTTTTTTAAATTGGTTTCTCTGGTTTTCACTTGATGCATTATGAACATTGTTCTACATGTACTGTAGACAAAGATTTGGTTATACACGATTCGCTCGGGTGCTGTTATAGCTGCCAAAAGTGATTTGTTGAATAATAATGGGTTCGTGTCCAGAGTTAGAACACCTCTGATGAGAGTTTACTCTATTGCTTACGATCGACCTGACACATGTCTTATAAATACAAACTTTACTATCATATTTGTTTTTTCAGATCATATATTTCTTAGACAGCCAGATTTGGCTGTATTATTTGTATTTTGGTTGGAGATGTCGATATCTAAGTATTTAAATTACATCACTTGCTCAACGGACATATCATCAATAAATACATACAGTGCAAATGCACCCTCATACACAAATCTAAAAAAAAGCTAGAATGCTTTGTGGCTTCCAGATTTTTGAACTTTAGCTGTATACAATAAATAAAATAAAAAAACTAATTTCTAAGTCAAATGTTTCCAACAGACACACTAGGCTGGGGTGTCTCCCCCCGCGGTGCTGGCTACCTGTTTGGCTCTGATGTGGTCTCTCAGTTCAATGCGGCCAATGATATAAACATGATTTGCCGGGCGCACCAGCTCGTTATGGAGGGTTACAAATGGCACTTTGACGAGAAGGTGCTCACTGTATGGTCGGCGCCCAACTACTGCTACAGGTTTGTCACTATTTGTTAAATACTTTTTGATTCCCTTTTATTAGGTGTTAACATAAGTTGTGTCCGTTATTTTTCAATTTAAAAATGAGCACCAAAAGTAAAACAAAATGGTAAAGGTTATACGTCATTCGAAAGAAAATATTTTGCTCTACAAGATATTATGTTTGCTTTTACGTTACATATATTATTTTATTTCATTACAAGCCTTCAAAATAGAATGTCAAGTAGACGAAAGTTAGCATTTCCGACACCTCCTTCTGTTCGCGTTCAATAAGGGAATAAAGCTGCTAAAGCTGCTCGCGATATTTGCGAAGTGTACGGTGAAGATGCTATGAATGAAAGGACAGCTCGTCGATGGTTTTTGCATTTTAAAGACATTAATTTCGACCTGAAAGACATGGAGCATTCCGGACGACCAGTGGATTTCGATGAGGACCGCTTAAACCAGGGCTGGCCAATCTTTTGCATACCATGCACCAATTTTTTCACAGACGAGTTCAGATGCGACATACAACTCAAGCACTTTTTTTACCTTCTTACGTTCACATTTGGGGTTGTAAAATAGAGATAGGGGTGGGATCTGCTTTGCTTAGGGGAGGAAAAGGAATAATTCACGCAATTCAATGAATTAATTTACGCCATTTCAAAAGACACGTTTATTGGTGCACCAATCTACAATACTCAGAAATGATCTTGTGGACGAGAGAGTGATCGCTGTCGTGGACCCCACTGATGGTGCTACAGCTGATGGAGAGTCTCGTTTGGTGAAGATAACTCTGGACCACAGTTGTTGGTTGGTTGTATGTGGTGAGAGAGAAAAAGCTCTGAGCGAGATGAAGCACTGAGAGTGAAATCAGCTTGGAACTTGGAGTTGTCTGTTCTCTCTACTCACTAGAAGGAGTCCTGGCATATGCTTAATAATCTTTTAAATAAAAGTATGCTTTTAGAGATAATTAACATTTTTAAATGATTTAATTATTGTATGAAAAACAATATCTATTACAGCACATAAACATTACTTACCTTTATTGAAACTTTTGAGCCTGTTTGGATTTCGCTAGTTTTTTAATGTTTGGTTTGAACTGAGAGCACTTTGGTGTTGAAAATATGAAGATGGATTCAGTTATGACACTTATTTTAGTAGTAGGCGCAAGGATGCAATGCGCCACGTTTGGCGCATGCGCCACTGTTTGGCCACCCCTGGCTTAAACCATATTATTCATGAAGATCCCCTTCAAACCACCGTTGAATTGGTTGAGCAGATGAATTGTAGTCACATGACTGTATACCGCCATCTTAAATCAATGGAAAAAGTTCAGAAGTTCGGCGCTTGGGTTCCACATGTTTTGAGTGAAAACAACAAAAATCAACATTTGACAATTTCTGCTGGTTTGCTCGCGCGTCATCGAGCTATGCATGGCCAAAAGCAAAGGTTCCTTTACCGCATCATTACTGGTGATGAAAAATGGTTTGAAAATTGTGATGAAAAATGTTTGAAGGGGATCTTCATGAATAATATGGTTTAAGCGGTCCTCATCGAAGTCCACTGGTCGTCTGGAACGCTCCATATCTTTCAGGTCGAAATTACCATCTTTGAAACGTAAAAACCATCAACAAGCTGTCCTTTAATTCATAGCATCTTCACCGTACACTTCGCAAATATCGCGAGCAGCTTTGGCAGCTTTATTCCCTCGATTGAACGCGAACAGAAGGATGTGTCGAAAATGCTCACTTTGATTCCATTTTGAAGGCTTGTAATCAAATAAAATAATATATGTAACGTAAAACCAAACACAATATCTTGTAGAGCAGAAAATTTTCTTTCGAATGACTTATAAACTTTACCATTTTGTTTTACTTTTGGTGCTCATTTTTAAATTTGGAAAAAAAACGGACACAACTTATGTTAACACCTAATACTAAGTTTGGCACTTATTTTGTGATAAATTGCAAAAACCTTAAATATCAAATTCCTTGACATTTTATGCTTCATTTAAGTTATTTTCATTGAAGTGATTTTGGTCACTCAATGCGCGAAATAAATGGATTACATAATATTAATATTAATGATTTTCTATTATAACCGACATACTTCAATTGACTCAGATATAGAAATAAATATAATTTACAAAAGCTTGTAAGGTGGGTGTGAATCAAATGGGTTGAATATGAATGGAAAGTTGAAAAGTTGTGGTTTTTGAAAGAGAAAAAAAAACATAGAGCAAGTTGAGAAATTCTTGTATATTGGAAGCATATTCACATTAGAAGTTATTTCCAACATTTGTGGAAAACAATTTCAGACATTGGATCATTCGTTCACATCCATACGTTATTTCTGGAGTCACTTCATCACATCCTGACGTTTTTCCTTTTTTCATGTCTTTTATACGTTTTCTAAAAGCTTGTATTTCTGTTACTATCACCATTCATACTGCTCTTCAAAATAATCTTTTCATCTCAAACAAACCCTTTCTTCATCTGACAAAACCCTTCCAATCCTATCTCATTTTTGCCTCGCATTTTAATTATTTCGTTCCAAAATAATTCTGTTTCGGATTTTATTCCCTGTCCCGATGGTACCCAAAAAAATCACTTTCGTAAAAGAGTTTTGGCAAATATACTTGCACATGCTGCATGTGCAAGTGCTGTTGCCTGTCTACGTGCGCTAGCATTTGCAATACATAGGATTGATTGGCAAACTCTGATTCTTTTGCCTATTCCAGTAGTTAACCTGAAGGCTCGATTACTGAGAATGAAGGTAATCTTGTCACCCTGTCACACTCTTGTGTGTATGCATCCTTAATTTGGATTTGTTGAGGGGTATCGTATGAAAAAAAGATAAATTTGAATCAATCATAATTTTGTAGCTGCATCAAGAGTTATAACTTAAACCAGTAGATACGAAAACTTAAATCAATGACAATTTTGTTTAAACTTAAGACTTCTTATATAATAGTTTTATTATTGCTTCAGAATGATTAGCGGATTGTGTATTGAATTATTTTTTTATTATGCTATTTCTTTTGTCAGTTGTTTAAAATTTTACATATTCATTATTATTTCTAGATGCGGTAATGTAGCTGCTATTTTGGAACTGAACGAACATTTACAACGGGGATTCACCATATTCGAGGCAGCGCCGCAAGCGTCGAGAGGCATTCCATCAAAGAAACCGCAGGCTGATTACTTTTTATAATATTTCAAGAAACATTCTTAACAATCGATCCTTATAGTTTAAATTTGTGTTCCCCGTAAGTGTACGAATCATACCCATCGAAAATTATTCCAATGTCACTCGGGTTGAAGTTGATTTTTGTTAAAAAAATAAGTGATATGTTTTGTGTGTAAAGTATAAATTTAATCAGTTTCTTCGTACCGTCATAAACAAATTGAAAGCCTCCTCGAAAATTGTGTTCATCAGAAGTTAAAAGTGGTTCGGAAATATTGCACTATAAGTTTCTTGTATTTTTTTAATAAACGATGTACAAATTATTAATTAATATGTTTTTTTGTTTTGTACATTTTTTATGTTATTCAATTTCACTGGACTCTTCTTCTTTTTCGTACTTAAAATAAGATAAATGACGAACTCCTTGGCTTACTTGGTAGGATACCGGTCTTCCAACCCAGAGGGTGTGGGCTCAATTCCTACTGAAACACATAATTTTTTAAATAGGATTCCAGTCTAGTTTTCACTTAAGGCATCTTTGAAATATTTCTGGTTGGTTGTAAATGATTGGTCAAATGGCATTACAATAAGTATGTTTGTAAAATATGGAATGAAGAAAAAATAAAATACATTGATAAACAAATATCGAAAAACAATTTTTATCTTTTATTGTTAATTTTTAAAACAAAAAAAATATTTTTACGGAATGACGCATTGCGTAGAATGAAAATTGAGTCATGTAAGATTGTCCCTTACCATAGAACAGACTTGCACTGAGAATCAATCAATACATTTTTATGCACTTCGTTTAGTGATCTAAGCAACCTCGTAGGGCATATCTGATTCGCTGTAGGCTACTCTTGAAGGTTTCAATGTTCTCGGCCCTCTGATGCTCTGTAAGAATGACTTTTAGCTGTGCAGCAGCATTGAAATTTTCATTTTTATTATTAAAACAAATCAAATTTAATTTTAGCTCTATCATAAAATCTGTGTGGAAAAACAATGTATGACGATAAGTAATGAGGAAATTAGGAAAAAATACAGATTGAAAGAAGATGTATTGCTTAAGATGAAAGGAGCAATTGAGTTGGTTTGAGGATAGAATCGATTGAGTCCAAATATATTTTATTTTATTTTCTTACAATGTATGATTATTTTCGATCATTTAAAAATACATAAAAATTTTAGTGCACATCAATACAAAACACAAGATGTTACAAAGTATAAACATTAAAATGATTTATACAACATTACAATTGAAAGAAGCACACACATACCACCACATAGACAGGCACACAGCAATCCAAGGCCACGGCTTTATCTTGCACATGGAAGGACTCTCAAAAAACAACATGCACACAAAAAATCCATTAAAAAAAAAAAAAAATTCACTCGTATAATTCATCTTCATAATGTGTATAGAAAACACAATAATCCTCGCAACAATATGAATCAAAACCCCAATCCAAAATTAAATATCAATAAACAATTTGGAATAAATGAAAAGACAAAACCCATAATGCACTTAATAAACAGTTATACAAATTAACATTTTAAAATCCTGAAATGTAGAAACCAAAGCGAGAACAAAAACTGTTAAAAGCAAATCCATGCACCAATCTTCAATAATTCAATCATATCTGGCAATTTCAATTAAATTTGTTGATTGCATACGAAAAGTAAGAATTTATAGCGTGCGTTATAAAAATGTTCAATTTGGCTTTTTTTTTATTGTCTTCAAGGCTTTATACTCGTAGTGGGGAAAAAATCTTTGATGGCAACATTTTTAGCAGGATTCTCTGTACCAGGTCTGTACCTATGAAACCGGAATTCACTCATAGATGGCTCTAATTGTCAATGTAGTGACTGTCAAACCTTGTCATTGGGGCCTTTTTTTTGTATTTACATTTATCAAAGATTTTTAACTCGCAACAATGCAAGTTTAATACAACTACATATGTTTTCATAGCGTTGAAAATGTCTGTTTTTGTGCCTGAAAACTACGATTTGCAGACAGCATTGATTTTCTGTTACCATTTAAAGAAAATTGCTGCAGAATCGCATCGAATGCTTGTCGAAGCTTACAGTGACCATGCTCTTGGTAAATCACAGTGCTTTGAGTGGTTTAAAAAATTCAAAAGTGGTGATTTTGACATGAGAAACGAAGAACGGGGAAGATCACCGAGAAAGTTTGAAAACGCTGAATTGCAAGCATTGTTGGATGAGGATGACGCTCAAACACAACAACAACTCGCGGATCAATTAAATGTGACACGAGAAGCCGTCTCCATATGTTTGAAAGCCATGGGAAAGATCCAGAAGGTGGGAAAATGGGTTCCACATGAACTTAATGAAAACCGAAAGTGACAGCAGGAAAACTGAAAAACCACTTGCGAAATGCTGCTCGCCAGGTACAAAAGAAAATAATTTTTCCATCGAATTGTGACTGGCAATGAAAAAAGGGATATATTTCGAGAATCCTAAGCGTAAAGATCATGGGTAACTCCAAGCAAACCAGCGACATCGACTGGAAGGCCAAATCGCTATGGACGGAAGACAATGCTCTGTGTTTGGTGGGATCAGAAGGGTGTTATCTATTATGAGCTGCTAAAACTTGGCGAAAACATTAATACTGAACGCTACCGACAACAAATGATGTATTTGAACCAAGCATTGCGGGAAAAACGACCAGAATATCAAAAGAGGCAACAAAGAGATTTTGCTTCATGATAATGCACCATCGCACACAGCAAAACCGGTCAAGGAAACGATTGAGGCGTTTAGTTGGCAAATACTTTCGCATGCGGCTTACTCATCAGACTTGGCTCCATCCGATTACTACTTATTTGCATCGACGGGACACGCACTTGCTGAGCAGCGCTTCACTTCTTACGAAAATGGCTCGATGATTGGTTTGCCTCAAAAGAGCAAGAGGTTTCTTGGCGTGGCATCCACAAATTGCCAGAGAGATGGGAAACATGTGTAGCTAGCGATGGGCAATACTTTGAATAAAATATTTTTTACCATTTTCATACAATAAATGTGAATTTTCTATAAAAAAATTCCGGTTTCATAGGTACAGACCTGGTATATGAATATGAAAATTATAAATTTTAAAATACAATAATTAATTTATTATTATGGCACTCCTCAACATAGCTGGGACTGGTGATACCAATATGTTGAGTGGCTGGGAGACAATACTGTATTTAGTGCCATTAATTGAGCTTTCGGATTTAAAACAGCTGGAGTAGGTACATAATCTGCTGTCTGTAATACTACTATATGTCAAGAGGTACTAATAAAACCTTGTAGACAAACTGATAATCAGACTGGTACTTTTTTTGGTATCATCGGGAATCAAACCCGAGATTGCCAGACAAAAAACAAACGTCTTACCAATTAGGCCACGGGAATTGCCTGCAGACAAGATAATTGAACGCACATATAACCAAAATATTCGTAATAATCTTATAAAGTCAATACAGGTATCCCTCCTTATATGCGATCCCACTTGACACAGTGTCACTATATCGGGATGTTTTTATTTGGAATTAAATTATCTTAGATTAAATAGATTCAATTTACGTATTTTTCTAGTTTCACAATTTTTCGTAGAACCAATTAATCACATAAAGGGAGGGTTATCTGTATAGCAATAATTTTTTAAAATATAATATTTAATGGCACCCTATGCCATTGGACAAAAGAGTGCGAGATCATAAAAAGGATTATTTTTTTAAGCAGTCTCCTAAAGTAATAATTACTATTGTTTGGAAATGAGAATGAAAATAAATATTGAACAATAGTTCTTTAATTTTTTGCAATGAAATATCATTTTTCGATATATGAATGTAATATTTTCTCTCAATAATTTGTTTAAATCGATCCGAAGAATTACTGGAAATACGCATCCTGCGGTTGGGAAACACAGGTATGACATCACTGACATCACTCTCATCAGAGCTACTCCTACTCGAACTTGAATTAGAGGAGTGGAAATCGTCGCTCCCGCTGTCAGACATTTCAGAGGACGCCCTCGACGTTATATTTTTTCAATTAACTAAAATAAAAAAAATAATAAATGAATCTGAAATTTAAACGGTTTACTACGATCTTACAACTATTAAGATAATATTGGAATAATATTTACCAACGCCGCAGCACCACACCCGACATACGCGCGAATCAGAACACGACTGACGCAATCGACGGAAATCGACGATCGGCAATCTTCGTTAAAACACGAATCGACGAAAGTCGACGATTGGCAATCAAACGGTTAATATCATATAATAATATTTGCGTGTAAACTTTGAGATTTATAATAAACTCAACACATAATCAATTGTTACTTTCACAACTACTTATAAATGAATTATGAAAAACATAAAAACGATAAAATTCAAAGAAATTTATATTTTCGATTAATCAAACTTGATTGTAAATTTAGAAATTTAAGTAACTTAAATGTGTGAAATAATTAAAATTGATGAATACAATTTGTCTACTTTTAGTAATTATGGAAAAACAAAAACGATAGACTTGGAGGAAAGGAAAATCTGCAATATTTTTTTATAGATTTTTTTCTGTTATAAAGTAAATTAAATATGTGTTCCAAATTCATATTTAAAAAATACTGTGATTCACTACCATTTTAAGTAAATTACAGATAAAATATGCAAAAAACTATTCAAATATAAAATTTCACAGGAAGTAAAATGCCAAATTAACGACAATTTATCATAAATCATGGTGAAAAAATGTAATAAAAATTGGTTTAAATTAAACCCTACATACATACCAGCTTGCAATTTCTCTTGGGGTTGGTACCAAGGACAGATATCTGCAATTTTTTTTATCCATGCATACATCTCTCATCCGTATCCATACATCTCATCATTCATGTTCTGTTTCTCATACTTCTTACCTTTCTTAAATTGTAACAACTCTTGAAAAATTAAATTGGATCACAAGAGAAACGTAAATGGTTGGAAAACAATTGATGTAATTTCAGAATTATGTTTAATTAATGTTTGTGTTAACTTATACAATTTTATCACGTAACAATATTCGAAATTTCTCAAATGACATTTAAAAAAACTAAACTTTTGTAGTGCTGTTTTTTTTAACAAACCAAGAACTTAAGAAGAAGAGTACACTTAAAGTAGCTACCAAGCTCTTGTATAAACATAAATTAAGATGATAAAAAGACAAACCTTTGACAGCAGAATGGTTAGCAAGGATGCTTAACTTAATGTATTGGATATTTATATTTTTAAAACAAATGTGCAATATTCAAAATAACGATCTATGTCGTGTAAGTTTTTGAGGAGGCTTTTCCTTCATGGGTATCAAACATTTGATCTATCAAAATACGGATTTAGTTACTTAGCATAATATGGTATTATTTTGATGACTATAATTTCGAGTTCCTTCTCTGAGCTATTTATCAGGCAAACTAAACTAATGGAATGATCACTGAACTAAATATTTAAATCTAGGATAATGTGAAGGATGTCTTCTTCTTTGTCATCTTATTTTAGGCCTGTTGGCTTGTTATGGTCCTGCATCATTATTTGCCTCTTGTGACGTCGACTGCCAGCTGTCTTTCCATCTTTTGGGGGGTCGTCCTGGAGGTCTGCTCGCTTGGGGGATACAGGACAGAACCTTCTTCTCTGTCGTCCCCATCTGACAATATCTTCAACTTCGCACGTCCTTTGGATTTCTGTGTTTCGTACTCTATCACGAAGGGTATTGTCAACGATACTCCTGAGTACCTTCATTTCGCTGGTTCGAAGGAGATTTTTGCACACACAGGTCTTGTATTGTATTGAAGAATGTGAGGTGGAAAATTAAAAAAAAAAGGGGTCAAGTATTTTGAATTGTATCAATTTTTATTTTTATAATTCTTTTTTGTATTTCTACATACATACATACCATCACCCTGTTTCTCTGTCGGATAAGCAGGGAGGAGAGAGCACCAAGCTTTCCTGTCGGGACACATCTTTAGTTTCTTCTACATTTGTGCACTTCTTCAAAATATCATTGGCTTGATCCAACCATACTTCCTTAGTCTTCCTTGGCCACGCTGTCCACTCACATGTGCACTGTATATTTGTTTTCGTAGTTTTTATTCATTCATTCGTTCTACATGTCCAAACCATCTCGAGAGCGCTCTTCATCTAACCCATAGTTTCTCAACCTTATTTTGCCCACCGCCCACTTTGAGAATATTTTTTTTTCTAAAGCCCCCAATTTTTTTTACTTCCGAATCTGAAACAGCTATTAATTGCCACGATTATATTTAAACGTGTAATATTATATACTATAGTCGTAAGATAGGATATGACCCTATCCTATTTCTGAGTTTAAAGAAGACTGTTTCAATGAGAACAATTAAAACACAAGCATACTTAATTATATTGAAAAGTATTTTTATTAACATTCAAAAGACATTGAATTTATAACTTATGTAATGAGAAGGTTGAATTTGATGCATTTTAAGAAGTTTGTTAATATCAGGCTCGATTTTACTTAAAAACAACCGTAAGTCGCCGCGCGTTCAGTAACATGGAGCCGATTTCTCATTTTAGTTACCGATGTTACTACAGCACTAAATCCACGTTCAGCTATAATTAGGAAGTTGGGAATGCTATCAGAAATCGTTGAACAATCGATCATAATCCTGGGTACAGTTGCAAAATCGGCTTCTGCAGCCAAAATTCTTGGATTTAATTTTTAATTCCTCATTTGTCGTCAGTTCTATTAGTTGTTCTTCTAACCGGGATGATCCTGCCGTGTCGACATTTGAAAAAGGATCCGATTTTTTGTTTTTTTTAGACTATATTTTTTTAATCTGCCCATGCCCCTCCGTGCCATCTCAACGCCCCCTAATTTTCTCTGGATCTTCTACTGCCCCCCTGAAAGTCTCAAACGCCCAAAAGGGGGCGTTATCGCCCACGTTGAGAACTTATGATCTACCCCAAAACCAGCGATAAGTTCACATTCATCCTTGATGACTTTGGATTTCGAAATTTGCCAAAATGCCTGTTTTTATAACTTCTAAACAATTTTTATTGTATTACACTTTGGTTGTATATAAGGTTTGTTGCTATGTAGCAATCTCTTGCAATCAACCAGAATGATGTTAAAGAAGCATTAAATGAAAATCTGACCGGAATCTTTTTAAAAAAAAAATTTGGTTTCCACGGGAATCTGACCCGCAATCCCATGGTTGGAACCTGCAACACCATGGTAGTTGGTGAGACAGGTCGTTATTGTCTCTAATTTCAATATTATTTGTGTTATTACGTAAGTAATTTTTCCTTTTTTTACTTTTATTTCCACTACAGACACTAACCTTGCATCCATGTTTAATCCATCACCATATTTAGTTTGCTTGATAAAAAAATCTGAGTAAGGGCTCGAAACTCAAGTCATGATAATATGGTATCAATGGAATTTATAAAGTAAATCTGATCATTATGGGTTTATACCAAGTAAAACCGGTATAATTAAATAATACTTAATTTATTCTTCTGGTAGTGCTTGAAATTGCAATGCTATTAATGTTTTCGTACAGGTAACCAAACTACCTAACCGTAGTTATGTTCCTATCCATGTTGGAGATTGGCAATTATCATGGCTATTTAACTTTGTCTGCAGCGTCTCCGTGTTATAGTGAAACTACTTCCTTAGGTTCTTCCGCCGAGAGTTTTTTCTCATAAAATGTCTATTCCTATCCTCTTAATGTGAGTGCAGTGGTACCTCGGGTTACGAACTAAATTCGTTCTTTGATCCCGTTCGCGAGCTGAAATGTTCACGAACCGAAATTCATTTTCTCGGGAGCCATAATGAGGGTTAATTTAATACAAAATATATTTTATACATACTGTATATTATATGTATAAAAAGCAAAAACAAATTGTATCAAGAACAACGAACGCAACGACAAACAATGTTCACAAAGCGCGCACCTGAGAACAACTAAAGCGTAATGCGTCGTTACAACTAATTCGTGAGCCGAGGCATTGTACGCAGGTCGAGTCAAAATTTGTTCGGAAATTGTGTTCGTAAGCCGATTTGTTCATAACTAGAGGCGTTCGTGACCCGAGGTTTGACGGTACTTTATATTTTTTCATGCGTCTGAGGACGTCTTCATCGCTCTTAGTAATGAGAAAGATAATTCATTCATTTCTATATTACTCAGCTGTATTAGTGATATAGGAATTTTTGAAGAGCATGTCTGTAAGGCAATATTGTAGACCTAATTGATAAAACACCTGTCTTTCAACGTGCAGGATGCTGGTTTGATTCGCGCTGGTACCCAATTTTTTTTAAAAAGATTTTCAGGCTGGTTTTCACTTAAAAACGATGACAACTTTCTAATTGGTCGGAAAGGATTGACAATGAATCTGCTAGATTGTACTATTATTGGTAAAATAACTGTCTTCTAACCTAGAGGTTATGGGTTTGAATCCCGCTGGTCCCGTTTTTTTTAAAAGGTTCTATTCTGGTTTTCATTTAGGCCTCGTTAATACCTTTCTGGTTGGTTGTAAGATATTGCCACATAGTAAGAAACCCATCAAGTTGTACTGTATACAACGAAAGTGTAATACATACAGTGTCTTCAGACCCATTCATTGAGACTTCGAGCTTAGACCTATTCGAGAGTCATATAGCTTGCAACTCGTCATTGCATGTGTTGTCAATTCTACCACACACATAAAGATAACAATAACTTGATAAATAAACTAAATGAGACTTTGAAACTCAGGTTACCAACCAGGCCACGGAGATCTTAAGAAATGTTAATAGATCCTATGAAACGTATTTCATGAACTGTTTCTAGTTATTAACAAGACTCCGATAAGCTGTTATATTTATCTACAGTCAATTTAAATTATATAATGCCTTTAAACTTTCTTTTTCTCGAGGTGCCATTTCTTATCGGAGGTGAACCAACATCATTGCAATCCTTATCTTTTTTTTTAAACTAGTTTCTGTAAATAAATATTTGACATGTCTACTTTATTATATATGGTACGAAAGAACATTGTACAAAATATTTGCTTTAGTTTTGTTCTCATAATCAAAATTAATCTTGGTGTATTTTTGTTTTTTGTTTTTTAATTTGATTTAAAATCATCAAGTATAAACTATAAAGGCTGTCTCATTTTAAAACCTTAATATAGTGATCCTTTATTATTATATACAGAGAATGGAGATTACTGTATGTACAAAAGAGTATTTGGAAAGTAATTTAGTTTTTTTTAGGTAAAATTTAAACAAAATTGCAACAAATGCTAGTGGGCGTGTTTTTCATGTTTTCCAGTATTTCAGGAATGTCTCGCTAGTTATTCTTGATCAAAGCCTTGATTAGGTCGTCATCAGTGGTAATCGAACTTTCCAGAGTGGACACCATCTTTGAATGTCGTATCACCATTACGAATTTTTTCAAACTTCATTATTACTTACTGTTTCGTCACTGTACTTTTTTATTTGTTTGTGTTGCATTTTTTTATGGTAGTCAAAACCATCTATCACACCTAATCTTGTTCCATCTTCAAAATGACATAAAAGAAATTATTCAATTAAATAATGCTCAAAAAATTGCACTTAACCAAACATTTGCCCAAACAACGCTTGGGAGAAACACTCTCAAGTCGAAAAAGATTTGCCCGAACGAGGCTCGGGCTCGTCAGTATAAAAAAAACTTCGCTCTCGAGTCATGCTCTGGCAAAACTGTCAAGTGGTTAATTATTACTTTTCATAATAACATACATTCAGCACATTTGGGATGAAGTCAGCTAAGAAAAAAATGTTTTAACACGTTCACTGTGTATAAAATACTTAATGTCATACAGAGATGCTGAAAATTCGCGAATTTTTGAAAACCCATAACTTTGTTAAAAATCAAATTCTACTTTCTATTTAAACATCATATACAAGTGTATTCCTTCGTGTCTTCAAAACACATGAAACCGGCGACGAATCCTTATCGGGAGACGTTTATGAGTGCACTAAACATTCAAGGATTCCCGTGTCCATACAAATATTTTAGCCGTGTTCGACGCAGTGAACGTGTTAAAAACATTGATCAGAGAAATACAAAACAACTTTCTGGATAACATATTAAAATCCAGAAGAGCTGTAAATTTGTACTGTTGCGGAAAAAAGTGTTTTATTTTAATTTTATTGACTTTTAATTCTTTTTCGATGTTAGGAAATTTAAATGTTTTCAGTGGACCAGTCAATTTAAACTGTTTTCAGTGGACCAGTCAATTAAAACTTTTTTTAGAGGGTAGAATTTAAATCAGACTAGAAAATGCATTTTAATTAAACTTTTTTATATATGACAACTTTCAAAGTGAAAATTTAAAGAATAAATATAACTTCTCTGTATTTGTTTTATTTGAACTTGTTTTTACTAATGTAATATATTTTTTTTACTACCATTTATATGTATTACATTGTATATAACAATCTGAGTGAAGTTTTCATAGTTTCTTCCAATCAACCAGAAATATGTTAAAAAACCATATCAGGACATTTCTCTTTGGTCATCAGAAATTGAGTTCAAAACCCTGTATTGTGCATCTAGACTATACTCGTAGAGGTTGTTTTGTTATTGGTAATTTTTCATATTTTATCTTGAAATGTTAAGAAAAGAAATCTGCATTTATATGCTTTCAAGAATTTCTTTAACTCTTTTAGTTTTGAAATGGGACAGCCCATTTGCCCATGTGCTTGGTATGTCACGGTATTTAGTTTAAAATGTATGTAATTCTAAAATAATATAACTCATCAAAGTTCCAGTAAATGGCTTTGTTTTTTCTATGGACCATTCAACTTGTATTTTATGTTTTTATTTTGACTTAACATCTTGTAGGAACTTACCCGAATCATTAATGCTGATGATTAAGACAAGATATTAAAACATTCTGAAACTGATTATATTCTTTTATTTTTCATTTTACCCTATTTGATCCTTTCATATTTCA
Organism: Odontocerum albicorne; assembly: GCA_949825065.1. Taxonomy (NCBI): domain Eukaryota; kingdom Metazoa; phylum Arthropoda; class Insecta; order Trichoptera; family Odontoceridae; genus Odontocerum; species Odontocerum albicorne. The sequence continues at coordinate 13,885,999 of OX463858.1, forward strand.
TCAATATTAATTCTTTTATATATAGCGCTCATGTAAATGCTGATACATAACGACTCGAAAAATCAACTGTTGGAAATCACACTGTACAATGTCCATCTTTAGATACACCAAATCTGTTAATTTTTGAGACATGGTCAAGAGTTTCCCAACTTTTAATTTAATGCCACTTTTGACAACTATTACTGTTATGCATTGACATTTTAGCTATGGAGCGTTACACCAATGTGAAACGCTTAATTATTGTGAAAACCCATTGCGAAGATGAGGAAAATATCACAACACTTTGCGAACTGCGTGAACATTTCAGCATACATCTAATAATTGTTCATCTCATACTGCAATTGTGTTTAATCCAAAAATTTCAGTGTATTGGTTCGGATTTTGATGTACAGACACCTAAGCCAAATATTCATGGAAAAAAACTCTTATTGTGTATTTGGTGGGATCAGCTTGGTGTCGTGTATTATGAGTTACTCAAACCGAACGAAACCATTGCTGGGGCTGTCTACCGAACATAATTGATGAGATTGAGTCGAGCACTCGAGGAAAAGCGCGCCCACTACTACGCCAGACACGACAAAATTATTCTCCTGCATGATAATGCTAGTCCACATGTTGCGGCACCCGTCAAAACCTATTTGGAAACACTCAATTGGGAAGTTTTATCCCATCCGCCGTATTCATCAGACATTGCTCCTTCTGATTTCCACTTGTTTCAATCGATGACGCATGGCCTGTCTGAGCAGCACTTCACATCATATGAAGATACCAAAAATCCCGATAATTGGAAAAAACACAGTTGAAATGGAAGTCTCAAATGAAGTAAACAATATGTCGAATTCTACGGTTACTCATGCAGTTGTAAATTATGACTAAATTGATGCAGATAATAATTTTATGATTATGAGCTATCTGACTGAAAAATATATTAAAGTTTTGCAGTTATCTCGAATACATTGAATGCAATCTTAACCCTACAATGCATGACATCATGGATTTTGATGAAATAGCATTCATCTTAGGAAAAGTGATGTATACGACGGAAAAAATAATAAAAACAATTTTTAATGTTTTTTTAATTTAAAAAATGCATAATGATGCAAATTTGCTTCACATATATTTTGTTGATTTTTAACACGCAGATAAGTTTTTACATGAAAATATTGTGTAAATAAATAAAACATACCTGAATTGTTATTATTTTTTAACTTCTAAAACACTTTTATTATGGTTTCATTAATTCTTGAAATGCATTAAAAAGTTGAATCCACCATTCCTCCAACTGACAGAATTAAAAATAATTTTTTGATATACAAACACCTTTTTAAATTTATATTTTGCAAATAGTCAACAAGAGAGATAGTTGTACCATATGATTTTAGTGTATTTTATTTCCTAAAGATGGTCTTGTATTTATCATATTTTTTAATTATCATGATGGAAATTTGCATCTCAATGCACTGTAGGGTTAAGTTTGGAGAGTGAAGAAGATAATACTTAAAATAAAGTTATGTCACCAGATATAAAGGTTTTATTTTCGAAAACTGCGATTACTATGCGTATCCAGAAAGTAAGTGTACTGAGGCTCTCACGACCGGATGGATTTTATTTTCGACATGTTGGCTACACTTCCGTGTGGCCTGACCCTTCCCCTCCGCAACGAGACCGGTTCGAGGTCAGTACGTTGAGAAGTGTCGACGCGACAACACGTTTCGTGAAAAATGTCAATCCAATCTCCCGCCAAGTGCGAAATACGCGGCATTATCCGTTATCTCGTTTGGAAGGGAAAACCTCCGGTTGAGGTTTATAATGAGGTGAAAACTGCATATGGTGATAAAGCTATGAATCGTACGAGTGTGTACTAGTGGTGTCGCGAGTTTAAAAACGGTCGTACGTCTGTGCATGATGATCAGAGGAGCGGAAGACCTTCAATTGTGACTGACGAAATTGACGAAATTGTTTTGGGACTGTCAAGGCATAATTTTAATTGAATATACGCCTCAAGGGGAGACCATCAACTCTGCAAGATACTGTGAGACCCTAAAAAAATTTCGGAGGGTGATTCAGATCAAGAGGAGAGGCATGCTGACAAAGGGAGTCTGCCTGCTGCACGACAATGCCAGACCACACACGGCCAACTCCACGAAGGAACTGCTCGCCTCGTTTAAATGGGATGTCCTGAACCATCCCGCGCATTCCCTTGACCTAGCACCTTCAGATTACTATCTCTTTACCTCCCTGAAGCTGCACATGGGTGGAAAAAGGTTTTCAATCGACGAGGAGGTAAAGGAGGAGGTGGAAAAGTGGACGAAGGGATTGGCGGGAAACTACTTCGAGGAAGGCATCAAAAAGTTGATACCCCGCTTCACCACCTGCATTGAGAGGAATGGCGACTATGTCGAAAAATAGCTTACATATGTACTACGGTAACCACGTAATTTTTTTGTTTAAATAAAAAAAATTGTAACCTAAAAAAATTCAGTATACTTACTTTCTGGATATGCCTCGTAGACTGAAAAAGTTTAAGGCTTATCTATATGTAGCACTGATGTCCCGGAAAATATTTTTCAGGAATTATGTGGTAATGAAAATGCAATTATGAATGCTACTAAGGAAAGATCTGTACTGTAAAAATAACATCATTCCTTGAATTTTTATTTTGTTTATTTGTACAATTTTTTTATTCAGAAATGAAACAGTTTTTAATACTATATTTTTTCCTATGTTCAGTATAGCTAAATATTTTTTGTTATTCCGTAAATTTCGTTATAACGGGATTGAACTCATACTTTTACATGATTTGCTACACTACTTAGTTTGCTTGTATTATATGTACTGTAGGTAATACGAATGTATGTACTCCTTTCGGATATTTTTTGCATATACACGTACGTCATGTTAATGTTCATAATTTCTTCTTTAGCATCCGTGCATGCATTCATTCCATAAAGTCCTACAGAGAAAACCTGAATTCTTCCGGTTTTTCCGTATATTTATATGTTTGGTCATTGCAGATTTTGCCATATCAATTTATCTTTGTGTCTCTGCTTCACTACCTTCATTTTTCGGGATTAGTTCCCCTGTGTAGATAAATTTGTCACGAGTCTAGATTCTAAGTGAAGTGCTTCCTGCTAACTGTATCAGTCAACAACTAACATTTTGGTTTTGCTTTTTTATTTCATGTTTACAGCCTCTTTCTTCCTTCCAATACATCTAATAATTTCCTCATGATGTATTCTTCATATGTACACGTATTAATGCCTAATAGTATAGTGAATGCAGTGACAATGAAACCATCTAGAAATGTTTCTACACACAAACCCAGAAGTACTGTTTTAGGGGTGTTTTGTTTCCTTTGCTTATTATTTTAATTTAAGTTATTTATAAGTAACCCTACTTTGTAATTTTTTTTCTTTAAAACCCCACCATGAAGTGGGTAAAGAATTCAAACACAATTTAACGTACAGAAATATGAATGAGACGATGACATAATATATTTAAATCTAAAACATATTTTTTATTAAAAAAAATATTCACAAGCAAAGGAAAATATTTGTGAATGCATCCATAAGGAAAAATGTGCTAAAAATACACATAAGCTGTAAAATTTGTATTCTGAATTAACTGTTCCGATAGTTGATGAAGTAAAAATGAAACATCTATGATTCTTTTACATGAGGGTACATGACTTTTATCTGTTGCTCTAATTAACTAATTTTCTTTTTGATATTCTTGACTACCACTTTTAAATATTTATTTATTTTCAATTCATTTCCACTGTAGACATTTTTGTTTGACCAAATTACACATCAGCTTTCTGTTACCAGTAAAGGGTTTTTACAAAATCTATGTTATTTTACATTTTATATTGTTCTATATTTCTAATTGACAAAATAATCTTTACCATAAAAATGATTTGAAAGTACTTAACAACACGTTTTCATTTAAAATAAGATTCTCATTTTTAAAAAATACTAGTATTACAATTTCCTTATTATTTCTTCCAGATTCATTTATACTTTAAATTTATTTTTATTCACAAGGTGGCCATATTTTTTGTATTTACATACCATTTCAAGAGAAGCAATATTGGTTACTCATAATGGAATCTTAGACCCAACATGAAGAGAAATCTTAGACCCAACTTGCCACTTGCATGTGCAAGTGATTTTTTATGGGCATAAAAATAATGAAAGTGAGATAAATGTATTAGAATTAGAGTGTTATGTGGAATGTAAGGAAAAACAATGTGTAGCAGAATAAGGAATGAAGAAATTAGAGAAAAAGGTATTAAATTATTCATTAAGTTAACACATTCAATGTGATCAAATTATTAAGGTAAATCACGTGTGGCTGAATAATGATTAAAATTTTTAAAAAAATCCCTTGACTTGAAATCACTTGACGTACATGTGTTCTTAGTATCATTGGTTTGCATACGAGCGGTTATAGTATCTTTGGTTTAATACAAATATGCGTCAGGCGCGTTGTTAGCACCCGACAGTTGCGCAGAACAACGCACTAGGCGCGTTGTTAGCATTGAACGTGTTAAAAATAGTATTTCTTAATCACATCTTATATAGAAAGAGAAAAATATGCGTATTTTCCATGGTTAAAATGTACAGAACAAACAGGATTTAATGAGGCCAGGATTGCTTAATTAAATCACTTGCTTTCTCTCCTATCATAATGGTTGCGGCATTGGTGTTAGCACTGACAATTCTGGGCATAATACTTGCATCAGCAACTCGAAGTCCTTGAATTCCATAGACCTTTAATGTAGGATCAACTACTGCCATAGGATCAGAGGCAGGACCCATCTTGCAAGTGCCTGACGGATGATATATAGTAAAGGTATACTGCCTTATCATACAATCAATGTAACTATCACTCAAGAAGGCTAAGCTAACAACAACAGATTGCGTCAAACTTAGACGAACTTTCACAAACGGACGTAATATATACAGACTTTCAGAAAGCTTTCGACAAAGTTGATCACGATATATTACTTAAGAAAATGCACAAACTTGGCTTCAGCGATAATCTAATTGGATTATTTGCATCTTACCTAAAAGAAAGATCTCAATACGTAACAATCCGTAACAAGTCTTCTGTGGAATTTATCGCAAGATCTGGTATACCACAAGGATCCAATTTAGGTCCCCTACTATTCCTCATATTAATAGACGACATTCAGAATTCCATAAGTCACTCGACATGTTTATTGTTCGCTGACGACTTGAAAATATTCAAAAAGATCAATTCACCTCACGACTGTGCACAGTTACAACAGGACCTAGACTCCCTAGTCTCCTGGAGTGAGCAAAATCATCTTCTGTTCAACATTAACAAATGTGTCTGTGTATCTTATAGTCGATCGTTTTCACCAATCCACCATCAGTATACTATACAGGGAGTGGCACTAAACAGAGTTTCTGAATTCAAGGATTTGGGCGTAACCTTCGATGTCGGACTCACGTTCGTTAACCATGTCTCACGTTTGATATCGGACTGTTACAAACTACTCGGTTTTGTAATGAGAATATCAAGAGAATTTAACAGCACCGATATCCTCCGAAACTTATATAATTATCTAATTAGAACCAAATTAGAATATGCATCTACGGTTTGGGCTCCTCACCAGCTCAAATATAAAAACAATATAGAACAAATACAAAAAAAATTCCTCAGATATCTATGGTACAGAACAAAGGGCGATTACCCAAAATATGCTCACCATGCCGAACTTCTCACGGTGTGTAACTATAGAAGCCTTGAAACAAGAAGGCAAGAATCCATTGCGATATTCCTAATAAAGGTTTTCCAAGGTTCCTTTAACTGTCCCGCGATTCTAGAAGCACTAAGTTTATATGTACCCAATAAATATATCCGTGCAAGGAATCACCCTCTGTTCTACATACCAACTTACAGGACGAATATCATGGCTAAACACTCAGTCACGCGTGGTATAGAGATATTGAACCAACTGAATGACACGGTTGATATATTCTCGGTACCGTCTAGCAGTATGAGAAGAATCCTGGCTGATATTATTCCTAACGAATAAGCTAACGCTAGAAGCAAACCCTCTTTGTGTAACAGGAGAAATCCGTGCAAAGTGGACAAATTTAAATTATCGGCAGTTTGGGTCCTTCTTTGTGAAAGTGATACTGTGTCATTGACAATAAAAGTGAAACCTCCAAGTGCAATGTGATCTTGCAAGTTATTTCCGACGCCAGGTAAATCCTTAAGTACCGGGATACCCATACTCATCAAGTGAGTTAGAGGCCCTATTCCTGAGAGCATGAGAAGTTGAGGAGAGTTGATGGCTCCTGCTGCGATAATGATTTCCTTTCTTGCTTTGACTACTTTTGGAAAAATTAAGTCTTTTGTTAGAAGTACACGTGTGGCTTGTTTTGTAAAGTAATCAATAATGATACGAGTGACAAAAGCATTCATGGAGACATGTAGATTTGGTCTGTTGCGTATAGGTCTTAGAAAAGATCTTGCAGTAGACCATCTTTGACCATTTTTAATAGTTCCTTGTGCGAAAGAAAATCCTGTTTGTTGTGCTCCATTATAATCTACAGTTGGATAGCCGATTTCAACTCCAGCTTGAATAAAAGCTTTACTGAGAGGAGTTGTATAAGGTGGATCACTGACAGGCTGATAACCTCCAGTACTGTGAAATTGGGTAGCAGTTAAAGTAGAATTGTTGTTGTCTTCAGATTTCTTGAAATAAGGAAGTACATCTGAATACGACCACCCTGGGTTACCTAGAGATGCCCAAAAATCGAAATCCTTCTTAGATCCTCTCACATAGAGCATGTAATTAATAGATGATGATCCACCTAATACTTTGCCTCTTGGCCAATTGCATCGTCTTTGGTTCATACCTGGAAGTAACAAATAAAATAATAAGATTAAGTAATAAAACATCATCATTGTCAACCTGGGTCGATCCACTGCTGGATGAAGGTCTCCCTAAATGGACTCCCAATAGTTCGATTTTTTCTTCGTTGATGCCATGTGATGCTGCCATGCTTCCTGATTTCATCTATCCAGCGTACCTTCGGTCTTCTTCTGGGCCTCTTTATGCCTCTTGGGCTCCATTTGATTATTTTGGATGTCCATCGGGAGTCTGACATTCTGGCTATGGGTCCTGCCCATAGCCACTTGTTATCCAGGTGTTTCATTTACGGTCTCTTTTAGTATATCCCAACATACATCTCTCCATGCTCCTTTGTGCGGTCTGGAGCTTTTGCGTGTTCTTTGCTGTGCGCGTCCATGTCTCACAGCCTATGTAAGTACTGAAATAATACAGTTGTAGACATTTCGCTTCAAAGATATTGGGAGATCACTTTTGAAGATGTTGTTCAAACGTCAAAATGAGCTCCATGATAGTTTTGTCCTTCTTGCTATTTCCTCCGATATGCCACCTACAAAGGAAATAAGTTGGCCCAAATACATATATTCTTGGATAAGTTCCAGCTGCTTTCCATCTACAATGATTGGTTTTGGTGTAGCAAAGCTGTTCATCATATATCCATTTTTAAGCCAACTTCTTTATTGACCTCTGCCAATTCCTATAGTTGGTGCTGAAGATCATTTGGGTTTTGTGACAAATTGTGAGAAACATATTTTATGAAAAAAAGAAGATAAATTAAATCTACCCAACTTACTTCTACATCATCATCTTTATAAAAAATAACGCCAAGATATTATAATACAAAAATGGTTCAAAGAACAATCGAGAATAAAAGAAATGTGCTGTGTAATAGGTGATCTTTTCCTATTTATTTTATTGAATAAGTCTATAAAGGCAGTTACTAAAAATTAATAAAACATGCATTTTGACATGAGTAAAGAAAGAGCATAAATAAAATATGGAAACTCCCAAAGTCACATCATTTTGACAGTTAAAATCATAGTCAAGAAACAAATTAATACACTTTTACCAGTAGCAAAAATTTTTTTTTTTTATTATGAAGTCAAATAAATACTTATACTTTTCACCACAATGCATTTAGAATAGAATAAAGTGTATCAAATGGAATGCGCGTAAACGAATACAGCGTATATGAAGGAATTTAATGGGGATTCAAACAAGAAAGTGATACGTTCTCTTAGTGTGGAGTGATACAGAACAATATTCATTTGATGTCGTAATCTAAGTTAGAGATGAGCTGTAGCTTGAAGGATTTAATCGTTTCAAAGACAAGGTAACACGTCTTGAGATAATATTTGAAGTGTCCGGACATGAAAAGTTAGTTGTCCAAGAATAGCATGTTTTAAAAAAAATATACAAACCAAGGCAAGCTGCCGTCTGAGGTTCAGTTTTATATTGCCAGTCAATGTTAGTAAGTTGCATTGAGCCAGCCAGTAGGGGTGTTTCACTTAAGAAATTCTCATTTAATCCAGCTTCCAAAAGGAGTACAGTCCACCCTGCTACTTCAGACAAACGATTGGCAATTACAGCACCTGGAATCATAAGAATTAATGAATTAACAAATCAACAAATCTACTCTGATACATGGTCGAGAAGATTGATAATTTACAGTTATTATTAATTTCTCTTTCACCATTTCTCGGTATCTAAATGAAAACCTCTATGTCTTAGTTGGTATAATGAACAGTGAATTCCACATCAACTCCAGTATTTTTAAAACCAAAAGCTTGATTAACGGGTCAAAGATAATATTGCCTTCTGGTCACGCTTTGAATACGTCTGCATTATCAATATGGATATGATAAGGAAGTATCATACAAATGAACTAATGGTATCAAAATTTTAGCTTTGATCTTTTTTCTATCTGTGTTTTAGATTTGATATGACGTATTTACTGAACTGTAAAGATTTAAAAATAATAAATTTATACACACACAGAAATCATCTATTCAGATATAAATGTTGTGGAATAATGGATATTGTCAACCACAGTGGATGGCCTATCATATTACTTGCCAACTGACTTGCCAACTGAAGACCACGACTTCCAGTGTTTTCAAAACATACTCCATCAGCCTTATCATTCTATTTTATGAAAGCTTGTAGTAATTGATTGAAAGTTCTAGTCGTCGTAGGCTATAAAATGGCATAGCTTTTGGTCAGCTCCATGTAGATAAATAAGCACTATGTAACCTAATCAACTCCAGCATTTCACTCCTATTAAAAAAAAAACCATCTCATATGAAGTAACTTTTGAAAATATAGCACTTTTACAACTACTTTTCAATCAAAAGTAGTATGCTACTAAAAATCAAGTAAAAGTAGAAGCTTACTATTTTATAGCTTTATTTTTTACGAAGCTGCTACTAGTAGTGCGTTTCTTTAAAAATACAGCTGATATATGATTATATGCACTAATTGACATCCATAATCCTGTTAAGAAATTTATTCCCAAAATTACAAAATAATAGTTACCTGCTGATCCTGCTCCAACAACAATAAAATCATACTCTGGGAGGATTTCCAAATAGTTCTTACTAGGCACCCTATCTTCTGGTGAACCAATGAGATATTGAAGAACGCCAATGGTTACCACAGACCATGTAAAAACAAATGCCAATATACCAGTTCCTGTCGTGGGACCCAGTACATTTATTATTTGTGATAGTGCAGACATTTTTCTTTATTTTAATCTCATTGATGTGAATAGATTCTCAAATCTGAAAATAAATTATAACATATGTTATACGAGGCATATCCAGAAAGTAAGTGTACTGAATTTTTGTAGGTTACAATTTTTTTTATCTAAACAAAAAAATTACGTGGTTACTGTAGTACATATGTAAGCTATTTTTCGACATAGTCGCCATTCCTCTCAATGCAGGTGGTGAAGCGGAGTATCAACTTTTTGATGCCTTCCTCAAAGTAGTTTCCCGCCAACCCCTCCGTCCACTTCTCCACCCGCTTCTTTACCTCCTCGTCGGTTGAAAACCTTTTTCCACCCATGTGCAGCTTCAGGGAGGTAAAGAGATAGTAATCTGAAGGTGCTAGGTCAGGGGAATGCGCGGGATGGTTCAGGACATCCCATTTAAACGAGGCGAGCAGTTTCTTCGTGGCGTTGGCCGTGTGTGGTCTGGCATTTTCGTGCAGCAGGCAGACTCCCTTTGTCAGCATGCCTCTCCTCTTGTTCTGAATCGCCCTCCGCAATTTTTTTAGGGTTTCACAGTATCTTGCAGAGTTGATGGTCTCCCCTTGAGGCATATATTCAATTAAAATTATGCCTTTACAGTCCCAAAACACGGATGCCATGATTTTGTTGGCTGAAATTGTGGTTTTGAACTTTATGGCGGAGGGTGAAGAGGTGTGACGCCACTGTTGAGACTGCCTTTTGGTTTCAGGCGTGTAGTGTGCAACCCAAGTTTCATCTCCAGTAACGATGGAGCGGAGAAATTCATCTCCATGGAGTTTGCAGCGCCTCAAAAACTCTTGCCCGGCCTCCACTCGATTCAACTTGTGTTGGTCTGTTAGCTGTTTTGGGACCCACCTCGCGGACAGTTTCCGATATCCGAGGGTTTCTGTGATGGTTTCGTGTAGTAGAGATCTAGAGATTTGCGGAAACATCGCAGAAAGTTCATCCACAGTCAATCTGCGATCGTCATGGAGCGCATTTTCAATTTTTTCCACAATTTCGTCAGTCACAATTGAAGGTCTTCCGCTCCTCTGATCATCATGCACAGATGTACGACCGTTTTTAAACTCGCGACACCACTTGTACACACTCGTACGATTCAAAGCTTTATCACCATGTGCAGTTTTTACCTCATTATAAACCTCAACCTGAGGTTTTCCCTTCCAAACGAGATAACGGATGACGTAGCGTATTTCGCACTTGGCGGGAGATTGGGTTGACATTTTTCACGAAACGTGTTGTTGCGTCGACACTTCTCAACTTACTGACCTCGAACCGGTCTCGTTGCGAAGGGGAAGGGTCAGGCTACACGGAAGTGTAGCCAACATGTCGAAAATAAAATCCATCCGGTCGTGAGAGCCTCAGTACACTTACTTTCTGGATACGCCTCGTACATACTCGTACATGTACCATATATGTAAATCTTACTTTTAAGGCTACGGAAGTCGATAATCCATCAATTCAGGTTATCTTACAAATAAAGTAATGCAACACGACATATCTAAATACCATCACGTCATTTCCTTGTTGGGGTAGGTAGAGAGAAAGAGCGCCAAAATCTCCTGTTGCGACAAACATCTTTAGTTTCTTCCGCATCCATACACTTTTCTCAAACAACTTCTACGATTTCTCTGAAATTTTCTTCCTTCAAAATATCATTCACTTGATTCAATCACATTTTGCTTGGTCTTCCTCAACTACGCTTTCCACTTACATTTGCGCTGTACATTATTTCTTTCGTCACTCATTTGTTCCACGTGTCAAGACCATTTCAGAGTGCTGTTCATCGTCTTAATTAATACATCACCTTTAAGTTTTCTCTCCTTCCTAATTACTTCATTCCGTATTCTGTCATACATTGTCATGCCATGTATCCTTCTCAGTACACCCGTTTATTCGGTTCCTTTCAGTATCTTTCCACGTTTCACTCCAATATATCAAAGTTGATACAAAAGTAGTGTTGTGAACTATCATCTTAACTGAATCAAATACTGATTTTGAAACACAAAATGCATTAAATAGTAAAATAGTCCGAATGCGGTTATAAAAATCGTAACATCAATAATGTATGATAAGTCTACGATGAAAAATATCATATAGTTTTTTTAATGTTTTATTTTTCCGTATCAAACATACGCTGATATGAAAATCTGTATTTCCGTATCAAACATATGTTGATACAGAAATCTGCATTTCCATATCAAACATATGTTGGTACGGAAATCTCTATTTCCATATCAAACATACGCTGATACGGTATGCTGCTACAAAACATGTACCATTATTGAAATTAAATATTTTTAAACTAAATACTTCTATCTTACAAAGAATAACACCTGCGAATACTAATTTGTACATGTAAATATATCACCTTCATTTTTAGCATGTACATGTATGTACACACACACAAACTCACACATGCACGCATGCTCACACAAGCAGGCTTGCTCGCACGCACAGCTATCTAGGCAGTTGATGAGCTGTTCCATAGCGCCAAATACTGAGAAATTTTCTCAAAAAAGATTGCCAACATTAGAAAGACTGGACACGGTACATGAAAACGACACCGTTACTTCAATGTTACATCTGGCCCATTTCATGCTTGACATAGTTGAAAGTTGACAAAAAAAATATAGCATTTGTGCACGCATTGAGACATTATATACATGTATATCATTGAAGGCTAGACATTAGCCGGACACAGAGTGTTACAAATGGATAAGTCCCATAACAGATCGAAAAGGAACATTCATTCTTGGAAATTAAATTTAAATATCTGTGATATATATTCAGAGAAAAATTGCCGGCCAAAGAGTAGTCGGCAGAAAAAGAAAATTCTGGCAAGGTAATATCTGTCAATAGGTGATGGCTAACATATGGAGGAATTGTTTTGCCCTGTCAGGAATAAGGAGATGAAGTCCCATCACTGTTGGATGAGTATAGCAATAAGAGTAGGCAATAAAAAAATATCCTACCTGTATTACTTAGCGTGTGATCTTATACAAGAAAAATGTTTCATTGCAAAGCCTAAGAAGGCATATTTAAACCCGATCATTCAGCAGTCAACAACCAGTGATTATGGTAAATAAAGTTAAGTATGATTGTATAACTTTTATTTATTACCATTTCGTGATATACAGTAAAACCTGGATTTTTTTTTCGCTATGTGGCGATGGCTTTCAATAAACAAGAAAGGTGTTAAACAGGCCTTAAATGAAAACGAGACCAGATTCTTTTTCAAAAAAAATATCACCAGCGGGAATCGAATCTGCAACCCCCGAGTCAGTTAACAGGTAGGTAGGTCGTACCAACTAGGCCATGGAGGTTTTCTGTATTTTTAAAGTTACTTTGAAAAGCAATCTTGAATACTACATATCTACTTTTAAATAATAATTAGCATGCTTTTTTGCCCTTAACCCCTTACTGCATGATTTTTTTTAAATTGGTAAAAAAAATATATGATGTGTAAATAATGAAAAAAAAAGACACGTATTTTTTTATTTTTCAAATAATTTATTTTTACCTATATAAAATACAAAAAAATATTTTGGTCCAAATCTGGCACGCCATGCAGTTGTAGTAAAAAAAATACTGGAGTACATGACATGGCTTGGAAACGAAAACCACTATTCTTCATGGAAATTTGTAAAGCAATTCCTGTCTTTATTCAGACATAAGTTTATTTTGCATTTTTCGCAGATGACAAAAGATCGTCATGTACAATCTGGGTACTTACACCTCTGACGGTCTGTGTTCCAAATTGGCAAATGGTCAGTTTTATCTAACCGCACATCCGTTTGCGGCATTTCTGCTTTGGGACCTTGCCTTAATTTTTTTCTGCAATTCGACTTTCCAAATCAAATTGGCTAAGTCTTCCCCTCTTTATCCCTAAATTAGGTTTTCCGCATTTTATTAAGGCAGCTACGGCTAGCTTGAAGTCAACTAAGGGCATATAAAAATCATTCCTTTTTCGGAACAGCAACCAGCTGTTTACTGTCACCAAATCTATCATATGAAAAAATATTTTCATGTACCATTTGTTGGACCTAATTTTAATCCGGTAATACCCCAACATTGAATCTAAGAGATCTACGCCACCCATGTACTTATTATAAACCGTGACTGCTTGAGGGCATGGAATTTGTTTCCTTACTTTTTCCTTCCTTATAAATCTGCTCGCTTGTTGAATGGGCAATGATCCAACATATGTGGAAAGCAGACTAACAGTTTTATTATCAAACCACGAAACCGAATTCCAATAATGACGTGTAGAGGGTAACTGTACTATAGACATCATCATACATATTCCAATGAATTGTTCTATATCATTTTTCGACAGTGAGATTGGTTTGTCTGGTCTTTGGTTTGTCGAGTACAACCGTGATTCCAAAACTATCTGTTCCAAGATGTCGTCTTCAAAAAAATATTTAAAAAATTGAACAGGAGAATCTATATCGTCAAAGTCTTTTGGAAACTCTAGATCTCCCAAAAATGCAATATCATTGGTGATTTACACATATTTCGACTTCTCCACACAAACTTCTCGGTAGCAGAAGTTGAAGGAGCTTCTTGGACTTCGTTTTCTTCATCAGAACTGCTCTCATCGCTTTCTGGAATAATTACATTTTTGGGAGTACTCATTTGGGGGTAATCCTCATTATCTGACACATCATCCTCGCTGTCAATACCATTGTTTGGTATTTCTCTTGCATATTTTGTAGTGTTGTAGAATTTACGAGCGTCCATATCAAAAAAAAATTATTAAAATCGATAAAAATACACTTAACTTGGTTATTGGCATTTTACAACTTATTTGACAGTATGTGCAAAAATTATGACTAACTGCATGATGGACCATATATGGACCAAAAACATTTTACACAATATTATCCATAATTTTATATAAAAGTGATCATTTTATTACTTACTCAATGAAAATAATATTAAACCAGTGTAATATAATTTTTTATAGCGTTTTACAAACAAAAAACTAAAAAAAAAACACTTTTGAATATCACGTTTGTACAGAAAATCATAAACCGACAGTTGAAAACAGTCGAACGCACATCTAGTACAACCAGAGACATCTAGCAAGAAGTTTGACAACTAGTAACGCGGATCATAGATAAAACTTTAGTATTATTGCCAGAAGCAAGAAATATTTTATTATTTTGTTGTTTTTTATGGCGAAAGATTATTTTGGATCATATATGAGCCAGTATGCGGTAAGGGGTTAAGGACAGTCTGTTCTCCAAACTGCACTGTATTACGCCTTTACAGACATCTTCCAGCACAAAATTTTCTACTTTTTTGATGATGCTTTGACGATGATGCCATCCTAGTCGGGGGTCGTTTCAATCGATTATCTCCCTTGCTTAAAAAGACTGTGCCACTTGTAAACCATAATTTTTCCAGGGCAACAGTCCCCGTAAACCACTAAAATCTCTTCGAAAATGATTAGATGTGTTTTCCTTTATTTTGTGAGAAACTCAATGACGGCGCAATATTCAATTTTTTCCATACTTGAGATGTTATTAACATTTGACATACTCGCCTGACGATATCTTAAACAATACTGTCTTAATTAGACTAGAACTTGGTGAATATACTAATAAAGAGTCATATTATGAGAACTTGTGAATGCGCACTACCGCACCCTTCATTGGAGTGTTTATTCATTGCATTTGACTTCTAATAAGCTTATATTTCTCCATTTTTGTGGTCGATCGTACAAGTTGGTGGTCACTTCCTATGTTGAATCTGTTAAGTACTGTACAATCTTCAATCATTCTTTTGTTATTTATCAGGATCAAGTCAATTTTATTTAATATGTCATTTGGCCATCTTGGCAAGTCTTCCGCAAATCATTCTCTCAATATGGCCAAACCATGCGAAGAGATTGACAATATGGCAATGAGTTGGCCAGATATTGCAATGGAATGGATTAGCAATGTACACCTACAGCCATTGATTCATTGAGAAATGATTCACACAAAAGAGTGGATTAAGAAATACAAAATAGTATTTTACTAAAAAAATGTTGCTACACCCACATATTTAGAGTTTGTTTAAACAGCACAATTTAAATGAAAAAACCAAATGCTTGCTAATTTTTTTAAATATTCACATTTTAAATAAAATCTGGTCTATATTTATTTATTATTTAAATAAAATTTAGTATGAACGGATGGATGGAAAAATAATATTCCACTCAAAAAAAAAAAGACAGGGAATCCTAAGCCGTCTAGATAAAATCAATATTTGAAAATTAATTAAGTATTATTAATTTTTTTGTTTTTTTAACCTTGCGAGTTTATTGCTATGTGGAAATCTCTTCCAACCAAGCAGAAATTTGTTTTTTTTTATAGGCTCTAAGTGTTAACCAGAATGCAATCCTATTTAAAAAAATCTGGGTTCCAGCGGGGATCGAACCCGCAACCTCCGGATCGGCAGACAAGTGTCTTACCACCAGGCCACAGAGATCATCAATTTTGTATGATGACATAGGGAAAGTTGCTGAGTTTTCAAAAAAAAAAAAAAAAAGCAATGTGTCAAACCATCATCCCATAACTTGAAAATGAGAAAATTAGTAAAAAGTGAAAAACATTTAAATATAAAAGAGATTAATCAATTGCATATGGGTTACAGAATGACTGGAATTTAATGGAGATTAAAGTAACGAAAATTTCAGAATGTCAAATATATTTTGTTAAATCAAACGTATATGAATAAAATAATATGTTCAACTAATTTTGTTGTAATGAAATACTAATTTCAGTATAAAGAACATTTTTGGGGAAAAATAGCTGCTAAAGGGACCCAAACCGATAAACTTGAATGAATGGCTAGTATATTTGGAAACTCAAATGAAAAGAAAAAATTCTTATTTTTATTTATATTTAATTGAAAAATTGTTTTTGTCTAAACTGAAGTTTTAATTCCTAATTTTCATTATACCGACTTTCTAATGCATTGTATGATTTGTATCTATCTTTAAATAGGCAATATGCACTATGAATTAATACTAAATACAAACATTTAATTTTACTTATGAGCCGGTTAAAGCCAAAGTGGTGTAAGTCCACTTTTTAAATAAACTGAGTTAAGTCCAACAATGTGTTTTGTGTACGAAGAACTATAATAAGAAATGTGGTGAAAGCCCTAGTTTCCCTAATATCCACATAAATTGCAGGACAAGTTTATGCAGTCAATGGAGTAATCTATTGGTTGAAAGGTAAAGTGGTGTACCTATGTGGGAGTTGCACCACTATTCCAGTGAATATTTCTGTTTTGTTGACAGGATTGATGCAATGGTGCATAATTTTCGTTGTGATTATAGTATATTCCGTGTAATATTATTTCTTAATATAATATTAACCTTACAATGCGTGTTTTTTTTAATTTCAAAAATAAAAATATATTTATGCATTAAATATGTACTGGAGCATGAAAAATACAATAATTTTTTTTTGTTTTTATATATTTATATTTAAAAAAAGAATATGGTTTATATATGAATCACTGCGCATTTGTAATGGTAATTATATGATATGATATTAATGATATAATGATATAAATGATAATAAATTATATAAACTGGTGATTAGACGATAATTAATATTTATTAATTAAATGATGAATTAAGTAATAAAATGATAGTTAAGATTTGTGAAAACCAGCGAAGCAATTTTTGTCTTTGTTGAAACACAAAGCAGCGTTGCATTTCTCACAAATAACAAAAGTTTGAGACTTGCAATTTGGAGAAGTCCTTACCTTTCCCAAAATTGACATGCCAAATAGCATATTATAAACGTAATTTATACGTATATAACTTAGGTTGCCATGAGCTCTCAACAGGAGTAGGATACATGTATTGCTGGGACGAAACTGTCGGATCTCGGGGTCCACAACAAATCGGTGCCTGTGTTATCAAACACATAAAAACTAGAGCCACAACAGCAAAACATGTAGTCATGTACAGTGACACCTGTACGGGACAAAACAGGAATTGGAAACTTGCATTAAACTTATTAAGACTGGTTTTAAGTGAAGACGACAACATAGACATCATTGACCAAAAATTTATGCGAAGTTGTCATTCCTACCTTCCCAACGATGCAGACTTTGGCTCAATCGAAATCTATAGCAAGAATAAACACATATTTTGCCCTGCTGACTGGTTTGTAGTCATTACTAAAGCTAGGAAACAAAAATCTTTCCACGTTACTGTGATGCCTAGTGAAGAATCTTTATCCACAGAAAACAGAAAAATCCATAACCAAGAGAAAATTTAATGAAGACAAACATCCAGTGTCATGGCTACATATGCAATGGATTCTCACATTTGAAAAACTATTAGATGATATCAATCAAGATGAGAATTCAACAGTTATACAAGCTTGGAAACAAAATTCTATTCGAAATTGTGCCGATATGGTTTCTGCATCCGTTAAAGAAATAAAACAATTCACTTTAAACGTTTGCTGGAAAAAGCTGTGGCCAGTAGTCCTTGGGGAAAATTTTGTACCACCAATTGAAGATGAATATCAAAAGACAATTAACATTTGTCGTGGTATTGATGGAGAAGTATTTGATGATTATGATATTCAAGATATCGAAGAAATATTGGAGGATCGTACATTGAACGAAGAAGAATTATTCGAAATGTTGAATGAACCTACCATAATCAATGATTCAGAAAGCATGTTTCACATTAAAAACAATAAATGACAGCTTGGGATTGACTGATAAATTAGAACATTTTTTTATAAAAAATGTTCCCATAATGGAAAGAAGTTTGAAACTCAAGAGGGAATTACAAAATATTTTGGTCCCTTATCACTAAATACGCAAAGATTTATATGCTAAAGGGAGACAATCGCTTATTACAGAATTTTTAAAGGCTAAATTCAAAAATACTCCCGAGTCCTCCGATGGTGAAAACTCACAACCGATCTCGAAAAAGAGTCGAACAAGTAGAATTGTTAGTGATAGTGATGATGAATGAATGATCTATTATATGTATCTTATAAAAGTTTTTTTAATAAATATGTGAATGTATATTTTGTCGATTGTTTAATAAAAAAATAAAGGATATTAACAAACTTCAATATTTTTTGGAACACAGACTATTTTTGTATGAACTTCAAACCTCGTATAACACGGATTTGTATTACACGACGTTTTTGTGGAACCATATGACTGTGTTATACGAGGCCCAGCTATATTTTATTCCCAAAACATAGTCTTGCATTTATCATATTTTAAAATTGTCATGTTGCAAATTTGCATCCCAATCCACTGTAGGGTTAAGTTAAGAAGATAATACTTAAAATAAAGTTATGTCACCAGATATAAAGGTTTTATTTTCGAAAACTGCGAATACATTGAAAAAGTTAAAGGCTTATCTATATGTAGCACTGATGTCCCGGAAAATATTTTTCAGGAATTATGTGGTAATGAAAATGCAACTACAAATGCTACAAAGAAAAAAATAACATCATTCTTTGAATTTTTGTTAAATTTATTTGTACAATTTTTTTATTAAAAAATGAAACAGTTTTTTAATACTATATTTTTTCCTATATTCAGTATAGCTAAATATTTTTTGTGGTTCCGTGAATTTCGTTATAATAGGATTTAACTCATACTCTTATATGATTTGCTACACTACTTAGTTTGCTTGTATTATATGTACGGTAGGTAATACGCATGTATGTACTCCTTTAGGATATTTTTTGCATATACACGTACGTCATGTTAATGTTCATAATTTACTTTTTCAGCATCCATGCATACATTCACTCCATAAAGTGCTACAGAGAAAACCTGAGTTCTTCCGGTTTTTCCGTATATTTATATGTTTGGCCATTGCAGATTTTGCCATATCAATTTATCTTTGTGTCTTTACTTCACTACCTTCATTTTTCGGGATTAGTTCCCCTATTTAGATGAATTTGTCACTAGTCTAGATTCTAAGTGAAGTGCTTCCGTTAACTGAATCAGTCAACAACTAACATTTTGGTTTTGCTTTTTTATTTCATGTTTACAGCCTCCTACTTTACCTTCCAATACATTCTTCATAGATACACGTAACTTATTAATGCCTAATAGTGTAGTGAATGCTGTGACAATGAAACTGTCTAGAAAAGTTCCTGAACACAAACCCAGAAGTACCGTTTTAGGGGGGTTTTGTTTCCTTTGCATATTATTTTAATTTAAGTTATTTATAAGTAACCCAACTATGCAAAATTATTTCTTCTTCAAAACCCCACCATGAAGTGGGTAAAAAATACAAACAGAATTTAATGTACAGAAAACTGAATGAGACGATGACATAATAGATTTAAATCAAAAACATATATTTTATTAAAAAAAAATTTACAAGCAAAGGAAAACATTTGCGAATGCATACATAACCTAAAGAAAAATGTGCTAAAAATACACATAAGCTGTAAAATTTGTATTCTGAATTAACTGTTCTGATAGTCGATAAAGTAAAAATGAAACATCTACGATTCTTTTATATGAGGGTACATGATTTTTACCTGTTGCTCTAATTTACTAATTTTCTTTTTGATATTCTTGACTACCACTTTTGAATATTTATTTATTTTCAATTCATTTCCACTGTAGACATTTTTGTTTGACCAAATTACACATCAGCTTTCTGTTACCAGTAAAGAGTTTTTATAAAATCTATGTCATTTTACATTTTATGTTGTTCTATATTTCTAATTGACAAAATAATCTTTACCATAAAAATGATTTGAAAGTACTTTACAACACGTTTTCATTTCAAATAAGATTCTCATTTTTTTAGAAATACGTGGGTCGTCCAGAAAGTAAAGAACGTTTTGGCATAACTATTATAAATAAAAACGAAAGATATCAACACAAAACTTTATTTACAAAGTCACAGTACCTTACTCCATTTTTCAATGTAGTCGCCATAGCTGTCAAGGACACTTATTGTAACGTGGAACCAATTTTTCAATTCCGATGTTATGCTCTTCTACCGCCAAAGATTTGAGCCAGGATGTCTCTTGTTGTTTGAGGTCTTCATTGTTTGCGAACTGTTTTCCACCCGAAAATTCCTTTAGTTTCTCGACAACAGTCCACGTCTCTTGTTTTGGATGACGCGTCTAAGTCGTTGAAGAGTTTCACAATAGGCCTCTGAGTTAATTGTGTGTCCTTTTGGCATAAACTCCACGTTGATCAAACCCTTTCGGTCCCAAAAAACTGTTGCCATCACTTTTCTGGTATTGAGATTCGGTTATTCTTTTCCGAGCACATATTTTTTTGTAGCCAAGGTGCTCTGTCGCTATTTCATGTAGGAGCGATCGTGAAATTTGTGGGAAAGATTCATGTATTGTGCTTAAAGTTGCCTATAAATTTCGATAGGCCGAACATTTTGTGCATTCAGAAAACGAATGACACTACGCACTTCACATTTGGCGGGTTTTTCGATGGGCGTAGCCATTTTGAAAGGTTACAGAACAAAGACGCACAACTGTTCAGCAACAAAACTCGGCTCGCACTGAAGCGAAGGAAGGAGCTAACTGGCGCGCATACGATCGCAGTGGTGGTGGATGGGCTCAGGGCGTGGTGCGCATCGTTCTTTACTTTCTGGATGCGCCTAGTATTACAATTTCTTTATTATTTTTTCAAATTTATTTTTATTCGCAAGGTGGCCATTTTTTTTGTCATTACATACCATTTCAAGAGAAGGAATATTGGTTGCTCATAATGGAATCTTAGACCCAACATAAAGACATGCAAGTGAATTTTTATGGGCATAAAAATAATGAAAGTGACATAAATGTGGTAGAATGAGTGTTATATAGAATGTAAGGAAAAACAATGTGTGGCAGAATAAGGAATAAAGAAATTAGACAATAATGTGTTCAATTATTCATCAAGTTAAAAATAGTTTTTATTTCTTACTTACATCTTATATAGAAACAGACAAATATGAATAGTTTCCATGGTTAAAATGTACAGAACAAAGAGGATTTAATGAGGCCAGGATTGCTTAATTAAATCGCTTGCTTTCTCTCCTATCATAATGGTTGCGGCATTGGTGTTAGCACTGACAATTCTGGGCATAATACTTGCATCAGCAACTCGAAGTCCTTGAATTCCATAGACCTTTAATGTAGGATCAACTACTGCCATAGGATCAGAGGCTGGACCCATCTTGCAAGTGCCTGACGGATGATATATAGTAAAGGTATACTGCCTTATCATACAATCAATGTAACTATCACTCAAGAAGGTTAAGCTCTCACAACCCACATAGGGAATAGTGTGAACCTTTGAGTCATATTTTTGAAAGGCCGTTGTATTTGCTAGTTGAAGAACTATTTTCACACCTTCTCTTATAACTAATATATCTTGAGGATGCTGTAAATAATTTGCATATATAAGTGGTTTATCGTATGGATTGTTTGACCTAAGTTTTATTACTCCTCTACTATTTGGTCTCAGTAGCATGGGGTAAGCTGACCATGTATCTTTTGTTTTAATTGGATCATAAACTGTATAGTAAAATTGACTTGTTATGCCATGTATTTTATATAAATTTTCTCCTTCATCTGAATTAGTAGAACCCGGTACAAATTGTATTAATACATCAGGTTCGTCACCAGAAGGATTAGCATATGGTGTATTTACGAAACCGAGAGCTTCATTTCCTCCCTTGACAGTATAAACACCTGTTCCATTATTAGCATACAAATTTAAATTATCGGCACTTTGGGTCCTTGTTTGTAAAATTGATACTGTGTCATTGACAATAAAAGTGAAACCTCCAAGTGCAATGTGATCTTGCAAATTATTTCCGACGCCAGGTAAATTCTTAAGTACCGGGATACCCATACTCATCAAGTGAGTTAGAGGCCCTATTCCTGATAGCATGAGAAGTTGAGGAGAGTTGATGGCTCCTGCTGCGATAATGATTTCCTTTCTTGCTTTAACTGCTTTTGGAAAAATTGAGTCTTTTATTAGAATTACATGTGTGGCTTGTTTTGTAAAGTAATCAATAATGATACGAGTGACAAAAGTATTCATGGACACATGTAGATTTGGTCTATTGCGTATAGGTCTTAGAAAAGATCTTGCAGTAGACCATCTTTGACCATTTTTAATAGTTCCTTGTGCGAAAGAAAATCCTGTTTGTTGTGCTCCATTATAATCTACAGTTGGATAGCCGATTTCAACTCCAGCTTGAATAAAAGCTTCACCAAGAGGAGTTGTGTAAGGTGGATCACTGACAGGCTGATAACCTCCAGTACTGTGAAATTGGGTAGCAGTTAAAGTAGAATTGTTGTTGTCTTCAGATTTCTTGAAATAAGGAAGTACATCAGAATATGACCACCCTGGGTTACCTAGAGATGCCCAAAAATCGAAATCCTTCTTAGATCCTCTCACATAGAGCATGTAATTAATAGATGATGATCCACCTAATACTTTACCTCTTGGCCAATTGCACCGTCTTTGGTTCATACCTGGAAGTAACAAGTAAAATAATTAGATTAAGTAATACATCATCATCATTGTCAACCTGGGTTGATCCACTGCTGAAGGTCTCTTTAAGTCGACTCCAAATAAGTCGGTTTTTTGTTCATTGGTTCCATGTGATACTGCCATGCTTCCTGATTTCATCCATCCAGTGTACCTTCGATCTTTTTCTGGACATCTTTATGCCTCTTGGGTACCATTGGATTATTTCGGATCTCTATCGGGAATCTGACATTCTGGCTATGTGTTCTACCCATTGCCACTTCATTTTCTTGCACATCTTTATTACGTCTTCTATCATTGTTTTGTTGCGAATCCAGGTGTTTCGTTTACAGTCTCTTGTAGTATCATATATCCCAACATACATCTCTCCATGCTCCTTTGTGTGGTCTGGAGCTTTTGTGTGTTCTTTGCTGTGTAAGTACCGAAAGAATACAGTTGTAGACCTTTCGCTTCAAAGATATTGGGAGATCACTTTTGAAGTTGTTCAAATGTCCAAATGAGCTCCATGCTAGTTTTGTCCTTTGTGCTATTTTCTATGATATGCCACCTACAAAGGAAATAAGTTGGCCCAAATACATATATTCCTGGACAAGTTGCAGCTGCTTTCCCTCTACAATGATTGGTTTTGGTGTAGCAAAGCTGTTCATTATATATTTGGTTTTTGATAAACCGACTTCTTTACTGACCTCTGCCAATTCCTACAGTTGGTGCTGAAGATCATTTGGGTTTTGTGAGAATATAACGATATCATCTGCAAATCTCAAATGGCTCTTGACTATATCCTGTCAAACAAAATATTTATTGTCCAAGACTGCACTGTTGTCAAGAGCTTTAAAACAGGCAGTGATCATCATCTAGTCAGACCCAAAATAAAGATCAACACTAAAACTGAATGTTTCAAAGCGGTTAACAAAAATAACAAATAATAATAGACTATGATTTACTTGCTAAAAATAAGAATGGATTTCATCTGGATTTTAAAAATAGATTTAAAATCCTGAACCAGAGCATCCAATCACAATAAAATCAACAACAAAAATACCAGAACAGATAGAACAAAGTGCAACAAACTATGGTGGATCATATTCTCAAAAAGAATCAAAATTGTCGCAGGAAACAGATCTTATGAAAAAAAGAAGATAAATGAAATCTGCACAACTTACTTCTACATCACCATCTTTCTCAAAAATAATGTCAAAATATTCGCAAAGATATCTGCGAATATAATACAAAAATGGTTCAAAGAACAATTGAGAATAAAAGAAATATGCTGTGTAATAGGTAACCTTTCCTATTTATTTTATTCTATAACAGCAGTTACTAAAAATTAATAAAACATGCATTTTGATCCGAGTAAAGAAAGAGCATAAATGAAATGTGGAAACCCCCGAAGTCGCATCATTTTGACAATTAAAACCATAGTCAAGAAACAAATGAATATACTTTTACCAGTAGCAAATTTTTTTTTTTGATTATGAAGTCAAATTAATACATAAAGTTTTCCCCACTGTGCATTTAGAATAGAATAAAGTGTATTAAATGGAATGTGCATAAATGAAGACAGCGTATATGAAGGAATTTAATGGGGATTCATAGAAGAAATTGACACATTCTCTTAATGTGGAGTGATACAGAACAATATTCATTTGATGTCGTAATCCAAGTTAGAGATGAGCTGCAGCTAGAAGGATTTAATCCTTTTTAAGACAAGGCTTGGGATAATATTTGAAGTGTCCAGACATGAAAAGTTAGTTGCCCAAGTATAGCATGTTTTTAAAAAAATATACAAACCAAGGCAAGCTGCTGTCTGAGGTTCAGTTTTATATTGCCAGTCAATGTTAGTAAGTTGCATTGAGCCAGCCAGTAGGGGTGTTTCACTTAAGAAATTCTCATCTAATCCAGCTTCCAAAAGGAGTACAGTCCACCCTGCTACTTCAGACAAACGATTGGCAATTACAGCACCTGGAATCATAAGAATGAATTAATTAACGAATCAACAAAGATACTCTGAAAAATGTTCCAGAAGATTTATAATTTACACTGATTATTAGTTTCTCTTTCACCATTTCGGTATCTAAATGAAAACCTCTATATCTTAGTTGGTATAATGAACAGTAAATTCCATGTCGACTTCAGTAGTTCTAAAACCAAAAGCTCAATTAACGGGGTCAAATATAATATTGCCTCCTGGTCACGCTATTAATACATCTGCATTACCAATATGGATATGATATCATACAAATGAACTGTTTGCTTTGATCTTTATACTATCTGTGTTTCAGGTTTGATATGACGTGTTTGCTGAACTGTAAAGATTTAAAAATAATAAATTTATACACTCACAGAAATCATTTATTCAGATAGATATAAATGTGGTGGAACAACGGATATTCTCAATCACAGTGGATAGTCTATCATATTACCTGCTAATTGAAGATCACGGCTTCCAGTATTTTCTGAACTTACTCCATCAGCCTTATGATTCTATTTTATGAAAGCTCGTAGTAATTGATTGATAGTTCTAGTCGTCGTAGGCTATAAAATGGCATAGCTTTTGGTCAGCTTCCCGTAGATAAATAAGCACTTGTAACTTATCCAGCATTTCACTCCTATCCGAAAAACAAACTATCTCGTATGAAGTGTTGTTAAAGTAATTTTGAAAATATAGCACATTTACAAATACTTTTCAATCAAAAGTAGTATGCTACTAAAAATACAAGTAAAAGGAGAAGCTTACTATTTTATAGCCATATTTTTGATGAAGCTGCTACTAGTAGTGCGTTTCTTTAAAAATACTGCTGATTTGTGATTATACACACTAATTGACATTCATAATCCGGTTAAGACATTTATTCCCAAAACTACAAAATAATAATTACCTGCTGATCCTGCTCCAACAACAATAAAATCATACTCTGGGAGGATTTCCAAATAGTTCTTACTAGGCACCCTATCTTCTGGTGAACCAATGAGATATTGAAGAACGCCAATGGTTGCCACAGACCATGTAATAACAAATGCCAATATACCAGTTCCTGTCGCGGGACCCAGTACATTTATTATTTGTGATAGTGCAGACATTTTTCTTTATTTTAATCTCATTGATGTGAATAGATTCTCGAATCTGAAAATAAATTATAACATTCACATACATGTATATATAAAGCTTACTTATTTGTAATAATTACTAATTAACATACACATAACTACGGAACTTGATAATTTATAAAAATAAAGTAATGCAATACGACATATCTAAATACTATCACGTCATTTCCCTGTCAGGGTAGGTAGAGAGAAAGAGCGCCAATTGAGGCAGTAAAGGAGCTGTTCCATAGCGCCAAATACTTAGAAATTTTCTCAAAAAGGATTGCCAATATCAGAAAGACTGGACACGGTATGAAAAATACACTGTTACTTCAATGTTACATCTGGCCCATTTCATGCTTGACATAGTTGAAAGTTGACAAAAAAATATAGCATTTGTGCACGCATTGAGACATTAGATACGTATAAATCGTCGAATACTAGGCATTGAGACATAAGATACATGTATATCGTCGAATATTAGGCATTGAGACATTGGGCACATGTATATCGTCGAATATTAGGCATTGAGGCATTAGATACGCGTATATCGTTGAATGCTAGACATTAGCCGGACACAGAGTGTTACAAATGGATATGTCCCATAACAGGTCGAAAAGAAACATTAATTCTTGGAAATTTAATTTAAACATCTGTGATGTATATTCAGAGAAAAATTGCCGGCCGAAGAGGAGTCGCCGAAAAAAGAAAATTCTGGTTAGGTAATATCTGTCAGTAGGCGGGTGGCTGATATATGGAGGAACTGGTGGCTGATATATGGAGGAACTGTTCAGCTCGTTATTCCTGACAAGAATAACGAGCTGAAGTCCCATAACTGTTGGAGGAGTATGGCAATAAGAGTAGGTAATAAAAAATAAATAATTATCTTACCTGTATTACTTAGTGTGTGATATATTAATCTTATACAAGAAAACTGTTCCATTGCAAAGTCTAAGAGAGTATATTTAAACCCGAGCATTCAGCAGTCAAAAACCAGTGATTAAATAAAATTAAGTATAATTTTATTTATTACCATTTCGTGATATACAGTAAAACGGGCAGTTTTTTTGCTATGAGGCGATGGCTTTCTATGGATAAGAAAGGTGTTAAAGAGGCCTTAATGAAAACCAGATCAGTTCCTTGTTTTTTTTTATTATTACCAGCGGGAATCGAATCCACAACCCTCAAGTCGATAAACAAGTAGGTAGGTCTTACCCACTAGGCCATGGATGTTTTCTGTATTTTTAAAGCTATAGTATTTTGAAAAGCAATCTCGAATACATCTACTTTTAAATAATAATTAATTAGCATGCTTTTTGCCCTAAGGACAATCTGTTACCCAAACTGCACTTTATTATGCATTTATTATTATTGTACTATTCAAGCTCCTTAGTTAAAAGTAGTAATGATGATACTTTAAGCCAGTGTTTCTTAACCGTTTCTTAACTTTTCTCCACGTATGTATTTTATGCAATCGATTTCCGACTATAAATAAAAAAATAGGAGAAATAAAAATAAAACAAGTGATTATTTTTATAAACATTATATATTTATTGCCTTTTTTGTCATATTAACATTACACACAACAATATAATATTATTTCAATAAAAAAAAGTACATGATTCAATTACGAAATATGATATTTTTAATAAAAAATAAATTTAATGAGATCCTTGAGCCTCATGTGATTGCGCCAATTTCGTAATATTAGTTCAAATTTACTTAAATACAATCTCAAATCTCCTCTTTGGCTTATTTGTAATCGATTTCGTGATTTTTTAATATATGCATTACTGCACTAAAACCCTTTCCCACTAAATACGACGAAGGAAATGCTATGATGGGTAATTTTACTTCTTTCCACAGAAGAGGGTATTGATGGCGAAAACGAACCCAAAAAGCATCATAATCACATTGATTGAATATTATTTTAGCCTCACAGTCATTTTGTAGCTCAATAAACTGCTCTTTTAAATTTTGACTGACACTTTCTATGTCTGATAAAAATGGATTAATTAACCGAGCTGGTATTACAAGTTCCTGCAAGTCTTTGAATCGTATTATCATATCTTCAATAAGGGCGTCAATGTGGCAACAGTATGTTTCCAATTCAGAGTCCTTGAGTATATCTTCTTTTAATTGTTGTAAAGAAGGAAACTGATGGAATTCTCGCCGACTAAGATTATTTTTATATAATTTAAGTTTATTGATAAAGCTTAGTACAACTCCTTTGGCTTTAATAAGGCTGATATTGTTTCCTTGAAGTTTCAGGAGATTTTCATTCATTTTTTCGAATATATCCGAAAGATAGGCCACATCATTTCGTAGTAATTTTAATTCAATGCGTATGTTTTCACTGTTTACATCCAAAAACTCCACAATTGTATCAAACAGTGCATAAAATCTTTTTAAACAATTTCCTTTCGATAGCCATCTTACTTCTGTATGTAAGATAAGTCTTTCGAATTCTTCATCATTTTCTTTACACAGTTGACGGAATAATCTATCATTCAAGGGAGAGAACTTTATTTTATTGATAACTTTTATAACAATACTCATCGATTTGTGAAGACGTCCGCTAAGATGTTTTGCGACTAAATGTTGACGGTGAATGATGCAGTGAATTGTTAGAACATTTGGTGCCACATTTTTCAATCTTGATACAAAACCACGATGCCGACCAACCATCGCTGGTGCTCCATCAGTAGCACAAGCAATCACATTAGTGAAGGGAATACATTTTTCGGCGAAAAAGTTTTCAAGGGTTTCAAATATTGATGCACCAGTCGAGTTAGTAGAAAGTGATTTTGCAAATAACATTTCTTCAATAATTTTTTTCATTCTTCACAAATCGTACATAAGCAAGTAGTAGAGATTAATTATTATGCAGAGTACTCTCATCCAATTGTAATGAAAATACGTTGGACTGTAGTTCATCACATAGTTGAAATTCGATATCACTTGCCACCTCATCAATTCTTTTTGAAATTGTATCATTGCTCAATGGGACTGAAGAAAGAATCTCTTGCTGGTTTTTCCCGATCATATTATTAATAAATACACGTATAGCTGGTAGTATTAATTTTTCTCCATATATATGTGGTGCACCACATTTTGCAATAATTTGTGCTATTTCATAAGACACCATAAGTCCTTTATCATTCTGACTTGAAATTTTCTTAAAAACATTACTGAGAGTATTGCGACTATCAAATGTTTTAAGTTGTTGAAAATACGATATGTCTTTATTATTAGTGTCGGGATGTTTCTTTACAAAATGTTCCTTTAACCGCGATGGCTTCATGGCCTCGTTAGAAAACACATGTTGACAGAGTAAACACATTGGCAATTGTTGATTTGTAGGAGATGAAACAAAACCAAATTTTAAATAGTCAACTAAATATTGTCGACACTTTTTCTGTTTGACTGACATCTTGAAAAAAGGGCTAATCCATGAAGAAATCATTTTAATACAGAAGAACTCACATACGCCAACAGAAATTAACGCGATCGCCCCAACGGACTGACAGAAATTACTAATTTTTAATATGCAGCAAAATCGCTTTGCATGACACAACGCCATACATAGAAAAAATAAGATACGCATGCGCATGAGCGAGCATTTTGTATCTCTCTTTCATGTGACATAGCGCTAACTGTCAAACGCAACATGGTAACCCGATCGCAATATTTTATTCGCGATTGTGTACGCGATGATTTACAGTGATGATCTGTGCAGTGCACGTACCAATTGAGCATATCTTATTTTTGTATTTCGACATAACGCCCACTGGAACTCCTGCAGCGCCCCCTAAATTCTAAAAAATTATAAACGCCCCCCCAGACCTCTAAAATGCCCACAAGGGGGCGCTGGCGCCCCCGTTAAGAATCACTGCTTTAAGCCATGTTCTTTTTTCGTATGTGGTAACAAATAATAGTTATTTGTTTTATCAAACACTGTTTATTCCACTTTTGTGTTTGATAAAACAAATTACAATGTCTTTACACCTCAACAATGTTAATGCCTTAACTATGAATAATATATAAATAATAGTTAGATGGAGCCAGATCTGGGCTATAGAGAGGGTGATTTAATGTTTGGAAGCCACAGCTGTGAAGCGCAGCCAATGCAGAATTGCTTTTGTGCACAGGTGTATTGTCATGCAAAAGCAGCACATCACCCCTTTAGTCAATTTTTTCCCCTTTTCTCCTTCACAACTTCATTTAACTGCATCAGGAGAGCATAGTAGTACTCTCCAGTTATTGTGATGCCCTTATCTTTGTAATCTACCAGCAGTATGCTTTCTGCATCCCAAAAAATTGTAACCATCATTTTTCCAGCCGATTGCGACACTTTGAATTTTTTAGGGGACTGTGTGCCCTTTTTATGCCATTACACGGATCCTGCTTTGACTCAGGCTCATAATGATGAACCCAAGTTTTATCTCCAGTAGTGATTCGGCTCAAAATCTCACATTATTGTTTCTGTAGAGGTTCAAAAACTGTCGTGAACATTCAATGCATTGTTATTTTTGAAGTGGCGTGAGCATTCTGGGTACTCACCTTGCACTGACTTTTAACATCCCTAGATGTTGATGGAGGTTATTAAAAAGGATTGTAGGTGATACTCCAAACATCTTTGCAAGCTGTTGTTTGTTTGGATGGACATCTTCCAGTATAAAATTTTCTACATTTTTGACGTTGATGCCATCCTAGTCGGGGGTTGTCTTCAATCGATTATTTCCCTCGCTTAAAAACTATGCCACTTGTAAACCATCGTTTTTCCAGCGCAACAGTCACCGTAAACCGCTAACGTCTCTTTCAAAATGATTTGAGGTGTTTTACCTTATTTTGTGAGAAACTCAATGGCGGCGCAATATTCAATTTTTTGCATACTTGGGATGTTATTAACTTTTGACATACTCTCCCGATGATATTTTAAACAATACTGTCATAATTAGACTAGAACTATACTAATAATGAGTTATATTATCGGAACATGCACATGTGCACTATCGCACCCTTCATTCCGCAAATTTATTGACCTCCCCTCGTATGTTGATATGAAATATCGATCCAATCTACTGTGAGTATGAACCACTCTGATGAACATCTATAATTATAAACGATTCCCTGAAAAGTCACACCAGACATTGTAGATTACGAAATTTCATTTCTAAACCTCTTCTTTATCTCAAGTTAGATACGTGGTCTGTTATGATCAGGACCCAGATATCCTTCTATCTTCTAGGAGCTGACTTTGTTTCCTTTCTTATGAATAAGTATTACTTTTGTAGTGTTTAAGTTTTGTGGGAATTTTGTGTTGTTAATACAGTGTGTTATTATTTTCGCTAAGACGTGATATATTTCTTAGTAAGCTGCCTTGAGAATTTTCATTTTTATGGCGTAATCTCTAGCAGATTTTTTTAACACCATTTATAGATTTTTCTAATTTTCTTACAAGGATTTCAGGAACTGGTACATTAGTTTGGTTTTTTGATCTACTTCTTTTTAGTTTTCTATATCTTGGAAGAGTTCTGAATAGAATTTGTAAACTCTTTTCATAGTTCCTTCTCTGTTCTTGGTTTTGCATCGCTTGGCTTTTGGGTAGCTTTTTTTCAAGGATTCTATATTTCCTTGGTTTTATTCTTTCATAAGAGCTTGACATAAGTTTTTGTTTGATTATAGAACTTTTTTCTTTTATTTAATTGGAATGATTTAGTGTTTATTAATTTCATTTGACTTCTAATAAGCTTATATTTCTTCATTTTTGTGTATATGGTATTTTGATGGTCGATCATATAAGTTGGTGGTCACTTCCCATGTTGAATCTGTTAAGTACTGTACAATCTTCAATCATTCTTCTGTTATTTGTTAGGATAAAGTCAATTTTATTTAATATGTCATTTGGCCATCTTGGCAAGTCTTCCGCAAATCATTCTCTCAATATGGCCAAACCATGTGAAGAGATTGACGATATGGCAATGAAGTTGGCCAGATATTGCAATAGAGTGGATTAGCAATATGCACTTACAGCCATTGAGAAATGATTCACTCAAAAGAGTGGATTAAGAAATACAAAATAGTATTTTACTAAAAAAATGTTGCTACACCCACATATTTAGAGTTTGTTTAAACAGCACAATTTAAATGAAAAAACCAAATGCTTGCTAATTTTTTTAAATATTCACATTTAAATAAAATGTGGTGTGTATTTATTTATTATTTAAATAAAATTTAGTATGAACGGATGGATGGAAAAATAATTTTCCACTCAAAAAAATAAAAGACAGGGAATCTTAAGCCGTCTAGACAAAATCAATATTTGAAAATCAATTATTATTAATTTTGTATGATGACATTGGGAAAGTTGCTGAGTTTTCAAAAAAAAAAAAAAAAAGCAATGTATCAAACCACCATCCCATGACTTGAAAATAAGGAAATTAGTAAAAAGTGAAAAACATTTAAATACAAAAGAGATTCATCAATTGCATAGGGGTTACGGAATGACTTTTTTGGAGGAATTTAATGGAGATTAAATCTCATTATAACGAATATCAACGTAACGAAAATTTCAGAATGTCTAGTATTTTTTGTTAACATTTTTTAAGTTTTGATAATCAAGAGCGATGACGAAATCCCGATGATTGGAACAAATACAGTTGAAATGGAAGTCTCAAATGAAGTAAAAATTATGTCGAATTCTACGGTTACTAATGCAGTTGTAAATTATGACTAAATTGATGCAGATAATAATTTTATGATTATGAGCTATCTGACTGAAAAATATATTAAAGTTTTGCAGTTATCTCGAATACATTGAATGCAATCTTAACCTTACAATACATGACATCATGGATTTTGATGAAATAGGACTCAACATAGGAAAAGTGATGTATACAACAGAAAAAATAATGAAAAAAATCAAAAGCAATTTTTAATGTTTTTTTATTTAAAAAATGCATAATAATGCAAATTTGCTTCATACATATTTTGTTGATTTTTACCATGCAGATAAGTTTTTACATGAAAAAATTGTTTAAATAAATAAAAAATACCTGAATTGTTATCTTTTAACTTCTAAAACACTTTTATTATGGTTTAATTAATTCTTGAAATGCAGTAAAAAGTTGAATCCTACATTCCTCCAACTGTCTGTTTTTAATTTAAATTTTCCAAATAGTCAACAAGAGAGATAGTTGTACCATATGATTTTAGTGTATTTTATTCCCAAAAGATAGTCTTGCATTTATCACATTTTTTAAAATGATCATGGTGCAAATTTGCATCTCAATGCACTGTAGGGTTAAGTGAAGAAGATAATACTTAAAATAAAGTTATGTCACCACATATAAAGGTTTTATTTTCAAAAACTGCGAAGCCTTATCTATAATAGGTTAGTCAAAAAGTTTTGAAAGCGACATCTATGGAGCAGTAGAAAACCAAAATTTCTACGCCATTTTAATATTTCATCTTTCATAAGAATGTACTCAAAATTTCATTTCGATCTGTCAATTCATTCTTTGCTTACAAGCCATTTGAAGTTGACGTGTCAGTGTATTTTTTAACAATGGAAAAATCCGAATATCGTGCAGTGATTAAATTCTTTGTTTTGGAAGGTTTATCGGCTACTGAGATCCATGCAAAGATGGTGAAAGTATTAAAGGAGTCTTCTCCGTCATTTCGGACCGATGGGTTTTGGAGTTTAAGCGTGGCTGTACAATCGTTGAAGACGATCCACGCTCAGGACGTCCAAAAAGTGCATCAACACCAGAAATCATAGCGAAAATACAGGATATGGTTTTGGAAGATCATCGATCGACTGTGGATGTGATAGCTGACACCATAGGCATCTCACATGGAACAACATGGCATATTTTGGCTGAAGTTTTGGGTTTCAAAAAACTGTGTGCACAATGGGTGCCGCATTTGCTAACAATGCAACAAAAACACGTTCGAATGTGACTTTCTGAGCCACATTTGGAGCAATTTCGAAAGGATAAAAATGATTTTCTGCGTCGATTCATCACTATGGATGAGACTTGGGTCTACCACCATGATCCTGAATCAAAACAAGAGGCTAAGGAGTGGTGTGAACCAGGCACTTTGGCTCCGAAGCGAGTTCGTGTCCAGAAATCGGCCAAGAAGGTGTTAGCGTCAGTTTTTTGGGATGCAAAAGGAATTTTATTGATAGATTATCTCCAAACTGGTAAGACAATCAACTCTGATTATTATTGTGACCTTTTGGACCAGTTGGATGAAAAAAAATGTGAATAAAGACCCGGTTTGCAGAAGAAAAAAATCATTTTTCATCAAGACAATGCATCTGCTCACACAGCTCAAAAAACCATCGCGAAAATCAGTGAATTGGGGTACGAATTGTTGCAGCATCCACCCTATTCGCCAGATTTAGCTCCCTCTGACTTCTGGCTGTTCTCACACCTCAAAAAATTCCTTCGTGCAAAGCATTTTTCATCAAACGAAGGGGTTATAGCCGTCTTAGAGGAGTATTTTGCAGGCCTTCCAGAAAATCACTTCCGTGATGGGACAACAAAGTTGGAAGATCGTTGGACCAAGTGTATTGATCTTATGGGAGACTATACTGAGCAATAAAAGTGATTTCCCCCCAAAAAAAATGTATTTTCATTTCCGCTTTCAAAACTTTTTGACTAACCTAGTATGTAGCCCTGATGTTCCGGAAAATATTTTTCAGGAATTATGTGGTAATGAAAATCCAATTATGAATGCTACTAAAAAAAAAATCTGTACTGTAAAAATAACATTGTTTGATTTTTTTTAGTTTATGTGTACATTTTTTTTATTCAGAAATGAAACAGTTTTTTTAATACTATATTTTTTCCTATATTCAGTATAGCTAAATATTTTTTGTGGTTCTGTGAATTTCGTTATAATGGGATTTAACTCATACTCTTATATGATTTGCTACATTACTTAGTTTGCTTGTATTATATGTACGGTAGGTAATACGCATATACGTACTCCTTTCGGATATTTTTTGCATATACACGTACATCATGTTAATGTTCATAATTTCTTTTTCAGCATCCATGAATAAATTCACTCCATAAAGTGCTACAGAGAAAACCTGAGTTCTTCCGGTTTTTCCGTATATTAATATGTTTGGTCATTGCAGATTTTGCCATATCAATTTATCTTTGTGTCTCTGCTTCACTACCTTCATTTTTTGGGATTAGTTCCCCTATTTAGATGAATTTGTCACCAGTCT
The DNA here is from genome assembly GCA_949825065.1 of Odontocerum albicorne. NCBI lineage: Eukaryota > Metazoa > Arthropoda > Insecta > Trichoptera > Odontoceridae > Odontocerum > Odontocerum albicorne. Next base: position 13,921,495 of record OX463858.1, read on the forward strand.
AGATTCTAAGTGAAGTGCTTCCTGTTAACTGAATCAAACCCAGAAATACCATTTTAAGGGGGTTTTGTTTCCTTTGCTTATTATTTTAATTTAAGTTATTTATAAATAACCCTATAGAATAGCGGTTGCCAAACTTTAGGATCTCACGGACCACTAAATTCATAATTTTAAATCCCCTGGACCACTATAGTTCGGAAATTCTATGACGAGTCCTGTGACAGCTCACAAATTTGCCCCAATACAACCTTATGTAATGTATTTACCTAAGTAATTTGCTATTTATTAGAATTGAGGCTTATAGTAAAGTTGACAAAATAATTAAAATTACTGAACATCGTTACAAGGCTGTATTGGGGCAAATTTGTGAGCTGTCACAGGTCTCATCCTAGATTTTCCGAACTATAATAGGATTTTTTAGTGTTATTTTACACAATTACATGTTAATTTAGTTATTTTACACGATTACGTGTTGATTTCAATTTCTACCCACAAAAACTTTGTAAAATGATACAATACAATATTTACAACATATTTGACCTTTAAGCTCTCATTTCGCTTTTAAAATGCCTTAAAACGTCAAATTTATTATGGTAACGTCCCGTTACTGCATTGGAGAAGACGTAATTTTTTATCATGGTAAGGGACGGGTTCATGAACAAAAATTGTAAAAACAAAACAATTAAAAGATGGTTTAAATATGAGTATGTTAAACTTTCAGCATTATACATTTCTTGTGTGATGTATGTTCCTGCTTGTTTGAAATAAGATTATGTATATTTGTATCCAATGATGTTACTGTAAGATGGAGAACTGCATTTATTTCAAGCCGAGATTGGTACCGTGTTTTGATGGCTGTGACAGGTGAAAAGACCTTTTCACATGAATAAATTGTGGAGAATTGAATCAGAATTTTCATTGCCTTTTCACTAAGCAAAGGGTATTCACTTTTTATGGAAAGCCAAAACTGAGGTCTTGATAAGGATGAATGAAACTTAGCTTTGAGAGTGTCATAGGATGATAGGTCGATGAGGCTTTCTTTTAGATGCGTGCTTAAATTATTATCCTGAATGTTCGCTGCAAACGGATCTATTATCCACAAATTACCATGTCTGGAATCTTCATTCTTTGGGTAATAATGAGCAAAAGATTCTGTGAGTGATTTCAAGTGCTTTTGAACTAGGGTTACCAATTGCTGGTTAACATCATTCTCCTTCATGTATTCATAAAAATTTGAAAACATTTGCAGATTGTCTTCAACCAACCGTGTTTGCCACAGTAATATTTTCTTTTGAAACGCATCCACTTTACTTCGTAGTGTGAACACGTCCTTAAGTTGTCCTTGCAAGGATATGTTTAGTTCATTTAACAGTGAAAAAATATCTGCCAGTTATGCAAGTTTTGCTAGCCATTCATTGTCGGACAAGAATTTTTGCAATTCCGGATTATTTTGTTGATGGAAAAATAATTTGACTTCTTCTCACAAGGCGAATAGTTGGGTTAATATTTTGCCCCTCGACAGCCATCTCTCCTCAGCATGACAAAGAAGATGAGTATACTCGGACTCAGAACCCATTTCTTCGCAAAGTTCCTCAAATATTCGAGAACTGAGTGCTTTGTGTCGAATTTTCTTTATAATTTCAATGACATTTGAAAATATTTCGTGTAGTTCTTGGGGACATTTTTTTCGCTGCAAGTTGTTCACGATGTTGTTAAAATGCAGTGTGTAGATAAAATGTCTGGGTGACCAACATTCTTCACTTTTACAACAATTCCTGAAAGATGTCCAGTCATATTTGCGGCACCATCTGTGCATATCCCAATACATTTTTTCCATTCAATTTCGTGTTCTAGGAAATAACTATTAAGTGCTTCAAAAATCTCAGAGCTGGTTGTTCTACCCGGCAAATTAAGCGAACAAAGTAGTTCTTCATGTAACTCTCCTTCACACACAACCCTCACAAAACAAAGAAGGAGTGCTTTGTTTGTAATGTCTGTAGATTCGTCAAGTTGAATTGATTAAAATGATGAATTTTTCACCATTTTTATTATCTGATTTTCAATGTCTTTGGCCATATCTTGGATTCTGCGCTTGATAGTATTAACAAACATAGAAATTAATTTAAATTTCTGAACAGCCTGCTTTCCCAAAGTCTGTTCACAGGCTTATAACATGCAAGGCTTAATTAATTCTTCTCCAATCGTGTACGACTTTTTGCATTTCGCGATCTGATTTGCTATCAGATAGGAAGCGTTTAGTAATGCTTTATCTTCCACGGTCATTCTTTTTTTCACTGATTATGGGTTTAATTTATTTGAATCTAAAACAAAAAAGAGAAGAAATTTAGAGAAGTCAAACTCATTTTATCCCAATAAATATCAAATAAAGATCATACCTGTCTTAAAAAAAGCACCAATATACAAAAGAAAATACAGAAAAACCTCCTTAATAACCCAACTAATATATTTTATATTGAACTCAATACGTCCGTAAGCCGCACCTTTATCGTACCAACTGATATATGCGACCGGCGCAAACAGGAGAGTGAACGCGCGGATGAACAGAGAGCATAGAAAAAAGGATGAATTTATGAAAATTTCTGCGTAATGAAGGGAGTCAACGATATGTTTTAGGAGTGCATCAACGTGCGGGGGCGTGGACAGAGAATAATATTACGTATAAATATATAAAGAAGAGCCGCACTGTGAAACATTAGAAGAGTGTGAAACGAGAGTAAGACAAAATATGTACAATGCAGCTAGCTACACGTCTTGCATCGTTCATCCGTGCAAGTCACTTATTTTTCCGGGTTGGTTTGCTGTGGGTAGAAAAATGCAAATAATGTCCACATTTCTCTGCGGACCAGTGAAATTTTCTCGCGGACCACCACTTTGGCGACCGCTGCTATAGATGATAAGGATAACGGGGTATAGATGATAAGGATATAAATATTATTAAAAACCTGTACTGGAACCAAGAAGCAATCACTAAATTCGAAAATAACAAATCAAAAGGTATAACATCATGGACCCTCAAAGTTGGTAGTATGAACCGACTGGAAGCATTAGAAATGTGCATGTACCAGAGAATGCTACGGATACCCTGGAGGGATATGGTCAGCAACACAAGGGTTCTTCAAAGAGCCAAAGTTGATAGAGAGTTGCTGACTAATATTGAAATCCGAAAGGTGTTCCATTTGGGTTATGTACTAAGAGGAGCAAAGTACAAATTACTGCTCCTGATCATCCAAGGCAAAATAGAGGATCTAAGAGGTGTTGGCTGGAGGCAAATCTCATGGCTCCGCAATATACGTAATTGGACTGGTATAAGGAGCGTCGGGGATCTTTTTCGGGCTGCCGGGGACAAAGATGTCTACTCTCGGGTGATATTCAACGTTGGGGGGACCTGACATGATACTGGGAAGAAGAAGATAAATAACCCTACTATGTAAAAATATTTCTTTTTTAAAACCCCACCATGAAGTGGGTAAATAATTCAATCACAATTTAAGGTACAGAAAACTGAACGAGACGATGACATGATAACATACATTTAAATCAAAAACATATTTTTTATTAAAAAAATTCACAAGTAAAGGAAAACATTTTTTAATGCATACATAAGGAAAAATGTGCTAAAAATATCATACATATAAGCTGTAAAATTTGTATTCTCAATTAATTGTTCTGAGAGTTGATAAAGTAAAAATGAAACATCTACAATTTTTTTACATGAGGGTACATGACTTTTACCTGTTGCTCTAATTCACATATTTTCTTTTTGATATTCTTGACTACCACTTTTGAATATTTATTTAGTTTCAATTCATTTTCACTTTAGACGTTTTTGTTTGACCAAATTACACATCAGCTTTCTGTTACCAGTAAAGAGTTTTTATAAAATCTATGTCATTTTACGTTTTATGTTGTTCTATATTTCTAATTGACAAAATAATCTTTACCATCAAAATGATTTGAAAGTACTTTACAACATGTTTTCATTTACAATAAGATTCTCATTTTTTAGAAATATTACAATTTCCTTATTATTTTTTCAAATTTATTTTTATTCGTAAGGTGGCCATATTTTTTGTATATACATACCATTTCAAGAGAAGCAATATTGGTTACTCATAATGGAATCTTAGACCCAACATAAAGACATGCAAGTGAATTTTTATGGGCATAAAAATAATGAAAGTGACATAAATGTGGTAGAATGAGTGTTATATAGAATGTAAGGAAAAACAATGTGTTAAATTATTCATTAAGTTAAAAATAGTTTTTATTTCTTACTTACATCTTATATAGAATTATATAGCAACAGACAAATATGAATAGTTTCCATGGTTAAAATGTACAGAACAAAGAGGATTTAATTAGGCCAGGACTGCTTTATTAAATCACTTGCTTTCTCTCCTATCATAATGGTTGCGGCATTGGTGTTAGCACTGACAATTCTGGGCATAATACTTGCATCAGCAACTCGAAGTCCTTGAATTCCATAGACCTTTAATGTAGGATCAACTACTGCCATAGGATCAGAGGCTGGACCCATCTTGCAAGTGCCTGACGGATGATATATAGTAAAGGTATACTGCCTTATCATACAATCAATGTAACTATCACTCAAGAAGGTTAAGCTCTCACAACCCACATAGGGAATAGTGTGAACCTTTGAGTCATATTTTTGAAAGGCCGTTGTATTTGCTAGTTGAAGAACTATTTTCACACCTTCTCTTATAACTAATATATCTTGAGGATGCTGTAAATAATTTGCATATATAAGTGGTTTATCGTATGGATTGTTTGACCTAAGTTTTATTACCCCTCTACTATTTGGTCTCAGTAGCATGGGGTAAGCTGACCATGTATCTTTTGTTTTAATTGCATCATAAACTGTATAGTAAAATTGACTCGTTATGCCATGTATTTTATATAATTTTTCTCCTTCGTCTGAATAAATAGAACCTGGTGCAAATTGTATTAATATATCAGGTTCGTCACCAAAAGGATTAGCATATGGTGTATTTACGAAACCGAGAGCTTCATTTCCTCCCTTGATAGTAAAAACACCTGTTGCATTATTAACATACAAATTTAAATTATCTGCAGTTTGGGTCCTTCTTTGTGAAAGTGATACTGTGTCATTGACAATAAAAGTAAAACCTCCAAGTGCAATGTGATCTTGCAAGTTATTTCCGACGCCAGGTAAATTCTTAAGTACCGGGATACCCATACTCATCAAGTGAGCTAGAGGCCCTATTCCTGATAGCATGAGAAGTTGAGGAGAGTTGATGGCTCCTGCTGCGATAATGATTTCCTTTCTTGCTTTAACTGCTTTTGGAAAAATTAAGTCTTTTATTAGAATTACATGTGTGGCTTGTTTTGTAAAGTAATCAATAATGATACGAGTGACAAAAGTATTCATGAACACATGTAGATTTGGCCTATTGCGTATAGGTCTTAGAAAAGATCTTGCAGTAGACCATCTTTGACCATTTTTAATAGTTCCTTGTGCGAAAGAAAATCCTGTTTGTTGTGCTCCATTATAATCTACAGTTGGATAGCCGATTTCAACTCCAGCTCGAATAAAAGCTTCACCAAGAGGAGTTGTATAAGGGGGATCACTGACAGGCTGATAACCTCCAGTACTGTGAAATTGGGTAGCAGTCAAAGTAGAATTGTTGTTGTCTTCAGATTTCTTGAAATAAGGAAGAACATCAGAATATGACCACCCTGGGTTACCTAGAGATGCCCAAAAATCGAAATCCTTCTTAGATCCTCTCACATAGAGCATGTAATTAATAGATGATGATCCACCTAATACTTTGCCTCTTGGCCAATTGCATCGTCTTTGGTTCATACCTGGAAGTGACAAATAAAATAATTAGATTAAGTAATACATCATCATCATTGTAAACCTGGGTCGATCCACTGCTGAAGGTCACCCCAAGTCAACTCCAAATAAGTTGGTTTTTGGTACGTAGGTTGCATGTGATACTGCCATGCTTCCTGATTTCATCCATCCAGCATACCTTCGATCTTTTTCTGGACCTCTTTATGCCTCTTGGGTACCATTGGATTATTTCGGATGTCCATCGGGAATCTGAAATTCTGGCTATGTGTTCTGCCCATTACCACTTCATTTTCTTGCACATCTTTATTTCGTCTTCTATCTTTGTTTTGTTGCGAATCCAGATGTTTCATTTACGGTCTCTTTTAGTATCATATATCCCAACATACATCTCTCCATGCTCCTTTGTGTGGTCTAGAGCTTTTGTTTGTTCTTGCTGTGTGCGTCTCCATGTCTCACAGCCATATGTATGTACTGAAAGAATACAGTTGTAGACCTATCACTTCAAATATCAATTTTGAAGATATTGTTGAAACGTCCAAATGAGCTCCATTGGAGTTTTGCCCTTTGTGTTATTTCCTCTGATATGCCACATACAAAGGAAAAAAAATTGACCCAAATACATATATTCCTGGATAAGTTCCAGCTGCTTTCCATCTATAATTATTGGTTTTGGTGTAGCAAAGCTGTTCATCATATATTCATTTTTGATATATTAATTTTTAAACCAACTTCTTTATTGACCTCTGCCAATTCCTATAGTTGGTGCTGAGGATCATTTGGGTTTTGTGAGAATTTGAGAGAAACAGATCTTATGAAAAAAAGAAGATAAATGAAATCTACACAACTTACTTCTACATCACCATCTTTCTCAAAATTAATGCCAAAATATTATAACACAAAAATGGTCCAAAGGACAATTGAGAATAAAATAAATATGCTGTGTAATAGGAGATCTTTTCCTATTTATTTTATTCAATAAGACCATAACAGCAGTTACTAAAAATTAATAAAACATGCATTTTGATCAGAGTAAAGAAAGAGCATAAATAAAATGTGGAAACCCCCGAAGTCACATAATTTTGACAGTTAAAACATAGTCAAGAAACAAATTAACACTGTTACCAGTAGCAAAAAATTTTTCTTTTGATTATGAAGTCAAATAAATACTTATAGTTTTCACCACTGTGCATTTAGAATATAATAAAGTGTATCAAATGGAATGCGCGTAAACGAATACAGCGTATATGAAGGAATTTAATGGGGATTCAAACAAGAAAGTGACACGTTCTCATAGTGTGGAGTGATACAGAACAATATTCATTTGATGTCGTAATCCAAGTTAGAGATGAGCTGCAGCTAGAAGGATTTAATCCTTTCAAAGACAAGGCTTGGGATAATATTTGAAGTGTCCGGACACGAAAAGTTAGTTGCCCAAGTAAATCACGTTTTAAAAAAAATATACAAACCAAGGCAAGCTGCTGTCTGAGGTTCAGTTTTATATTGCCAGTCAATGTTAGTAAGTTGCATTGAGCCAGCCAGTAGGGGTGTTTCACTTAAGAAATTCTCATCTAATCCAGCTTCCAAAAGGAGTACAGTCCACCCAGTCTCTTCGGACAGACGATTGGCAATTACAGCACCTGGAATCATAAGAATGAATTAATTAACGAATCAACAAAGCTTCTCTGAAAAATGCTCCAGAAGATTGATAATTTACACTTATTATTAATTTCTCTTTCACCATTTTGGTATCTAAATGAAAACCTCTATGTCTTAGTTGGTATAATGAACAGTGAATTCCATGTCGACTCCAGTAGTTCTAAAACTAAAAGCTCGATTAACGGGGTCAAAGATAATATTGCCTCCTGGTCACACTATTAAGACGTCTGCATTACCAATGCGGATATGACAAGGAAGTATCATACAAATGAACTGTTTGCTTTGATCTTTATACTATCTGTGTTTCAGGTTTGATATGACGTGTTTGCTGAACTGTAAAGATTTAAAAATAATAAATTTATACACACACAGAAATTATATATTCAGATATAAATGTGGTGGAATAACGGATATTCTCAACCACAGTGGATAAACTACCATAATTCTTGCTAACTGAAGACCATGTCTTCCAGTGTTTTCTGAACTTACTCCATCAGCCTTATTATTCTATTTTATGAAAGCTTGTAGTAATTGATTGATAGTTCTAGTCATCGTAGGCTATAAAATGGCGTAGCTTTTGGTCAGCTTCCATGTAGATAAATAAGCACTATGTAACTTAACCAGCTCCAGCATTTCACTCCTATCCGAAAAATAAACCATCTCATATGAAGTGTTGTTAAAGTAACTTTGAAAATATAGCACTTTTACAAATACTTTTCAATCAAAAGTAGTATGCTACTAAAGATTTAAGTAACAGGAGCAGCTTACTATTTTATACCTATATTTTTTATGAAGCTGCTACTAGTAGTGTGTTTCTTTAAAAATACTGCTGATGTGTGATTATATGCACTAATTGACATTCTTTTAACACATTTATTCCCAAAACTACAAAATAATAATTACCTGCTGATCCAGCTCCAACAACAATAAAATCATACTCTGGGAGGATTTCCAAATAGTTCTTACTAGGCACCCTATCTTCTGGTGAACCAATGAGATATTGAAGAACGCCAATGGTTACTACAGACCATGTAATAACAAATGCCAATATACCAGTTCCTGTCGCGGGACCCACTACATTTATTATTTGTGATAGTGCAGACATTTTTCTTTATTTTAATCTCATTGATGTGAATAGATTCTCGAATCTGAAAATAAATTATAACATACCATACACATATCATACATGTTTATATAAGTCTTACTTATTAGGCTACGGAAGTAGATAATTCATCAATTCAGGTTATCTTACAAATAAAGTAATGCAACACGACATATCTAAATACCATCACGTCATTTCCCTGTCAGGGTAGGTAGATAGAAAGAGCACCAAAATCTCCTGTTGCGACAAACATCTTTAGTTTCTTCTGCATCCATACACTTTTCTCAAACAACTTCTATGATTTCTCTGATATTTTTTTCTTTCGAAATATCATTCACTTGATTCAATCACACTTTGCTTGGTCTTCCTTGACCACGCTTTCCACTTACATTTGCGCTGTATATATTTTTTTTCATCACTCATTTGTTCTTCATGCCAAGACCATTTCACAGTGCTGTTCATCGTCTTAATTAATACATCACCTTTAAGTTTTCTCTTCTTCCTAATTAATTCATTCCGTATTCTGTCTGTATACATTGTCACCCCTTGTTTACTTTTCAGTGCACACATTTCAACCTGTTTATTCGGTTCCTTTCATTATCTTTCCACGTTTCACTCCCATACATCAAAGTTGATACAAAAGTAGTGTTGTGAACTATCATCTTAACAGAATTAAATATTGATTTTGACACACAAAATGCATTTAATGGTAATATAGTCCGAATGCGGTTATAAAAATCGTAATATCAATAATGTATGATAAATCTAGGGTGAAAAGTGTCAAATATTTTTTTGAATGTTTTATTTTTCCGTATCAAACAGTAATGCTGCTATAAAACATGTACCATTATTCAAATTAAATATTTTTTAATAAAATACTTCCATCTTACAAAGAATAACACCTGCGAATACTAATTTGTACACGTAAATATATCACCTTCATTTTTAGCATGTACATGTACACACACACAAACTCATGCATGCACGCACGCTCACACACACACATGCAGGCTTGCTCGCAAGCACAGATATCCAGGCAGTTGATGAGCTGTTCCATAGCGCCAAATACTGAGAAATTTTCTCAAAAAGGATTGCCATCATCAGAAAGACTGGACACGGTACGTGAAAAAGACACGGTTACTTCAATGTTACATCTAGCCCATTTCATGGTTGACATGGTTGAAAGTTGATAAAAAAATACAGCATTTGTGCACGAATTGAGACATTATATACATGTATATCGTCGAATGCTAGACATTAGCCGGGCACAGAGTGTTACAAATGGATAAGTCCCATAACAGATCGAAAAGGAACATGAATTCTTATAAATTAAATTTAAATATCTGCGATGTACATTCAGAGAAAAATTGCCGGCTGAAGAGGAGTCGGCAGAAAAAGAAAATTCTGGCTAGGTAATATCTGTCAGTAGGCAGGTGGCTGACATACGGAGGAACTGTTTTGCTCTGTCAGGAATAAGGAGCTGAAGTCCAATCATTGTTGCAGGAGTATGGCAATAAGATAGGCAATAAAATATAAATAATTATCTTACCTGTATTACTTAGTGTGTGATATATTAATCTTATACAAGAAAAATGTTCCATTGCAAAGTCTAAGAGGGTATATTTAAACCCGAGCATTCAGCAGTCAACAACCAGTGATTAAATAAAGTTAAGTAAATTGTATTAATTTTATTTTTTACCATTTCGTACCTGGCAATTTTTTTGCAATGCAACTTTACAATAAACAAGAAAAGTGTTTAAGAGGCCTTAAGTGAAAACCAGATCAAATCCTTTTTTAAAAAAAAATATTATCAGCGGTAATCTAATCCCCAACCCCCAAGTCGGTAAACAGATAGGTAGGTCGTTCCAACTAGGCCATAGAGGTTTTCTGTATTTTTAAAGCTACGTTGAAAAGCAATTTTGAATTCATCTACTTTTAAATAATAATTAGCATGCTTTTTGCCCTTAAGGACAGTCTGTTCTCCAAACTGCACTTTATTATGCCTTAATTTTTATTGTACTATTCAAGCCCCTTAGTTAAAAGTAGTAATGGTGATACTTTAAGCCAAGTTCTTTTTTCATATGTGGTAACAAATAATAGTTATTTGTTTTATCAAACACTGTTTATTCCACTTTTTGTGTTTGATAAAAAAAATTACAATGTTTTTAAACCTCCACAATGTTAATGCCTTAACTATAAATAATAGTTAGATGGAGCCAGATCTGGTCTATAGAGAAGGTGATTCAATGTTTGGAAGCCACAGCTGTGAAGAACAGCCAATGCAGAATTGCTTTTGTGCACAGGTGTATTGTCATGCAAAAGCAGCACAGGAGATAATTAACGTGCGAGCTAGAACATGTTCAAGTTGAATTTTACTCACAAATTGTTCAATACTTCTGTTATCTTAGGATCTGGGATTATGCGTGTAGCAAAAATGTATTAGAGTAATTAACATATCAAGAAAATATTATTGAACTTAATTTTGGAGGATAATACAAATAAATATATATTAAAGAAGCGTGTAATAACATTTGCACATGTTGGTTGTTTGTTAAAGTGTCAACAATTTTAAAGTTTTGATAATCAAGAGCGATGACGAAATCCCGATGATTGGAACAAATACAGTCAAAATGGAAGTCTCAAATGAAGTAAGAAATAAGTCAAATTCTACGGTTACTCATGCATTTGTAAATTATGATGATTAAATTGATGCAGATAATAATTTTATGATTATGACTGAGAAAGATATTAAAAATTTGCAGTTATCTCGAATACATTGAATGCAATCTTAAGTTTGGAGAGTGAAGAAGATAATACTTAAAATAAAGTTATGTCACCAGATATAAAGATTTTATTTTCGAAAACTGCGAATAGATTGAAAAAGTTTAAGGCTTATCTATATGTAGCACTGATGTCCCGGAAAATATTTTTCAGGAATTATGTGCTAATGAAAATGCAATTATGAATGCTACTAAGAAAAAAATCTGTGTTGTAAAAATAACATTCTTTGAATTTTTTTTAGTTTATTTGTTCAATTTTTTTATTCAGAAATGAAACAGTTTTTTAATACTATATTTTTTCCTATGTTCAGTATAGCTAAATATTTTTTGTGGTTCTGTGAATTTCGTTTTAACGGGATTTAACTCATACTCTTATATAATTTGCTACACTACTTAGTTTGCTTGTATTATATGTACGGTAGGTAATACGCATATACGTACTCCTTTCGGATATTTTTTGCATATACACGTACGTCATGTTAATGTTCATACTTTTGATAATATGTGGATTTTGTTTTCATACGCACACTTTATTTCAATTTGAAATTTACTATTTTTAATAGTCGAAAAAGACTGTCTAAATAAACAAACAGTTTGAGATTTGAAATAATCAAGTGATATTATTTTTGATTGTTCATTTTCATTTCTGATATGTATTCGAGTGTGTGAAAAATATTAAACAGTAAAATACTGAATTTGTGTTTAGTGGGCTATATTTCTTTTAATCGGCAATAGTTTTATGAATATTTAATTCTAAAGCTTTTATTCTGAAATACATTGAGACCTTTTATGTTTAGACTAAACAATGAATACTTTCTTAAGATGTTGTATACTTCACTAGTGTATAGTCAGTTTAGACTAAACAATGAAGACTTTCTTAAGATGTTGTATACTTCACTAGTGTATTGTAGTTAGTTTAGACCATAGTTTCCCAAACTTTTTCACCCCGTAGACCACTTGCCAATTTTTTGTTTTCCGTAGACCCCCTGCCTGTCTAATATTGAATTTTCCTAAACTTATTAACTTTAAATGTGTTTTTGACAGTTGACACAGTGCTGTTCCCCTTGATAAGGTTTTTTGTAGAGTGGACAATTGTAAAAAAAGAAAAATATTTACAATTTATATTCATACCTTTATTGAAAATCCACAAAATGCAAGTAAATATTTGGCTTTGGAACTAAACAAATCAAAACCTAGTAAAAATTCTTACATAAAATTAATACACAAATAATACTGTTAATGAGAGGGATGGACCTGACGCTCTGATAGCAATGGTTCAATATTTGGCTTCAAATTAGTGAGGTATAGTCTTAAATCTCCACATTCAGTGATTTCCATTCGATTTCTTTATATAAGTATTTTCTATGTCTAATATAAGTATTATGTACACACAATCTGTTTTAGGTGTAATAAGACATTTACGGAACGCCTAAATATTGATGATCTGCCTAAATGGGATCCGCTCACGTGGACCCCCATTTACATCTCGTGCACTCCCATTTTTTTTTCTCGCTTCCATAGACCCCTTGCAAGTCTAAATCGATCCTTGGGGGTCCATATAGACCACTTTGGGAATCTTTGGTTTAGACTTAACAATAAATACTTTCTTAAGATGTATACTTCACTAGTGTATAGTCAGTTTAGACTAAACAATGAAGACTTTCTTATGATGTTGTATACTTCACTAGTGTATAGTCAGTTTAGACTAAACAATGAAGACTTTCTTAAGATGTTTTATACTTCACTAGTGTATAGTCAGTTCAGACTAAACAATGAAGACTTTCTTAAGATGTTGTATACTTCACTAGTGTATAGTCAGTTTGAATATAATTCCACCGTTTAGTTTCTTTGCTACGATAATTAAACCTTAGAGTACAGTTTTAACCTTAGAGTACAGCACAGGTTTTTAAGATTTATTAACTTCAAATTGGGCATTCTGATCATTTACATTCATTACAACTTTCTGCCAGGCATGCCACTTCATCATGCTAGGTCTTTCCATGCTTTTCAAACACATAAATAATTTTTTGTAAATTTTTCATCATTCATTCTTTTCACGTCGCCGAACTATCTCAATGCTCCTTTTTTCATCTTCATTACTGCATCTTTTTCAATCCGCTTTCTTTCCTGATTTCCCTATTTCTTATTCTGTAACACATTGTTTTTCCATACATTCTTCGCAACACTAATTTCTACCACATTTATCTTACTTTCATTATTATTTTGCCTATCATAACTTTACTTGCATGTGTTTATGTTGGGTCCCAGATTATATTATGAGCAGTCAATTTCGCTTCTCTTGAAATGGTATGTATATACGAAAGAAATAGAGCCACCTTGTGAGTAAAAATATATTTTAATCAAAAAAGAAGAAAAATTAAAGAAATTATATCATATTTCTAAAAAATAAGAATGTTATGCTAAATGGGAATGTGTTGCGAAATACTTTTCAGTTAAATTTGATGGTAAAGATGTATTTCTGTCCATTGGAAATAAAGAGTAACAAAAAAAAAAGACAAAATTTTTATAAAAATCTGAAAGCCGAAGTGTAATTTTGTAAAATAAAAACCTCTATGGTGGAAATGAATTGAAGATGAATAAATATCCAAAAGTGGTAGGTAGCCAAGTATATCAAAAATAAAATTTGTAGATAAGAGCAACAGGTAAAAACCATATTCCCTCCAATAAAAGTCGTAGATGTTTAATTTGTACTGGATCAACTATCAGGTAGTTCTGGATTCCTTGACAATTTCATATGATTCTAATTATTGCTGCAATTTGCTGTACTGCTGCTTGATATAAATTAATTCAGAATACAAATTTTACTGCTGTTGAGTATTTTAGCACTTTTTTCCATATTTATGCAATTGCAAATGTTTTCCTGCATTTGTGAAAAAAAATTCAGTCCACAAATATGTTTTTAATATAAATATATTGGGTGTTAACATAAGTTGTGTCCGTTTTTTTTAATTTAAAAATGATCACCAAAAGTAAAACAAAATGGTAAACGTCATTCGAAAGAAAATTTTCTGCTCTACAAGATATTGTGTTTGCTTTTACGTTACATATATTATTTATTTGATTACAAGCCTTCAAAATGGAATGTCAAGTAGACGAAAGTGAGCATTTTCGACACCTCCTTCTGTTCGCGTTCAATCGAGGGAATAAAGCTGCCAAAGCTGCTCGTGATATTTGCGAAGTGTACGGTGGAGATGCTATAGTATGAATGAAAGGACAGCTCGTCGATGGTTTTGCGTTTCAAAGATGGTAATTTTGACCTGACCAGTGGACTTCGATGAGGACCGCTTAAACCATATTATTCATGAAGATTCCTTTCAAATCACAGTTGAATTGGCTGAGCAGATGAATTGTAGTCACATGACTGTATACCAACATCTTAAATCAATGGGAAAAGTCCAGAAGTTCGGCTCATGGGTTCCACATGTTTTGAGTGAAAATAACAAAAATCAATTTTTGAACATTTTTAAATTTGAAAAAACGGACACAACTTATGTTAACACTTAATATTTTGTTTTTAATATAAAAATATTATCTCATTCACTTTCTATGACTAAAATTGTGTTTAAATTCTTTATGCACTCATGCTAGGGTTTTAAACTTTTTTCCTAAATAGAATATAACATGTATGAATTATAAGAATAAGTTAAGGAAACAAAACACCCATCAAAGGGTACTTCTGGGTTTGTGTGCAGAAACTTTTCTAGACGGTTACATTATCACAGTCCCTTCTAACAATTGGGCATTAATATGTTTGAAGAATACATAGTGAGGAAATTAAATCTACTGCAAGATGGAGTAATGATAGGAGGCCGTAAACATCTAACATATGATTTACAGATAATACAATTTTAATCGCCAATGTATCAGACGTATGTGTCACCTAAAATATATGATTTTATTTGTGTAATTGCTGTATAAATATTGTATAGTTGATAACTGTACCTATTGTAATGAAATGTTCCTTATGCGTGGCCTTCGCAATAATCACTATAAATAATCAAACAGCCCATGCATGCAGAGAGCGCGCGGTATACATGTTATCTAGAGTAAGCCGTGACAGCTTACAATGAGCGATGGGCTGCACACAAGGAACGAAAAATGAGCAAAATATACTTCTCAGTTTTTAGAATGTCTAATGTGTTTTATTTAGAGGAATCTCTTCACCTTGCTACTTTTTACTGAAAATGCAAGAAGTAAACCAGAATCTACGAGTATTGAGTGGCAGTTATTTTACAGTCTTTGTACCGGTGATGTACAGCCAATAAAGAAAATTGATGAATTGAGTAGAGTAAGAGTAAAATACAAAGCTTATAAAAAGGACTGGAAATAAAAACAAACAACCAAATCGCAAAGTTTTGACCGATTCTTCACTTAGAGACTGAAGAGTTTGACAAATTTATCTACATAGGAGAACTAATCTAAAAAAAGTGAGGATGTGAAGCAGAGTTTCGGAGACAAATTGATATGATAAATTTTCTGTAATGGGTTAACTTGCAATGGCAAAAATCTACACTTGTCAACACCAAAATTATTCTAGTGGGAACTCTAATTTTGTCTACATTTTATGGAGTGGAGATATGAATGCTGAGAAAAAAAGTAAAGAGATATGCTAGATCTTTTCGAGATGTTGTCTTAGCACTGAAAGCTTCGCATCTTATGGACTGTGAATCGCACCAATGTGTCAATCTTCCAGGATTTATAGTCAAAGTAAGGATGTCACCAAGGTGCTGGAAGACAATTCTATCATACTTCAGACATGCCATTAGAAGAGATGAAGACAGTTTGGAGAAGCTGGTAGTGAAGTGTTGAGAGCCAGTGAATAAGAGGATGTTCTCCGACAATGTGGGAAGACCAAAGCAAAGAGATGACAGCACTCATCATGGCTCAAGACCAGGACGAGTGGAACCGAACTATCCGCATAATTTCAAATCATCAGGAAACTGGGATGCTCAGCTATGAGCAACACAACTAAAAGGAATGGAATTCAAATTTATAGTTTATCGTATTACACTTTTGTTATATACAATACAACCTGAAGTTCTTATGTCATGTGGTAATCTCTTCCCACTACTTAGATGTTAAACACTCTTCAAGTGAACTCCTTTTAAAAAAAATCTTAGGACCAACAGGAACCAAACTTGTATCCCTCAGGCTTCTTAACAACTAGGCCACGGAGGTCATCTTTTGTGATCTAATGATTAGTTTAGTTGCCTTATCATGGCGTTCCGGTTTCCATTCCCGGTCAGGCTTTTTCTAAATTGATATCCTGGAGAGCAATGCCTGCGGAACGGCATATGCTTTGTCAATTAAAAAATCTGAGTACCAACAGGAATCGAACCCTCAGGTGTCTTATGAAGAGGCCATGAAGGTATTTGAGCATAAGCTATTGACACTTAAGTAAAACAGATGTGTTTTTGTTTTTTAATATATTTATTCAAGTGAAAATATTCAAATAATTTTTTATTTACAATGTATATTCAATAGATTTGCATTTGATAACAAATTTAAATTACAAATACATTTTAAAGAAAAGAAATTTTTTTAAGAATTTCTGCATACAGGTGTCCCAAGCATTAAAATATATAATGGATTCAGAGTTACTACACAATTATTATTTCAACAGTCAAATCACCTTTCTGATACAAAAGTTGAAAAACAAAATTAACATTGACATGTAAGCAATGTTATATAGCATAGGTTTCCAGCCTTTTTTGGCATACCGCCCCCTTTTGGAAAAAAAAATTACTCACCGCCCCCTTTTCAGAAAAAAAAAACACACCGACTCCCTCTCTTGAAATCAATAATGTAACCCAAGAGTTCCCAAAGGGGTTGATTTGATTTTTCTAGAGGTCGAAATTTTTAATAAAAAAAATTAGGGGTCGAAGACAGCAAAAACAGACCCCCTTAATACTGCTATTTGTTTGTTACTTCAAAATATCTATGATTCCAATAGGTACCTAATTAAGAAATGAAATAATTAAAAAAAAAAACATTTTTTTGATAAAAATACATTAAATAACAAACTTGTGAACGAAAAGGTAAAATGTGTAATTAAAATAGTATTTTTTTGCTTTAATTTTCATCGGTGCAGATTTCAATATTAAATTTTGCACAAGATAATGCCATAATCCATAGTCCTTTTATAATTTTCAGTCCTTAATTCCAAGTGATTAAAATGAAAAGTTTGATATCTAGTGAAATATTTAATATCGAGTACCGTACAAACTTAATTTGAGTAAGTAAAGTAAATGACTAGTGGGTCGACGGTTTTAAAAATTTTTGGTAAAGGGGTCTGCGACCGAAAAAAGTTTGGTAACTCTTAATGTCACTTTTTCAAAGTGATTCGATGGCATCCCTCTTAGGTGAAGTATACTATGATATATTATAGGTATATAATGAAAAACAAGGACAGATTTTTAAAATTACTTTATTAAAATATATTAACATATTAGTGTATTCTCCAAGTTTGATTAACAAATATATATTATTGCTCAAAGTTTGATTAACACATTCAATGCGAACCAATTATTAAGGTAATTCACATGTGGCTAATTATTTAAATTAAAAAAAAAAAAAATGTAAAACTAAGTGCGATTTAATTTGGTGTTGTCTAGTAGTACCCCACCTCCATTTGAAAGGAAACTTTGGTTTGCATACGAAAACGCGTCAGACGCGTTGTTAGCACCCGACGGTTGTGAAGAAGAACGCACTAGGTGCATTGTTAGCATTGAACGTGTTAAATTTATATTATTAAAAAAATTCATCATCATCATCAATGGCACTACAGGCATTGTGGGCCCCGGCCTCCTCCAGCAGTCGTTGCCATTCCCCCCTATCCTGGGATGCACTCCTCCAGCCCCTGATGCCAATCACGTTTGCATCATTCTGCACCCCATCCATCCACCTAAGCTTTGGTCTGCCCACGCTACGTCTTCCTTGGGGCTTGGAAAAGAGTACTTTGTTAGGCATTTCCTCTTCTCCCATTCTTGCTACATGCCCCGCCCAACGTAGCCTCCCAATTTTGATGTATTTTATAATGTTGGGCTCTTTGTATATGCTGTATAACTCCTCATTATATCTCACTCTCCAAGATCCATTTTCCTGTATGGGTCCGAATATTTTTTTTTTTTTTTTTTAAATTATTTTATTAAAAAAATTAACATAATATTATTAGTGAAAGGGCTGAGCTTGATGTAATGACATACGTTTATCGATATTTCGTGCCATATTTGTCATCAGTAATCTTAAATCGCCGCGTTCCACTATTGACAGTCTGTTTCTTTTCTTTGTTAGTGAATTGCTGACTAAGCTAAATCCTCTTTTGGCTAAATATGTTGATGGGAATGCAATGAAAAACTTCTTTGATGCTGCCCATAAAGCCGGATACAGATGGACGAGCATCACGCTAAAATAGTTGATTCGTGTTACTGTAAGCCTAATTCGTGCTTATATGTAAAAATCTGGAAATGTTAAAAGTGGTATGATTACAATACCTCTCTTATAATATGTGATATGACGGTCGTTAATAAAACAATAATAATAGTAAAATTAGCTGTGATCAGATCAGAATCGACCGTAGTTAGAGAGAATATAATATAAAAATTAAATAAAAAATTTAAAGTTATTTGGTTGAAATTTCACAACACCTCCCTCTCCTAACGTCGGTCGATAAAAATAATAATAAACAAATAATAATAGTAAATACGTACGTACTTACCTCTGTGGCAAATAGTTATTACAACAAAAATATACTTTTAATAAGTAGCTCCACGCAAGTTATCCTTTGAATGTGATCTGTTGATACCGCACAGAAATTTTAGGTTCACACTTGTTCTGAAGGAACTTTGAAACAATTTCATAAGGATAAAAAGCCTCATGTATTTATAGTAATGTTTAATTAACCTGTCAAAATAAGCATAGATTCGATACTCTGCACGTGTGTTGTTAATCTTGTCATGACCTGTGCAAACTTGTAAATAAAAGCATTGTTGATCGAGCCGGAACATACACACACATACACTGTAGTGCTCCGTGTGGTGTACTGCGCATGCTGCAACTTGTTCACGTACTAGTCAAAAAGGTACTAGGAACAAAGCTTAATGTACCAATACCTACTTTTAATACGGACTGATCTTGCTTCAAAGACATTTAGAACTATTTGTTGAAACATGCGTTTGATGATTTTTAGTATTAATCAAACTTTTCAGCACATTCTTGCGAGTATTGCCCAGGGGGGCGGCAATTGGTCCTCAACGCTCCCTAAATTTGTGTTGGATCAAAAACTACCCCTTAGATTTCTTCAACGCCTGATGGGCGGTACCGACCCCGTTAGTAACCACTGTTATATAAGTACAATAGGAAAAAAGGGTGCAAGTCATACAACAAAACCAAGCAAATCCATACGATTCAATGAATTCATCCTGGTAAGAAAAACTTCTTTATTTTACTCCTGTAAGTAGCCGATTCCACATGAAAATCCAAACAATGCCCATGTTGATTACCTGATCTGTGCAGTCTTGTTTTGCAAGAGCTGTGCAAATAATTAGTTTCAACCATATTATTATGGAACAAAACATTTTGTTGAGTGGGCCTACAAGGAACGTGTAGCACGATAAACTGATTTAGTTCTAGACTATTGAAATATGAGCTGACAATCTTAAATAATGTTGTGAGGTCAAACATCTTCCTTCTATCTGTATTATGTAAGTCAAGATATTATAGTCCAATTCAGTTATTAAAATTTGCAGTGTAAAGTTTATAAATCATAAAAACCTCCGCTGTATATGTTCAATTTTATCAACATGAACATCAAAGTGGGGTGACTATATTACCGAATTGTAATCCAAAATTATTTTTACCAGAGAAGTATACAAACTTTTGAATGATTTTAGTTTAGTAAAATCATTACCTGGTCTGAGTACAAAGCCCAGTCTAGACAATGCTGCAGATGCTATTTTATCTGTATGCCGAACAAAGCTCACCTTCTCATTAAATATAACTACGATGTCAGGGATCTGCAAAACAGTTTCCAGTACTATTTCATTTAAAGCATAGTCATATATCAATATTCATTTTTTTCTGATGAACCTAAATATCATACTTGACAACATTCGACGAAAGCAAATTTTCCTTGCACCATTCATATAAATTATTAGGATTCCATTGAAGAATCAGATACAAATTCATGCTGAAAAAAAATGAAAAAATACAGACACAAAAGACCAATCAGTGAACACCAAATTAAAAACAAAATATAAAGATAGAATCAGACACAAACAAAATATAAAGATAGAATCTATATGGATGTAAACGCGTGTTGGCATTCGTTTATAGAATAATTCCGTTTCATCCCCATTAAAAATTTGCTCCAGTAGATGCTTTTTTTCCTCCTTTGTACTGCTTAATTACCATCATTTTTGTTTTTAAATCAATAACCTTTCATTGTTTCTTGGCACGTTGAGAAATTCACATTTTCCTTGTTGTAGACATCTCGGAAGGGTTTAAAAAATGCTTATAATACCGATCGCGGATTGTGGTCGTAAAGTCGAACAGTCGTAAGTCGCGTAGGTCGTAAGTCGACGACTACCTATATTTTAATGTTTCATTCTGTAGAACTAAACACACACCATTATTCTTTTTGCATATGGTTCATACTAAATATTCAAGGAACACTACGTTATGTGTATACAGCTTCTATGACGTATGTCTTACTGATATCAATATTTTTAATACTAGTGTTATCAGGTTTAGAAGGCTTGTGGTGTGAATATTGATGGAACATGATACCATATTTTTGTTCAGAGCTGCTGCCCCAAAAGTCAAGATAGCTATGTTGATTGCCAACCTCCGAAGAGGAGAGAAAGAAGATATTCTTCTTATTTGTTAAGCTCTTTACATAGTAATCGTGATCATTGGACTTGATCTTGCGAGCGGATTGTCTGCACTGCAGAAATAATGATACTCCACCATTTCCAGTCAGTAGTATTTCTATTACAGTAATTAGAATGATAATTCGTCCATTAATTAGAATGATAATTCGTAACTCAAATTTTTCGCTATATTCTAGGTCCCAAAATTGACTTTTCGTAATAAATTCTACTGTTAATTCTAAAAGTCGCGTATTTTGTAACATTTTTATCTAAAAAGCATTGATGAATCCCAGTAATTAGAAATTTATCATGCAAATCACGAATCCATGTACAAGCCGGTAAGAATGACTGGTGTACTACGTGCCAGCGAATGGTAACATTTTGGAACTCCCTCTATATTCAAAGATTCAATATCAAAATATCCCAAGATTTTTATGGTAAATATAACAAGCCCACCAATAAAATATAGAAATGATGTATTATAAAAAGGATATAATAAAAATATAATTACAGCATTTTTTGAGTCAGTTATTTTTAATCTTTCTACAAATTAGCAAATTTTCTCTCTTATAAAATTTTAATTTTGAGATCAAATTCAAGTAGCGTAAACTTTGACTATTATTGTAAGTATGGGGTTTTGAGTATTTTTTTCATATAAATTATTACATATTTTTACAATTTTTTTATATTTGACCTTCAATAATTTCACAACTATGAAAATTTATTTGTCAAAAACTTGGAATCGTAGTTCATAATATCAGAGTCAAATATGCAACCAAATAAAAACTAGTAACACAATATGCAACCAAATAAAAACTAGTAAAAAATGACCATGTCAAAATCAAATAAGTGACCATTATAGTTTTTTTTTATAATTCGTAAGCGTTGGCTGCCCGTGAAAGACTTAAATTCTTTTTATAGTAAGATAAAAATGGCCACAATATTCCCAGCTGTTGGAAAGTGCCGCGCAAATTCAAATTGTTTTTTTTAGTGATTGTGTAATTTTATCATTCTAATTTTGTTGTGAAATTTTTACTGTACTCTTGAAGTGAGCTGTTGCATTCCTTACTGGATATTTCCATTGCGTTGGTGATCTGCCTCATGATCGGGACCCTAATATTCTCTTGGATCACTAGTCTCAATTATATCTTCCCATATGATGGCTGAAGTACTTAAGATTTCACAGTGGTATAATTGAAGACAAACACTGTCGAATTTGCAGTTCTTCCAGAATTGATGAATTTTCTTGCATGATATCCATGGTACATGTAACATATGCCACTAGCACCGTGTCACCATAGCATCTATTTTTTTGCGCTCCTTTTTTCTCAATGTCCATGTTTTGGCATCATATAGAAAGATTGGGAAAATAAATATTTCTACAAATTTTACCGAAATAGACCTTGTTATGTTCCAATCTCTTCATATGTTCTTCAGTATATCCATAGTTGACCGTGTGATGCTTCTCCATCACACGGATAATATGATGTTATGATATCTAGTATTGTTGCATACATAAGTTCTTCAGTATATCCATAGTTGACCGTGCGATGGTGCTTCTCCATCACACGGATAATATGATGTTATGATATCTAATATTGTTGCATACATAAGTTCGTAAAATCTAGGTTTCATTGTTTTCTTTTTTTTTCCTTTCTGTCTGTTTTGAGTTTGATCTCTTTTTGGTTGTTTTTGATTTCTTAGTTTTGTAATTAATATTTGTAAAACTGCATTAGGATTTATTTGGCATTATATTTTTATCAAATTAATATATTATCTTCATTGGAAACGCTGAATTACTGCAATTTAATCAATGAGATAAACTTTTCTTCTCATGTTTTAGTTCCGCTGACGGGTTATTTTTGAAAATCAAAACTACATAATTTTGTTGATTACATACTTCTGAATATGAAACAACACAATTGGATAAGCCTTCTGAGGCATAAAGGTTATAAATTATGGCTAAATTCGTCACGCAATAGTGAAACGGACATAAAGTCTATAAATAGCTTGATGAATTAGTTAAATAATTAATGCATTACAGTGGAACCTCTCATAACGAGAATAATTCGTTCCAGAATCTTACTCGTTATGTGAAACACTCGTTAAGCGAAACAATTTTCCCCATATAAATCAATGTAAAATACGATAATACGTTCCATGCCGAAAAAAATATTAAATTTTTTTATTTTTAACGTTTATTCAAATAAAATTACATACTTATAAATTGTTAAGGAGCATAACAACCCGGAATGCGATTTCGATTTGCAAAAAACAATAAAAAAATCGAAATAACTAGTTTTTTATTTATGAATTTATGACAAATAATTAATTGTTTTTTACTAGAAGTAAAATCCGGTAACCCTCAGAATCTATGAGCTTCTTGTAGTCGCTGATGAAGTTCTCTGCTGCCTTTGTGTCAGAGCTTGCTGCTTCACCGTGTTTCACAACACTGTGGATGCCGGTTCTTCTCTTAAATTTCTCGAACCATCCATGACTTCCCTTAATTGTACTTCTTTTTCGGCAGTTGATGATCCTGGCGTATTCTTAACGAGGTCGGCGAAAACAACTTTCGCCTTCTCACAAATGATGTTTTCGTTAATATTATCGCCTTGCAATTACTTTTCGTTTATCCATATGAGAAGCAACCTTTCAACATCATCAAGAATAGGTAACCGTTTCGTAGACATTCTTGACACTCCCTTTGAAGCATCTGTCTTTTTAATTTTGTCCTTGTTCTTGAGGATAGAGCAAATCGTTGATGTAGACCGATTGTATGTGCGCGCTAGATCAGCCACGCTCACACCTCGTTCTCGCTTTTCAATGATTTTACGTTTCATTTCTACAGTTACTTTTATTCTCTTATGGTTGTCTTCTTGTGGCTTTTTCTTCAGGGACATTTTTGCAAGGGTTATTAAATTTTGCACAAAAAAATTACAAATAATGTCTGAACACAAGTTTGGAAAAATGTGTGATCACATGTGACACTAACGTGCTAGCGGAACGAGTGCTAACCAGAGACTGACGCACTGGCGCGGAAGTCCCGTCTCACAAGTGAGTGACGTGAAGATGGGACTTCCCCTTTCTGCGTCATTCGTTATGTGAAATGTCGCTCGTTAAGGGAGCATTTTTTTCACAATCTGTTTAGCTCGTTATGCGAATTACTCGTTATGAGAGGTGCTCGTTATGAGAGGTTCCACTGTACTTTATAAATGTACCTCAATAATTAAAAAATCGAGAATCAGTAAATTATCTTAAAGTTTAAATAAAAAATATCATAAACTAGACTAAAAATACAAAATTGTTGCTAGGATTGTTTTACTATCATAAATCTTGACAAACCCTCGGTAAGATATCACCACATTTAGTAGATATTTTAAAATCAATTATATTATCAGCTCTGGTTGGTCCAATGTTGACCAGTCCTGCTTTTTTTCTTTCCTCTTTGGCCTGAAGAACTATCCTGTATCCTGAAAAAGTGGACAAACTGGATCCAAGAATAAGGATAGCATCAGATTCCCTAACAGCACTTCTCACAAGAGCTGCCCGAGGCTTAGGAACATTGTCTCCAAAGAATATTATTTCTGGCTTAAGAATACCACCGCAATTTCGACACGGTGGCACTTGGAAACCAGATATTTGATCCTAAAATAAAGAATCACATTAGTTTCAAGTACATTTATAAAAATTTTAAAGGAAATCATTTTAAAGAGTGACCGATCATGTATTTCTTTCTTCAAAGCTAATTATCATTACTGACATTGGGAAAAAAACTTAAATAAAATAGTATTGGACTGAAAAAATAATTACAGTAAAAATAATATATTCAACTTTGCCACTTATAGATTCATTGTTAAATTTTTAAAGTTTAATAATTTGAAAATTCAAAATATCATCTAAACCTTGATATATCCCACAAAAAAAATATTTGTATTTTTTTTTCACATTATACGGTTTTCTCCCGTTATATAATGTAGGTATGATTAATTATTCTTCAAATGCAATAATACTAGGCACGATTTTTCTCAAATGTGGTGCCGAGAATACGTCCACTGTGTTACTTAATTGGTTCAATATCTCTAAACTTCGTGTCCCTGAGTGTTTAACATTGGTTCTTCAAGTTGGTACACTTGCAATGTTGTAATTATCGAAAACATAAAAACTAAGTGCCCTTAACCCTGAGAGATCGGCGCACTGCTATAGCAGTGGAAGAAATTTGTTCTATCCTTGTATTCTAAATGAATATCCTTAATTTAGAATACAAGGGTACATATTCTAAAATATATTTATGTTGTAAAAATATATATTTTTTGTTTATTTGTTGTTTAAAATAAATATTTATCACGAATGTCCGAATCGTAAATATATCTCAGCACTAGATAGACAATTATATTTTTTTCTCGTAGCGCTCTCAGGGTTAATATTATGTGATACTTTAAATTACATAGCTGTACTTTGAAAATTAATAGTGTGATGGACTTTTGCCTTCTTGTTTCGAGGTTTGAATAATTGCATACTGTGAAAAGTTCAATGTGATGTGTATATTTATTATCATCCTCTGTACTATACCATAAATACCTTAGAAACCCTTTTACGTATTTGTTCCAGCACTTTTTTTTTTGGCTGACTAACTTCTGAAGCATATTCTAGTTCAAAGTGAATTAAATTATATAAATTTCGCTGGATATTAACGCTGTCAAAGGTATATTGATTCTCCTATAATTACATTTTGCATTTAACAGTGATGGCACAAATCATCCTAGTGTGAGTGGAATTTCTATACGAGTACAGCAAATGTACGTTAATTAGAGTGATAATTAGTATTTTCATCATTTCTACATCCCAAAATTGACTTTTCGTAGTAAATTCTACTGTTAACTCGAAAAACAGTGTATTTCGTAATGTTTTATTTAATTGTATTGAGGAGAACTGATGACGTCAGAGGAAGGTGGAGAGGAGGAAGGTTGTTATTGTTTGGAAGATTCTTTAGTTAAAAACTTGTCTAATGTTGTGCTTTTGACAGAATAGCAATATAAAATGTTTCACGAAGCTTGTACAAATGATGCTTAGTGAACAAGAGCCAACTCGAGACTGATCACGTGACTCGGACTCTGTCGAGATGGACAGCATAGTACAGTCCGAATTCCAGGTAAACAGCAATCATATAAACTGATTAAGGAAGTAACAAAGTAAAGGTAAAGACATTATGGTTATGTATATTTTTAAATTGCTTGATTTTATCTTTCTCTACACTACAATATGGAGTGGAATGGTCTACTTCTTAGTGTTAGAGATATGAGTGATATGTACGGCTTTAGGAAACACTTGAATACAACCATTTTTGGGAGGTCTTATCAAAATTTATGAACACTACACACATACACTACACCTTAAGCCGAATGTGTTACTATCATATATTGGAAGATCTACAAAGGTATCTTTGTAGATCTTTCCTTGGTAATTTTTCTGCGGTTTCCTTACCAAATACATTATTTAAAACATATGCAAATGTGGAGAAGTTCCTATTCTAATAACCGCAGCCTCCACCTTCCTATTCTTACTGTCAACTCATATATATTTATTTTGTAATACTCTTAATCTGTCAATTATAATGGGTCCGAATCCCGAGTTCGAGTGCCCTTGAGGAGAGGTTGCTCTTTAAACTGCGCTATATAAATTGTTCTTTTATTATTAGTAGAAAAAATATGTTTATAACATTGCTAAAACTGAAAAATAACAATTTTTTATTCCTTTCCGATCTGATTTTAAAATTTAGCTTAAAATTTAGATCTGTTTAAAATGAGATATATAGCACATGGTATAACATTTGCGGGTGATTGAAGTTACTTTTCTTTATAAAGCATGAAAACAAGAGCCAATTAAGAAAAGTAAATAGCATTTTCAAATTCAACTTTCCAAAAACCAAAATGAACTTTTTTTCTGTTAAAATTTCGTTGTTTAGCAATTTTATCCAAGTATCAAAATCTTATCAGTGTTAAATATTTTATAGTGAATTATTTTTTCAAGTTTAAGCATAAATTGTTGTATTGTTAACTAAATTGATTTAAAGATGACCTTTTTTTTAAATTTTTACCATCTCACCTCAGTCATTTCGACATCTCCATCTGGCCTTATCATAGTAGAAGAACATTTCATCTCTGGATTCAACTCATTGAGGATAATTTGAAAGTCATGTCTAGGAAACACATTGTCACAGCTCAAGCACATGACCCGATACGCAGTGCCATGTAGCTCAATGATATTATTAGAGCCAGCTTTGCTATGGAGGTAGTCTACATTCTGTGTTATTATCCAAGAAACTTTTCCTACCTGTATAAAAAAAAATTGAATTTTACAAGATATATGAAATTTGTGAAGCAACAGTTAAAAAAGTAAACGAATTTGAGATGTACAGGCACTTCTCACTTAATGACCTTACCTTTTTAACGACCATTGGAGCATATGAAAAATGCCTAAAACATTTTCACTATAATTTCGAAGGGTTTGACAAAGAAAAGCATATTGATGTAATACATAAAACAATTGTAGAACTTGCTAATTTGCTTAATTTAGATGGTAAAGTGGAAGATATTGAAGAATTAATGGAATATGCCGAGAGAGAGCTAACTAACGAAGATTTAATAGATTTGGAAGCCCAGCAGCACTTGAAAGAGGAAGGGAAATAATGGAAGAAGTACAAAAAGAAGTTCGCTGTAAAGGGCTGACGTGTTTTCGAAAGTGAATGCTGCTATATTAGAACTAGAGGGTATGAATCCGTGTGTTGAACGGTTCACGAAAGTGTCTACCCTTAAAAGTACTTCCATTTCCTTACCATCATCTCGGGTCCTCTACAACTCTTGATAATTCTGCTGACAACTCCAATGGTAAAACTGATGACCTCGAAACTACTACCACACTTTGAAGGATTCTTTTTTCATGAAGAAATTTTTTATAATTTTTGCTGATTGTATTTATTTTCTGGAACATAGTTTTTATAATTTTTGCTGATTGTATTTATATATTCTGTAATATCTAAGAGATGTAAATTAAAACAAAGTTATCAAGTTGAAGTTTCCTTTAGACCTTTTCTTTATTCAGAATAAATAAAAATTATTAAGCCACTCGCTTAACGACCTAATCGTAGAAACAGATCTCGGTTGTTAAGTGAGTAGTGCCTGTACTCAAAAAACTAAGTATACTGAAGGAACATTGTGCAATGTAAATTACACACCATTTCAAACAGAAATATGTATTTTACATTTAAATAGGCAATTCAAGGTCTTGAGATCTATTTCAAATTAAAGTGGTATTTTTTTGGTTTATGAATCAGTGTGGTTTGCCTATAACTATCGACATAGCCTTACAGCTAGATTTGAGTTTATTTAATCAAATGTAAAATAAACATTGAATTCCGGTTGATAAGGGCACATCGGAACCAGAACGTATTGTTCCAATTAAGCAGCTGTTCCAATAATGTGAAATTTAATGCAAAAAGCCAAAACTAATGTGAAAAGAGACAAACTAGCACTAATGTGAAAAGAGACAAACAGACAAATAACACAAATATGTATTCGAATTAATTTACAACTATATTCAAATTAGTTTATAAATATGTACAAATATATACAAAAATAATGTACAAAGAAATAAAGATGTGAAAACAAAATAAAAGTATGTAATTTAATTATTTGATCAATTTAATTATTTTAACAGGATAAAGGTAAGAAATAATATACAACAATACATACATAGTGTGTACGTATAAAACAAATATATTTTCTTTAACAATTAATTACCTTGAAGAAATTTATTGAGTATATGTTGAAACGTTTAATTTATACTCTGCAAGTGGATGAAAACAGCGTCGATATCTAATGCATCGTAAGACTGTTTTCATTGCCATCTTGCATAAAGTATCGTCATAACTCAGCAAGAAATTTCCTGGCTTCTTAGTTAGTCACTCAATACTTCAATCACTCACATTCAGATGTGTTATCTACATTACTTTCCTGGTCTTCTGATATCTAAAACCACTATCCCAATAGAGCGATGGTATGTTTCAAATAAGCTAAACAAATTCAGCTTTACTTTTGATTTGTTTCTGTTCTTTAATATTTATTTAAAATCAATGGATATCCAAATTAACCAATATCCTAACCAACCATAATCTATTGTATATTTTTCATTTCATTATAAAATATACCGAAAGAATAACACATCGATCAATAAGTCCCGGGACTAACCAACAGATGGCACCTCTAATAATAAATCCATACCATTCTCAGTTAGTAACAATCTTTAGAAGCTATGTGTTAAACTTTCATGACATTCCGACATTGTGTCATTGAGTTACAGTGGTTTTAGTGATGCTACTTTTGCTATTTTCAAAACAATGGAAAAAAACAAATTTCGTGTGTTGATAAAACATTGCTTTTTAATGGGAAAAAATACCGTTAAAACTCAGCGATGGCTTGAAAAGTGTTATCCGGGCTCTGCTCCTTCGAAGACAACCATTTGTCGGTGGTATGCTGATTTCAAACGCGGTCGTACAGACACAAATGATGCTGAACGCTCTGGTCGTCCAAATGAGGCTGTTACACCAGAAAACATAAAAAAAAAACCTCAAAATCGTGATGGAAAATCGCAAAGTAAAGTTGCGTGAGATAGCTGACATCCTGAAGATATCATTTGGTAGTGTTTACACTATTTTGCATGAACATTTGGTCATGAAAAAACTTTTTTCGAAATGGGTGCTGCGTTTGCTCACAATGGAACAGAAACAACAACGCATCGATGATTCAGAGTGCTGTTTGGCACTTTTACGCGAAATAAACAGGAGTTTTAGCATCAGTATGTGACAATGGATGAAACTTGGATCCACCACTATACTCGGCAGTCAGCTGAGTGGAGAGCAGCCGGTGAAAGTCGTCCGAAGCAACCAAAAACTCAACAGTCCGCCGGGAAGGTTATGGCCTACGTATTTTGGGATGCGCATGGTATAATATTCATCGATCACCTTGAAAAGGGAAAAATCATCAATAGCAAATATTACATAGCGTTATTGGTGAGTTTGAAGGCAGAAATTGCAAAAAAACGGCCCCATATGAAGAAGAAAAAAGTTCTTTTATCAGGACAATGCACCGTGTCACAAGTCGATGGTAACGATGGCCAAATTGCATGACTTGAACTTCGAATTGCTTCCGCACCCACCGTATTCTCCAGATTTGGCCCCCAGCAAACTATTGGCTGTTTGCATACCTCAAAAAGATGCTCATGGGAAAGAGATTTGGCTCCAACGAAGAAATGATTGCCGAAACTAACGCCTATTTTGAAACCAAAGATAAATCATTCTACACGGCCGGCATAGAAAAGTTAGGAAAGCGTTGGAATGAATGTATCACTCTTAAAGGAGACTATGTTGATGAATAAAGAAGAATTTTGGCAAACAAATGTTATTTTAGTAGTTAGTCGCGGGACTTATTGATCGATGTGTTAGTAAGAAAATTATAATAGAATTGAATCCCTAACAAAATCTGATGTTCGCTTAATTTAGGAGGATCTTACTTTGTATATGTTACTGCATATATCACAGTACCTGTTCCAATTTAGGAGGATCTTACTTTGTATATGTTACTGTATATATCACAGTACCTGTTCCAAAAATGCTAGAGAATGATGCACAATATTGGGCTGGAACTGTGAAAATCTCGGCCATCCAACAAAATTTCTTGCCCAGTACCTTTTCCTTATATGGGCAGACCTAAGGAATTCACTGTATTGTATTGGCTTATGATTAGTCCTTGCGTAAAGTCCCACATCCTCTGACCTGTAGTCTGGTATACCTGAAAGCTTCAGTTATGACTTGTTTGCTGATTCAAATTGTCTATGATATTTCATCAAACACTATTCTTATTAAATGATGAATTAATGATCAATTATTTCTACAAATGATTCCAAAAATGTATGGAAATGGGAATATTTATAACTACATATCAGGAAAATAAAATTGGAGTACTTTGGGCATATACTCGTAATAAGAGGGAATAAATATGAAATACTCAAAGTCACCATGTAGTAGAAGATACAAGACATGTGTTATAAGAAGAAGGAATTCCCGAATGAAGAATTTGAGGGTGTGGTTTCCTTGTTCTGAGTAGTTACTGGTGGAATAAACATGGTGATTGCCAACCTCTGTGTAAGGAACGTTAAGGAGAAGATACCTTGAATCACAATTTTTTTGTTGTTATTATAGCAATTTACTAATTTTGAAGAGGACATTCCTCTTGCTCATTTTCTCTCAACTGTCCCCACGATCACCAGCTTCTCAAGATTTTCATTGTTCTTTCTGGCAACTTGCCCAAAGTACGTTATGATTCTTTTCCTACATGTTGTCAAAAGTGTTTCGGTAATCGCTAATTCTTGGATTTTAGACATTAGTGTGCCCTGTGGTCCATGGGATACGCAGCATTCACTTTCAATACCCATCAAGAGAGCATTTATTGCATTGAATTACAGTACAACTTGCTGGGCTTATTGCTATGTGGCAATATCTTCCAACCAAACAGAGATATGTTAAAGAGGCTCTAATTAAAACCAGACAGGAATTCTTTTTAAAAAAATCTGGGTTCAAATGAGAATCAAACCCATAACCAGCGTCGGCTGGTCTCGAGGTGCGTTGGTGCGCTGAACCGGAGAAATAATTAGCAATATAGAGAAATAGTCTCACGATTTACTGTATGTCTGTCTGCCCTATATGAATCTGTGTTTCCGTCCGGTGCATATTCGAGACCGCTCCAGTATGAACTGGCAAACTTGGCCGGTCAATTTGAAAGGAATAATTTTTTAAATTTTACTTTAAATTTTTTTGAATTTTCACTTAAATAAAAATACTCATATAATTTGTCAGTATTCTTATACATATTTAATCTATACTAATATTTAACATTTTTGTCATGTTTATATATTATTTAATTATTGCGAATTATTTCTCGGGTTCAGCGCACCAACGCACTTCGAGACCAGTCGCTGCTGCCCCCAACCCCGGGTTGAAAGACAGGCATCTTACCAATTAGGCCACAGAGGTCACCTATCATGCTTGTTTCGTTTTTTTTTCATTGTTCATGTTTCCATTCCACATGGAGAATACATTAAAACTATTTCGACTATAAAGATTTCGGCTAATCCATACCTTCGTCAGGTTTGTCATAGTTGATTTCAATTTAATTTGTCTTTGGGGATTTCTGCTTCAATTTTTTTGTGCTTTTTATTTCTTTTAACTGGTAAAAGAAAATACAGAATTATACTATCATTAACACGTAGAAGATTTATAATTTCTATTTTAATTTACAAGGTCATTGGCTTAGAATAATGGATATATTAAAGATAGACGCTTTTTTACCTGATTCAGTAGAAATACCGGCGCCCGTAACTACTACAATTTTGTTGTATTCTTTGATAAAATCTCTCAATTTTTCACAATCTGTGTCTTCAACTGGATTATATTTGGGTACAAATGATAAGAAGTTGCATAACCTCTTAAGAAATAATGGTGTATTCAGTGCTTTCGTTTTAATCAACGTATTTAACAACATTGTCGATAAAAAGTATTTCAAGTAACTAAACTTCCACTATAAAAGGTTATCATTACGATAAGAAATAAAGAATCGAAAAATACTCGAATTCAAAACAACAATACTTGTCAATATTTTGACGTTTAAAATATCAATGCCAGTGTTTTTCTACTGTCAGTGGTCAGCTTGAATAAGATTTAAGTTCTACTATGCTATGTATAGTACGGCTTTGTATAAATCGCGTGAAATAGCTCTATATAGACGTCATACACATAGTTAAATCACGTTTAAAATTAACTAAATTGAAATTATTTTGTACATTTATATATTATCAAATCGTTTCTGAGGTCATTAGAAAAATGCAAAAAATCAATCGATCAAAAATATTTAATTTAATAGTGTAATGGTAACTTGTGCATTTTATAAATTGTGATATATGGCTGCGAGGCACGGAGTTTGACAAGGAAGAATGAAACCAAGTTCAGAGTTGTGCAGTGGATTATGGAGCGAAACACGAATATAAAAATAAAAAAAAGTACACTTCAGTTCAATTAACGATAACGTTTACTTGTTATTTTGGTTTGAGTAATGAAACTGAACTGACAATGGACTTTTCATATTGGATTGACAATAATTGAAGGTGATACATGTGAAATGAATTCAAAACTCAAAATTGGTACAACGTGGGTTGTACCAATTTTGAGCTTTGTGAGCTTGGATAGTAGGAAATTATATGAACTGATTTTTAGTCAAGACTAAATTTTACCATGAAATACACATTTTACTGACTTGATATTTGTGTACACAGTAATCCCTCCATTTGCACAGTCTCCATTTACGCGAATTCACTTTAATACAGTTTATTTTGCTTGGAACTACCAATAGCCTCTAGATAAACTCTTTATGCCATCAACATCGACAATCGAAAAATGTACAATTGTAAGAATAACAATAATAGAAGATTTATCCAATGAGAATGATTTTAAATGAATAGTTTTTATAAGGAATACGCAAATTCACTTTAACACTGTTTGACATATGAGTATTTTCAAATTTCTAATAAGTCATAGTGATGTTTATTAAATAATAATTTGACGTCTAAGTTTTTTTGCTTTTATTACTGACAACATAATATTTTTTGTTTTTATTTTTGTTACAACTGCGAGAGCGAGAACAGTAATAATAAGATTATTTGGGGAGTGTACGGGCATAGATGGTGGTGGGGTGTATAGTACGAGGCATATCCAGAAAGTAAGTGTAATGAATTTTTGTAGGTTACAATTTTTTTTATTTAAACAAAAAAATTACGTGGTTACCGTAGTACACATGTAAGCTATTTTTCGACATAGTCGTCATTCCTCTCAATGCAGGTGGTGAAACGGGGTACCAACTTTTTGATGCCTTCCATGAAGTAGTTTCCCCCCTACCCCTCCGTCCACTTCTCCACCTCCTCCTTTAGCTCCTCGTCGGTTGAAAACCTTTTCCCACCCATGTGCAGCTTCAGGGAGGTAAAGAGATAGTAATCTGACGGTGCTCGGTCAAGGGAATGCGCGGGATGGTTCAGGAAATCCCATTTAAACGAGGCGAGCAGTTCCTTCGTGGCGTTGGCCATGTGTGGTCTGGCATTGTCGTGCAGCAGGCAGACTCCCTTTTTCAGCATGCCTCTCCTCTTGTTCTGAATCACCCTCCGCAATTTTTTTAGGGTCTCACAGTATCTTGCAGAGTTGATGGTCTCCCCTTGAGGCATATATTCAATTGAAATTATGCCTTGACAGTCCCAGAACACGTATGCCATGATTTTCTTGGCTGAAATTGTGGTTTTGAACTTTTTGGCGGAAAGTGAAGAGGTGTGACGCCACTGTTGAGACTGCCTTTTGGTTTCAGGCGTGTAGTGTGCAACCCAAGTTTCATCTCCAGTAACGATGGAGCGGAGAAATTCATCTCCATGGAGTTTGCAGCGCCTCAAAAACTCTTACCCGGCCTCCACTCGATTCAACTTGTGTTGGTCTGTCAGCTGTTTTGGGACCCACCTCGCGGACAGTTTCCGATATTCGAGGGTTTCTGTGATGGTTTCGTGTAGTAGAGATCTGGAGATTTGCGGAAACATCGCAGAAAGTTCATCCACAGTCAATCTGCGATCGTCACGGAGCGCATTTTCGATTTTTTCCACAATTTCGTCAGTCACAATTGAAGGTCTTCCGCTCCTCTGATCATCATGCATAGACGTACGACCGTTTTTAAACTCGCGATACCACTTGTACACACTCGTATAATTCATAGCTTTATCACCATATGCAGTTTTCACCTCATTATAAACCTCAACCGGAGATTTTCCCTTCCAAACGAGATAACGGATGACGCCGCGTATTTCACACTTAGCGAGAGATTAGATTGACATTTTTCACGAAACGTCTTGCCGCGTCGACACTTCTCAACGTACTGACCTCGAACCGGTCTCGTTGCGGAGGGGAAGGGTCAGGCTACACGGAAGTGTAGCCAACATGTCGAAAATAAAATCCATTCGGTCGTGAGAGCCTCAGTACACTTACTTTCTGGATACGCCTCGTATATAGCTGGGACCGGATGACTTTTTGACTGAAGCTTTGAAGATCCTTTTTTTTCATGTTGGATGGTTGATTTTGGTTTTTGCAGAGGAATTATCTTTAGCTTCTCAGTCAACGGCAGGAAGAAGTTATGTGGTGCGATGGGCAAGAATTTTTTAAGTTGTCATGGAGAGGTTGTTTTTCCCGCCAGAAAGAATAAGTCTTGAGAGATGATAATTACGGGAACAGTTGAGGGAAAATGAGTAAGAGGAAGGTATATTTTAAGATAGATGAACCAAATAAAGGAGTTATCAGTCTTCTTGAAATACTGCATTCAACTTGGACCGGAAATGATTGAGACAGGTGGTGCACAATATTCCAGACATATGTAACATAGCAAAGAACCATGATGTTCAACATTTACATATGTTGAAAAATATGATACTTGTCTGACAACTATATACATATAAAAATAAATGGAGTCGCATTTGCAATAAAAAATTTATTTCAAAAAGTTGCATAATATATGTTTTTAATATTTCATGTAAATACTAAATCACAAGCTCAGTTTTCAAGTTATAATTACTACTTTGTTGTCTTAATACAATTATTTACAATAAACATAATTTTCTAAATTAATACTATGGTTTATTATTTTTGTACTATTATCCTGCCTTCTATTCCAGATATGACGGGACTTCGTCTGATCAAGTAATTTTCTAATATATCAATTTCCACATCCCAACTTTTAACATTGACTTTGTTCTTAGATATCATCTGAAAAAATAAATGAGTTAATGTCAATCTTCAAAAGAAATTTCACAAAAATCCAAGGACCAAAATCCAAACCCTTATGCTAGATTTTCTCTTCACCTGGTCATACCGATACAATAGGCCATCGCTCGTATTTGAGTCTGATTGTCAGCCATCTTGTAGATGGAAAACATGTTTGTGTGTATTGGTTTATAGTTTGCAAGCTGTTGAACTTCAGCAAGCACAGTCTTGATAGATCAAGTCCAAAGTTACGATGGCAAGGACATCAAAGTTCTAAGACGTGGTATTAATCTACTACAGCCTTTTATTAAGCAGAGTTTTACATTGGGCTATTTTTGTGTCACTTAATGAGTTTATGATAGTAGCATATAAGCTACAAAAATTCAGATGTGAGATGATAAAATCAGTTTACCAGAAATTGAACGTGGGGTGCCTGCCTGCTTAGCACTGTAAGCCCATAGCCGCTGACACTGATATAACACAAGCTGCTCAAGATCGGCATTTGGGTTGATTTTGAGTTGCAAATAGTATGGCAGGGTAAGCATACAAAAAAATTACGATGTGTCAAGTTAGACTGTTAGATTGTCTTCATGCTATTTTTTTTACCATTGGTTGATGGTTGTTAAGTTCACATGTAACCATGGTAAAGTAATAATCCTGGATTTCCACTTAGCTATGGTCAACCTGCAGCTCTTTTTTTGGTTGACTGTAGGCTTCCTGAAGCATGCCCAAGGATGTCAGGACTTGCATACAAATTTTCTAACATTATACCATTGTCAATTATTTAGTTGCATGCTGTTGATTGTCGGTTGATCAAAGTGAAGTTGATACAGATTTGTACTGAAAAATTCAATGTGTATATCTGAGAAAAACCAGTTTAAAAATTGTTCAGGTCTATCAGTATTTTAATGGTGGTTTGTTTGTGCCATTCCTTTTTGAATATATCACAATTATTTATTAACTTGACCATTTTTGTAATGAGTTACATTATACTTACATACAAATAATTGGTTGTCAGGAAAGTAGTTTAGTATTTGTTGGATAGATGTCATTAGGACAAAATTGTCATTGCTAACTTCAAGCCAAATGTGCTAAATATACAATATATAATATTTTTATGAAGTTTAATACTTAAGTACTTTTTTTCAGGCATTTGCTTGGGTGTTATTTTGAAGATGTAACTAGATTAGTGGTTTTTTCAGTGCTTGTTGCTTTTTTACAACTGTATAGAAAAAATACAAGACAACATAGTAAGTGATTGTATGTATTAAAGATGGTGTCTGCTCTGCAAGCTCGATTACCACTGATGATACAAAATCAATACTTTGATCGAGTATAACCAGTGTTCTACTATATGAGATATTGCTGAGATACTGAAAGTATCGAAAATCCCCATCAATGAGTATTTGATGAAATTTGGCATTTGAATTTGACCTAAAAATACGAAATTATTTTCTGGATAACCTAATAATAACTATAGGTAAAAAAAAAATGATTTCATATTTTTGTTTTGAATAAATATAAAGGAATGGATTTAATAATTAATTTCTTTAAATCTTAAAAAATAATTCTTTCTTTTTCTCAATATAGCAAAATTATCTTAAAATTCATATTCTAATTTAATTATAATAACTATACATTTTAAAATAATATATTTACCGTAAAACCATCCCCTCCATTGGCCACAAAGGTTGAGGTACCAACCCGATAAACAGTCTCAGGCTCTATAGGGGTAAAGGATGGGATGTCACATTTGGCACACCTGATTTTGGCCTCCAGTAACCTTTCTCCTGGAGGATTGGTTATGTTGTACACCAATTTGAAACCTAAAAACAACAGTGTTTTGATTTTTCATTTCAAATATTATATATTGCACATTGAATACAAAAAGGTAACGTATTCAAATGCAAGTTAGAGATAATTGTGGTTTAAAGTTTAAAAGTATGAAAACAACTGTTTATGCAACTAAAATTATTTTGCAAGAAAAAATATTTTGAAGCGTACTTATAATGATAATGATGAATGGTAAAAACCTAATGGGGTTTTGAACCTTCAGGTTATGCCACTCAGAATTATCGTTATACATGTTAGCAAAACTGCTGTACAAAGAACAGTAACAGTAATATTGTTGCTGTACTTAACCCTTCCCTTACGGTGATAAAATTGAAACGCGCGCTCTGGTGTTGGGTAGTGAGTACGCGATCAAAAATTAGTGATTTTAAATCGGAAAAATAAGAACATTTATAGATAATCCCCTTAATTAATTATAATTGAAGTTAAAAATTATAATAATTGAGATTTATTTGCTGAAAACATTAAAAAACCATCTGGCAACGCTCACGGAACGGGCGTAGATCTAGTCTCGTTGCCAGCCCAACAGCTACTGCGGCGCGGCAGGGTTGGTGGCTAACCCGGGCGTGGCTTACACTTGCGAGGTTGAGACAATTGAGCTCCTCGCTATTCAGTGAAGTATGCAAAAGTGAGATGCGAATATAGTGTCGCACTTCCCGCATACTCTTCACCTATCGTCAAGACCCAAGATCGAGGCACTCACAGCGTTTAAATGCGAATTTGTCTCCGATATTCACAAAATACTTACGATGTAGTTGATAAATTCTGATTATTATTAATATTATTTTTTAAATCAATGCGTAAATATATTATGGAGGAATACCTAAAATCTTAACCTTGTATTTATTATATTTATAGAGATATTGATGGTTATTAGAAGCAACGTGTAGAAGATATCCAACACAGGGAAGGAAAGGTTAACTAAAAAAAAAAAAGTGGGTTCTAGTGTGAAATGAAGCCAAAATCCCCGGGAAAAAACAAACGCTTTAGCAAAAATATTAAATATTTATACATCATTGAGGTTATCAATATGTATAAATATTTAATATTTTGTTTTCATTAATCTAACTTTATTTGCTATGATGCAAAATAGTACCTACCCTTAATTTTTTTAGTAGCAACACTTTAAATGTGAAAAATACCTGAAACTTGCAGTACATGTTGAGCCATGAAAACTTCTTTGCTGTCAGATTTTCCCGCTGCGTATTCGAATGATTCCAAGAGGTGTTTACCTTTGATGTCAAATGTCTCCAGGTAATCTCCAAAAGGTTGAGCTATCACCAAATCTTCATATGTTATCACTGAAAAATTAATAATAATTTGAATTCATATTTTGGTCCAAACAAACTGGATTTTGCTGTAATATTCACTTAAGATCAGATGTACATAAACTGGTCCTTTTTGTATTAATCCAGTATTCATTTATAGATTTTGGTAAGTAAGTCATGATAATTTCTAGCAACTACAATAAACATTGAATTGTAAAAATGTTATATATCAACATTACATTCAAGACAATTCTTTTTTCTAATCTGTGACAATTTTATGAAAAATCTATAGTTGTAATAAATCAACAAAGAAGTTTTTATGAAAACTATTTTAAGGTTAATATTGAGAAAAATATATACACACAGATTTTTCAAATGTTTTTCAAAATATATATTTTTAGAAAAAACACACTAGCTAAAATAAATGACAATATTTGTGTGATTTACAATTTTTCTTTCTTTATCATTTATCGAAAACCGGCAAAAAGCTTACCTCCTTTTTCAATATTTGTTCTGATTGCACCTTGATTTATGAAGCACGCACCAGCATAAGCCCATTGGCCTGGTTCAGAAATATTTACTAACTGAAAAGTCAACAAATCATGATAATTTTTGTTACTTACCAACTTATAGTATTTAATTTTTGTTATGCACATGTTTCTAAATTCAAAGTAATGATGTACTTAATGTTTATAGTCCATAATAAATGTTTATAATAATTCATACGAGAACTAGCTCAAAGGAGGCACATATTTTTGTCTAATTATTGAGAATATGTAATAAATACAAATCCTTTTTATAAATTTATTTGTAAATATCGTTTGTAGGTTTCATAGTTGATATACTATTTTCATATTAAATACATTTTTTTAACAGCCCTGGGTGCTTAAACACCTAGTTGCCCCCCTGATCTTCATCCTTCACTTTGCATGTTTATTATCATAGTCATTTTACACTAATTAACTAGCCTTATGCCATGTTTACGCGAGCTTGGTACTTGTCATTAGTGCTTATCGTTTTACTAAGCTGCTTAGTGACAACAAGCATATTAGTACTAAGCTTTAATAATGCTTAGTACTAATATGCTTGTTTACACGTGGATACAAGTGTGAGTGAGAAATACTAATGACAAGTAATAAGCTCGTGTAAACATTGCATTAGTCAAGTGGATAGGCAGGAATGCATTTCACAATTTTATGTGGATTGTTGTATGCAGATGGCATCAGTTTGATAAGTAAACTACCATATCTAAGAATGAATGTTACAAAATCCAAAGTAATTAATGGTGATAGAAAAGAGTGAAAGGAAAAGTAAATGTTATATATTATATGTGAATAATGAAAGATTGGAGCAAGTTGAGGAATTTTGTTATTTGGATAGTATTTTTACAGATAATAAAATAGTTAAAAGGGATATCGAACGGAATATAGTGATAGGAAACATAGCTAATGGGAAACTAAAATATGTATACTTTAATCAGATAGCATCAAAATCTGCTAAGATTATACCCTAAAATAGTATTTTGGTGCCAACACTTATGTATGGGAGTGAAACATGGACATGGAAAAGACTGAGAGGAGCTGAATTAATGCTGTAGAGGAAGACCAAGGAAAGTATGGTTGAATCAAGCAAATAATATTCTGAAAGAAGGAAATGTATGTAGATAGTCAGAGTAATCGTAGAAGTAGTATGGCTGTAGAAGACTAATGATGTGTGCCACGATAGGATAGTATGGCACTCTTTTCTCTGCCTACCCGTATAGGGAAATGGCATGTATGTCTTTCCAAGTTCTGTAGCCATATCCACAGTGCCTTTTACTCATCTTTCACAAACGTCCTCTAGAAATTAGGATAGCAGACATCTATTTACATACGTAATTTATTTCTTTAAGTGTCTGGAACCAGATTCAGTGTGACACATTTTGTTCTATGACTGTTGCTCTAACATATTTATTTTCAAACTTACGAAATCCATTAAAGCATCAGTGATGAAGTTGCCAATATTGCATTCCCTAGTCTGACAAGGCTTCATATCCAGCTTGACTTTAGCATAACCGATCTGTCTTTTCCCCAAAGAGTCCACTTGTTCCTTTAAAGGCTTCAAAAGATTCAATATTTTTTCATCTAAAAAAAGTGAGCAATGTAAATTATCTTTAGGTAAATTGTCACTTATCTATGCTAAAATTCCACTAAAATCAATCCATCCAAGAAGTAAATTGTATTCAAAATCATTATTTTTGTGCTTCGGACATACCATGGTCAAACCAAAAGCAACTCAACATAACACAACATTTAAAAAAAAATTGCTTCATTCATATCTCTGTATTCAAAGATTTTCAGTTGTTTTCCACTAGCTTAAAATGTTTTTGAGTTGTCGCCGTGTTCAATTGACTTAAATTATGGTTTTGATGAAAAATTGTGTCATCTAATGGATCAACATCCTAAAAAAACATCAAGTTGTTAAATAGATGTGTCCTCCTGTTTTCAATTAGATCCGGGCAATGTGTTAATTTAAAGACTCTGCATAAAGGTTTGACAGATATATTTGAAGATTTCCCCAGCTGTTTGTCTTCCACTAGTTTATAATGCTTTTTGAGCAGTTGCTGTGTTGAGCTGGCTTAAATCAGTCATTCACAATGGAGGCAATATTCTCCCTAGGGAGGCATTTTTAATTTTTAGGGGACAATGAGGTGTAGATAATTATAAGTGGGGCCATTAGGAATTTCAAGAGGGCTTCTGTGGTATAAAATATTCCATTGATAAAATATCACAGCCTGACTGTATAGCTCATTTATAAATGTCATTTTTGCCACAACTGTTTTTATTCATAGCTTTTCCATATTTCTACCTCCTTGAAACAGGTTTCAGCTCTGCAAGTCAGATACTTATAAAAAATTAAAATCAACTAAAAATTGAGTCATGAATATGACTTTATCACAAAACTGCAACTGAATATAAAAGAACTTTTGAAAAGCCATCAAGCAAATGGCTTACATAAATATGATAGTAATTTTTACATTCATTCCAGATGTTGTCAGTTAGTTTCATAACTTGCACAATTTTTGGTTTAACAAAACAACTAAAAGCAAAATTAAAACATTATTAAACACATTTTTTACCTTCTCCACGTTGCAAGAACTAAGAATATTTATAAACAAATGAAAAATGCTAAAGAAAATGTAGCGTGGTCCCTGTGACGTTTCACAAATTTGCCCCAATACAACCTTGTAACGACGTTCAGTAATCTTAATTATTTTATCAACTTTAATTAAGCCTCGATTCTAATGAATAGCAAGTTATTTAGGTAAATACATTACATAAAACTAACAATAATGACAAATTAATACATCTTGTTACAAATTAGCGAAAATTTGTCAGGTTGTTAAAATCAAATAATATTTGGCGACGTTCGTCTAAGGTCACTATGTTAGTCCGCATTGGCAAGGGATGGGGTATACGATAAATGGATTTTCGATTTTTTTATACATAAAATTAAATGTTCGTAATTAGTATTGATTCATAGTGGATCTTGGCCTATTTAAAAATATATACAAATCATACAATACATTAGAAAGTCAGTATAATTAAAATTAGGAATTAAAACAATTTTTCAATTTATAAAAAAACTATTCGATTTGTAAAAAAAAATATTTTACCGCATCCCTTTGAGACATGACATTTCAAACGTCACAGGGACCATGCTACATTTTCTTGAGTATAATGTTACATACTAGGGATGTTTTGACTCATCTTAAGATGTTTCAAGATGGCGTTGGTTCAAACCGGTTGAGAAACACTAGCTTAAATTATGGCCTGATGGAAAATGATTCAGCTGATGAAGGTTATCATTTGAGCCAACTCAGTACAGTAAAAATTAAAAAAAAAAACATTTTAAAGTAAAATCACCGAGTTTTTGGTAAGGGCATATAATTTTGTTAATTTTTCAAAGAATAATGTATTTTGAAACAATGGTTTCCCAAATAAGGAGATAAATTAATAAAAGTATACCTTGTTTAATACTGCTGTCTAAATATATTGGTGTCCCTTCCCAGTGCATAACCCTACCTTGGGAATCAAAATCCACTCGTAAGTCTCCCAAATATTTGGTGAAAGCCGATGCTTGAACAATTAACACCTGCAAATGTAAAAATTCACAATAGTTAGATGAATTATCAATTCTGAAACTAAGCATAAAATTTCAGTGATCCAGTT
Source organism: Odontocerum albicorne (assembly GCA_949825065.1). Classification (NCBI taxonomy): domain Eukaryota; kingdom Metazoa; phylum Arthropoda; class Insecta; order Trichoptera; family Odontoceridae; genus Odontocerum; species Odontocerum albicorne. The sequence goes on from OX463858.1 coordinate 13,964,997, forward strand.
TTATGAAATGCAGTAATATATATGATATAATTTTCTTATTTATTACCTAAACAGTGGGGGTGGAGAGATATGTGGAATGACTGTGTGTATCTTTTTTGTCTTTTGAAATAGACAGAGAAGTAATTTGTCACCTAGAGCCTTTTCTCGGTCAGAAGTTGGTTGATGGATCATATTTATTTAACATATAAATACATCTGGTGGATTTATTGTTTTCAAGAAATTTCTTCTAATAAACCAGCTTATGTTTCAAAAAATTATTATCGGTATTCATGACCGTGTCCTAAACTTAATAAAGTGGTCATTAATATGACACCCTTCAACATGTCAGAACTGGTGATTCGGATATATTGTTAGCGCTTTGCCTGACGATATCAAACATTAAATATGTCGACTATAAAAAGGTTTGGAATTTCGGTTTAAGAAAACCTACAATACATTAGTAATTTTACTGATTTCGAAAATAGTGTTTAATTCAATCAATCAATGGCACTACAGCCCATTGTGGGCCCCGGCCTCCTCCAGCAGTCTTCGCCATTCCCTCCTATCCTGGGATGCATTCCTCCAGCCCCTGATGTCAATCACGCTTGTATCACTCTGCACCCCATCCATCCACCTGAGCTTTGGTCTACCCATGCTACGTCTTCCTTGGGGCTTGGAAAAGAGTATCTTGTTAGGCATTCTCTCTTCTCCCATTCTTGCTACATGCCCCGCCCAACGTAGCCTTCCAATTTTGATGTATTTTATAATGTTGGGCTCTTTGTATATGCTGTATAACTCCTCATTATATCTCACTCTCCAAGATCCATTTTCCTGTATGGGTCCGAATATTTTTGTGAGTATTTTCCTTTCAAATATTAGAAGGGAAGATTCGTCCTTCTTACTCAATACCCAGCATTCAGACCCATATTTGAGGACAGGTCGTAGCAGTGTCTTGTAATTAGTGTTTAATTAGTGTGTAATAAATCGAAAATAGTGTAAAATTACTCTTTTTCGCCGAAAAACTGAGATTATCGTTTATAGTTAGCGCTTCGCGTGACGATATCTAACATTAAATATGTCGACTATAAAAATATTTGGAATTTTGGTTTAAGAAAATCTACGCAATCAATCAATAACACGACACATTATATAACATTATAATAGCTATTAAATGTTTCGTCTGCATCGTAACTGACAAATATGTTACGATATCCATTAATTGGCTATTTGCTCATTGTCCATGATTATATGAAATGATCTTGATCCAGAAACTTCAGCGAATTTCATAAAATCACTAGTGCGTTAAACGATAACACATAATTATGTATTGCTGATAATAACGCAATAATAATTACGTATTGCTGAATTCTTAACAGAACGGAGACAATTTTCGTGAACAGTGACGGGCTAGGCTGAATTCCCACTTGATCTCAGTTATTCAGGTCTTCGAATTGACCGTAGCATGCCCGAAGGGGTTAAATTAAAAAAAAAACGTGATCTGTCAAGTCAGAATAAATATGTTTTTGAGGCTTTCACGATTTTTCGTACCGTCGTCGTTGCTGGGCCTCGTAGTCGAGGATCCCATCGTCAATTCAAATGGAAAGTGAAACTATCATATGCCTTGCAGTTTGTTTTAAGTTAGTGAGCCCTTGCACATCAGCAAACTCACCGGACGCCACACCGCTGTACTGGTTCCGATGACACACCTAAAATGAGACAGACAATCGAAGCACACCGGAATATTTTTTCCCGTTTTTTTGAAAGAATATATCGTCGTTGTTCTGCGAAAAGCATTTAAGCCCGTTTTTGCTTAAAATGACTTTTTGATGCCATTTTACTTAAAATAAAAATATATACACATGAAAAAACATTTATGTCCAAAAGTTATGGTTTCGCTGTTATGAAAATATAAAAATCATATAACTTGATTTTACATCGCCTTCCGAAACTTAAATTGGAGGGCCCATTTCAAAAAATACCTAAGTCACATTTTGCTTGTTTTGAGTTAGCAACACTGCCTTGTAGAGAATTTTCTGCTCTATAGGATATGTTATCGAATTTTCGGAATTAATTACTGGTTTTCAATTTAATATTTAAAAAAATGATGATTTTATTTATTTCCATTTCAAAAAATACATAAGTGCTAAAAAATCCCCAAGTCCGCCCACTTTTTTATAAAAAATACCTAAGTCCTGAGAATTTATTACAGAAATCCCTAAACGGCAGCCCTGTAAAAATTTGATTTCTGACTAAAAAATTGAGCAACTCTGAAAAACAAAAGAAGTCTGACACTTTATCGATTCGCTTTGACTTCTAAAAAAATATGACACTCCCTGTTACTAATATTCAAGACGAATACTACCGTCGTCAGTTGTGGCTTTATGATTTCGGCATACACAATTTAGCCGAAAATAAAGGAACAATGTACCTATGCACTGAAAATTACGCTTCGAAAGGGCCAAACGAAGTTATCAGTTGTTTAAATAATTATATTAAACATAATAAGTCTACTGAACACTTTAATTTATTAATATTTTGTAACAACTATTTCAGCCAGAACAAAAATCGACTTTTGGTCACTTATCTATCAGCTGTATGCCAAGGGCACATTCGAGACTAAGGATACAATATCCTATTCCAGGGCACTCGATGATGCCAATAGATCGGGATTAAGCTCTGATCGAAAGAAAAAAGAATAAAAAAGATAATATAATATATATTCACCTGAATATTATATTGAACTGATAAAAAATAGCAGGATGATAAATCCGTTTGAAATGGTTTTTCTTGAGCGTAATTTGCGAAGTAATTGTGCTTTAAAAAGAGTTATCAAAGTGAAAGACTATAAAAGGCTTTGTGGAGGTTACATTAAACCGTCTATTCCGGGGATTTCGAAATGTCGAGCTATACGTTTTGGATGAACTAGTCGACCTAAACTCTGTCCCAGTATGACAGGTTCTTTTCAATACTTCACATGTACCGTGTTGGTGTTTCCAGAAAAAATATGGTAGAACCTGAAGACTGCTACAGTTCTCCGTTATTGTTGAAGTCAGGAAAAATTACGGATGTAAAACATCTTCTTCAGTTTGTTCCCGAAATTACCAGGCATTTCTACGAAGATATATTAAAATGTAATGACGGCATTAATGTAGACAATAACCAAGATGCTGATTCTGCCGATGGAATTGAGTAAAAGCCATTCATTTCTAAAATGGTTCATTATTATTCATAATTATTCCTATATTATTGTCAATCTATTGAATTAAATATTATGTTATTAACATTCTTTCGTTTGAATAAATTTAATTATCTGGCAAGAAATCCCTATGTCCTATGAATACCTCATAAAAAACCCTAAGTTCAGGCTTTAGGGTTAAGTCCAAGTTTTTTAACCCAATTTTTTAACCAAAATTTTATATTTTCGTATTATGTTAAAATAAAGAGAGCATAAAATTCTATAAGTTGTTTTTTTTCTAGTTTTTTAGACCTTCAAATAATATTTCAAATGCAAAATGAAAACTTAAATGTGATAAATCTCAAAAGCTCGAAATAGGACTTAGGTATTTTTTGAAATGGGCCATCCAATTGCATTTATCTCAAAACTCAATATGTGGACTTAAATGCTTTTCGCATAACAACGATGATACATGACCGAAGTCAAAGATATTCTTATATCTGTATTTATTAATATTTGTGGAACTAATTTCATCATGATAGTTGTTGCTGGCGAGAAAAAAAATGTATTTTAATCTCTTTTGGGTGTGCAATTCTCAATACACGATTTGTCGAAACGCATTGTAGTAATGTCTACGAGTATGTTTTGGTTTTGCGAGCTTATTTCTTAGCGTTGTAAAGGGTTATTTGCGCTCCAATGTTCATATTTAAGGCGTTGTCATGGATCTTATGACTTTAATTCTTGCAACAACTTAATGTCATCCGGAATGAAGTGCAAATCGCTTCATAAGATTTGTTGCAATGTCATTCGAAATATTCTAAACAGAGCTGAACGTCGCCAGGTTGAAGTTGCTTGATAAGCAAACATAGAATTTTATATAATATTATCATTATCATTAGTGCGGATAGTCCACGGTCTTTTGGCTCGAGTCAAGTCAACTGCTGATCGGCAAGTCCCGCTGTCGAAAACGTGAAATTAATCATCATACGAGTATTATCGTCGATCTTGTAGGAAAATCTCCTTCAGAAAGATGATGTCGATACGAGTATGAAAAGAATTGACCCTCAATTTGGGAAACAAAGTTCGATCACTTTCGCTCGTTTCTCTATTGTTTCATTATCTACGTAAAGATATCATGAAACTATTTGAAAAAAAAAAATCTAACTAAAAAAATGTCGACCTCCGTGCCTGTCTCTCAACCCGGAGGTTGTGGGCTCAAATCCCGCTGGAACCCTGATTTTTTTAAAAAGGATTCCAGTCTGGTCACTTAAGGCCTCTTCAACATTTTTCTGGTTGGTTGGAAGAGATTGCCAGATGGCAGTAAGCCCGCTAGGTTGTATTGTATACAACAAAAGTGAAATACAATAATAAAATTAGTAAAAAAAATTATATGGACCATCCTATATTATATTCTTACAAGCATGCATTGTATTGTATTACACTTTCTTTGTATACAGTACATTATATTGGGCGCATTGTTACTTGGCAATCTCTTCCAACCGATCAGAAATATATTTTTACAGAGGCCTTTACAGACTGAAATTTAAAATCAGGGTTTCAATGGGAATCGAACCCCCACCCCCGGGCTGGGAAACAAGCGTCTTATCAACTAGGCCACGGAGGTCCTCTATAAACATCCACTAGATATAATATTTTCGTACTAAAAAAAATAATATATGGCGTTTTTTGTCCCCCATAACAGCATAGGTAGGGGTGGGATCGAACTGAAGTTTTCTTTCTTCACACTGGTAGTGAATCTGTTGTATGTGTGTGCGTTGATATTTTTTTATAATCAACTGCTTAAGAATCATCATTAATTTGTTTTTATATTATAATTTACGTGTACAAGAGTTTGGAATGACAAAAATCTGGTATCCTCGCGGTCGGTATCGCCCTTCTATTGGTAAGGATGTATCTCGATAGGCAGGATGTTATGAGATAAAGCGATAACTATTGATAGCTTCTCTTTCAAATGTATTGTCTTTTCCATTGCTTAAGACTTTGTTTATTAATCTTTTTAACCTTGCGATCCCCCGAAAGATAAAAAAATAAATTTAAGACTTGCGACTAATATCTTGTCGTTGCACGTGTATGTTATACATACACTATTCACATACTATGTTGTTGCATGTGTATATGATATATACAATATTCACATACTATCTTGTCGTTGCATGTGTATATATCATATATACAATATTCACATACTATCTTGTCGTTGCATGTGTATATATATACAATATTCAAATACTATTATTATAATTAACTGTCATTGGAAGGAAATTATGGAAATCATTAAGTGAAGTTTTCGTTCAACACTGAATGGATAATGTCTTACCGTGTTCCCTGAAGACTGTTTGACCACCACAGGATAATCATCAACGGCGACTTCTCCACTGGGAGGTGTCTGGCCTTTGAGGTAAAGGAGAGAATGGGAATGCCCCCCAACAATGATATCGATATTGCTACCAGCTTCTGCAGCTATAACCCTGAAAATGTAAACATTATTAATTTTTGTAATTTCTGATCGTATAGTAATATCTGATTTGATCATTCTTTAAATTATTTTATTCTTTTGAGTAAATTGTTAAACATGGTACAGCGAAAAACATTCGACTTAAAACAGGCAGAAAATTACACATCCCATTCAGAGTATGTTCAGAAGTAAAGATCTTGCGGCTTAACTCGGATACATGATTATGCCAAGTTTCGTAGATTTTTTATATGTGATGAATACAGAAATACAGTTTTAACGATTTCAATAGAGGAAAAATTTTGGAAGGTGATAGGATAGGAGACATCGATTGATAGGAGACATCGACTTCCCACAAGAATTGATTGCCATTTGAGAGGATTCACGAGTAGACCGTTTCCTTTAGACCACTGCGTGATGCAGCTGTGGTCATATAAGTGACTGAAAAAACTCTTAATTTCTAGTCAATAAAATAACGTATTTCATTCCCGATTTTTCTTTTCCTTTCCTCTCCACCACCCCTTCGTTTTCTTTTGATTGATGATATTTCACTTTATATGAAAATGAATGTTAGTGGGGTTCGTGGGCATGTGCTCACGTATGTATTTATGGATTTCGTGGGGATGGATAGTCATTTGAATGATTTATGCGACCACGTAACTTGCTTAATACATTTTTGTCTGGTTGGTTGGAAGAGATTGCCACCTAGCAATAATCCCGTCAGATTGTATTTGCAATAAAAGTGTTTAATAAATAAATAATTCGTGATATCAGCAGTAGCGGAAACACCTCGGGGATGGAAGCTTGTGTACAATTGAAGATCGTCTGCATGTAGATGATATTCGCTTGCGTCTGCGCATAGATTATGTTCAGCTGTCTAGTTATGAAGTCAATGTTTTTCAAAATAATACTAATATACCGTCTTCTATCCCGTCGTGTAGCTTATGACTGAGCATCGTGACTCCCATGATAGCCTCTGACAACTTCTTTCCATCCATCTCTGCACTCCGCAGCTCGAAGGGCAATTGTTAAGGGTAGTAATATGGTAAAAACGCAAGAAGCACCCCCCCCCCCCCGCACTCATAATGTGACTTCACTTAAAGATTTCCATAGTATATCTTGGTGAATAAAATAAAGTTACTTCTGATGTCACAATGTTAGAGTAACTAGGTCGATGTCAAGTACTGTTCAGCTTCTTTCAAAAGCAGAATGTCAAATTCTTTCAAAATCTTCATTATATTCCCGTACAGAGCTACAAAACGTCGTTGGCGGATAAATTGAAGTGACCTAAAAAATATTAATAATAATAAAATGAATTTATTTTAGCGCCGTTCAGAGAGCAGACTCTTCTCAAGGATGATCTGACTCGAGATTCGAACCAATTATTATTGGCAGATTAAAAATTGAAAAAAAAGTTATGATAGGAAGTTGGTGGCTGTAGTCATTATAATGGGCACTTCCCCGCATCTGAATATGTTTGAAAAAAACATATTTGGTAAAAAAAAAGTTTACCAATGGAAGACGAACTACAAAAAATCTTTGTAAATCTTAAGATATGAGATAGCAACACATTCGAATTTAAATAGAATGTAGTGTTCATATACAGTTATATTTTTCCTAAAGACCTTCCAAAAAGGTTTATCTTCAAGTACTTTTTAAAATTGCATACGCTACATATACGTCTAACATTTAAGAGCACACCATTCCACGTCACAGGTTCAGTAACGGTAAAAGCTCTTTTACAATCAATACTCGTCCCTATTGGATCGACTCGGAACAGCATTTTTTTTTCGATGAAGACGAAATTTACCTCAAAATTCTACTGCTCTCAGAAGCAACATCTTTGAGACACAGATTTAAAAGATAAACTAATGAAACATGGAACAAACTTATTCAGACACAGATTTAAAAGATAAACTAATGAAATATGGAACAAACCTATTCAAACACATATTTAAAAGATAAACTATTGAAAAAGGGAACAAACTTATTCAGACACAGATTTAAAAGATAAACTAATGAAACATGGAACAAACCTATTCGGACACAGTTTTAAAAGATAAACTAAGGAAACATGGAACAAACTATTCAGACACAGATTTAAAAGATAAACTAATAAAACATGGAGTAAACCTATTCAGACACAGATTTAAAAGATAAAACAATGAAATATGGAGTACACCTATTCAGACAAAGATTTAAAAGATAAACTAATGAAACAGGTAACAAACCTATCAGTTTCGATTCCACAGTGAGATAGCACGATGATGATATCAACTCCTTCAGCTGCCAGTTTATCCGCCACTCTCCTTACCACTTCAACTTCGTCCAAAAACTTAAGCTTGCCCGTTGAAGACAATTCCTGAAAATCGATTCAATTAAAAAAGTTATCTTTTACGGAGAGAGAAAATAAAAATAAAATAAGTTATGTCAACTGGCTTACTAACTAGATAAAGAGTCTTTTAACATTTCTCGTTCGCTCATATATAAAATGACGGACACTGATGATGATTTGTGCTCGGAGTACCTGTCCGATTTGAGCGTGTCCAGATGAGGCGTTTTACGCGCGATTCGAGGAGTGCGTTTTGAATCGCGCGATTGCGAGATACTAGGCGACCATACATACCGTCCACATGCAATCGCGAGATTCAAAACGCGCTACTCGAATCGCGCGTAAAACGCCTCATCTGGACACGCTCTTACCTCACGCTGCGTAGGCGTTTTGTACTAGAGATGGGATAGATTAGTTCAGTAAGATGGGCGAATCTTTTCTCGGTCGTTCAGTAAAATGAACTAGTTCATTGAAGTAGTTCGCTAGTTCATTTGGTTGAATGACTTATTGTTCGCTCAGTGAATAGAGTAAAAAACTCGACTTAAATACATTTTTCAAACACGCAAGTCCTAGGTTCACCATCCCTGCATTCGATTTTAACAACTTTTTACTGAAGAAATTAGTATTTTAAGTTGAAATTCGTATAAATTTGTCGCAGATTGCTTAAATAATGGTTTAATTACCTCACTTCAATATTTGGGGCGTATGAGGTCCCACTCTGAATACTAATCTCCAATTTTTAATATGTACCATATTACGTATGAATACTACACATAAAACATTTTAAAATGTATTATGTATATGTTAATATCACATATCGGAAGATCTATAAAGGTTTCTTTGTATAATAACATAGTTCGTTTTCCCGTGGTAAGTATTCTGCGATTTTCTTACTAAATGTATGCAGGTCTAAATGTAAGTTCCTAATCTAATAGCCACAGCTACCATCTTCCTATCCTTTCGCTCAACTTTTTAAACTAACTGTCAATAATAACGGGTTCGAATTCCAAGTAAGAGTGCCCTTATGGAGAGTCTGCTCTTTAAAGGGCGCTAAAAAAATATCATTTAATTATTTTTATTATTATTAGGCCGGACTGCGAATTCTGACCAAAAGCTCGACTTTTTGCCCCAAAGACAATATGACCGAGTCATGCTCTGCAACGTGTGTGCATTATAAATTCAGATAAATTGGAGGTACTATACGAATAAATGTAAAAATAACACATAAAAAATACAGAGTAATAGCACAAATTTACTCACATGTGTTAGACTGGAGATGACGCCAACGATGCCGATCTTCTTGTTGCTCCTCTGGATGATGATGCTGTCTTTGTAGATTCCCTGAATGGATGGCTCTTGGCTGTCGTCGATATTGGCCACAACCATGGGTGCCTTCAGAGCCTTTATGTAGGGAACAGCTCCTGGTACTCCATTGTCAAATTCGTGATTGCCAAGGGTCTGAAAAAAATATCAATGAATTAAGTATCACCAAATATTACATATTTATTTATTTTGTAAAATATTAAAGTATTTAAATTGAAATATATTGTAGAATACGTGTAAATACAAAATCTACGTGCTGCTTTATGGTAGGGCTAGTGGAGAATGAATTATCAAATTTGATAAGTAAATTGTACGAGAGATGCGAAGAGAAAAATCTGAGAATGATATTGCAAAATCCAGAGCTATAATACAGAAGTGTGAAAGGAAAAGTATATGCAATACCTATATTTGGTCGTTTACAATTAATTCAGGTCTAAAGAGGTTAAGAAGAAGAACGTAATATAAAGATGAATGGCATAATCGAATATCTTATGAAAGGTATCTTGCAGAAATATATCGTAGTATATCGCATTATAACACATCGATCAATAATTCCCGGGACTAACTACTAAAACAACATTTGTTTGCCAAAATTCTTCTTTATTCATCAACATAGTCTCCTTCAAGAGCAATACATTCATTCCAACGCTTTCCTAACTTTTCTATGCCAGCCATGTAGAACGATTTATCTTTGGTTTCAAAATAGGCGTTAGTTTCGGCAATCACTTCTTCATTGGAGCCAAATCTCTTTCCCTGGAGCATCTTTTTGAGGTCTGCGAACAGCCAATAGTCGCTGGGGGCCTATTTTTATTAGATATACATTATTTTTATTAGATATACATGATTTTTATTAGATATATATGATTTTTATTAGATATACATGATTTTTCTATTAGATATACTCGTACATGATTTTTCTAAATTTTTATTAGATATACATGATTTTTCTACAATGTAAGAATGGAAAATTGATGAAAATAGAATAAAATACGATTCATATAATAAAAATAATATTCTCAACGCGATGTGTGAGAGTTTATGTTTTTGATTGTCATAAGAATAATTATACGGCGAATGAACTGACCAACATACACTAGACTAGTACACTAAATACCAAGTGCTACAGTACTACAGTGAGGAGTGTATTGTATATGTATATTTAACACATTTATTCATCTGATCCTAATTGCAAAAGTGCTTTAGCTTCGTCATCTAGTTCCATGATCTTCACAACTGCCATGATACTATATTTCAGGTTAAATTAATTATTAGATGACACTTTACCGCAGTAGCACTTATAGGTAGTGAACTAGTGATAAATATTTTAATTTCAGTCATTTAAATATGATTAGAACCACAAAAGTACGTTTTAGTAATGAGTGCCAAATGTTTTGAACTTGTTATTGTGGTAAAATGCTTTATAGGGTGAGAATATAGCTATCTATGATATGATGATAAAAATCTTGTGAACAACTTATTTCAATTTTCTGTGTTTTATCGATAATTTAAAAAAATAACCATTAATACAAATTATTATCTGTATAAAGATAAATAATAAGTTATAAGTCTTTTATTTAATGTGAGTTTTAGAGTGTTTTTTATGATGATATTATAATACACAAAATAAAAATATGACTTGCAATATCAAATAATGTGTATTTTGTTTTATTTTCGGTATGTTACAAACGACTAATGCTGTTTTATTATTAAATTTTTGAGAAGAAGATTGTGTGAAAAATTAATGTTCATAAAATGTATTTTCAATGTACTAAAACTCATATTTTAATTATGTTTTTTATTATGATTTTAGTAAATTATAAAAGTATATACACGAGTATTTATCAACTTTTACACCAAATTTCATATTGATACTCTCATTGGTTTCGGAGTTATTGAATTTTGAGATGATTTAGAGTGTTTCGCCCCAATGTGCGGCGGTAAGTAATACACATCGAGCTAAGAAAGACACTGTCGGCCCTAATCGGCTAACTTCGGCTTTGTAGAGCGTCGTCTCTGTCATTCATACACGTGTTCCGTGGGGTCGTCGCGTACCGGACTGTTAGCGCATCGTGTGACAGAGACGACGCTCTGCAAAGCCATGTGTATTACTTACCGCCGGGTACTGCACTTACTTGACCATGGGGTATATTGGAACGTTGGCCACATACGGATACAATAAAAAGGAATAATTTATATTGTCCAATACTCACGTGAGCATCCAAGGGCAGCATATTCATAAAGTACTGCGTCACGTTCCACCGGAGAAGGTTGTACCACAGGGTACCCTGGAAGGTGTCTCCAGCATTTAACACCACGGAGTCAGGTCTCTCGGCCTTCAGCTGGTTGATGGCGGTGTAGAGGCGGGCAAAACCACCGATGCAATCTTTCTCTTGGATGCATTTTGTCGAGGTTCTGCTGGTTTCTTCAAACCTTGAAATATATAAAATTTAAACATCTTAAGTAACATTCAGTCAAGACTTTTTTCACGAATCTGTGACAAATTGAGTTTATTTTACTTGCATACTAATGAGGAGCTGCTAAATAAATTGGAGAGTCTCCAATATGTTAATATTTAATTAATTCTCATTTCTGTTACAGGTAACGCTTAAATTCTTAGCTTGGAGCGTGCGGAGGTCATAAATTGTCTTACACCAACTGATCGACCGCTTACTGGGATCAAAGTTTGGAGGTTAGGTACTCAAGTTTTGCGAACAGATTGATTTCAAACTTTGTCTCTTCAAGTCTTTTAATATCATGTCTCCAATGAATATTTCAAACATGTGTCTGAGAAATGCGTTTCAGGAGAGGAGTAGAACTTTGAGGTCGATTTCATCTTGATTGAATACATTGATTTCCGAATCGATCCAATAGGGCGGGATTTCATATAGAGCTTTTACCGTTGCTGGTACTATGGCGTGGAATGGTCTGCCTCTTAGTGTTAGAGATATGGGTGCCGTGTGTAGTTTTAGGAAGCACTGGTTGAAAATCCTTTTTGAGATGTCTTATCAAAATTCATGATTATATATGAACAACACATATATACACTACACTACACCTTTAGTCGAATGTGTTATTGAAACAATGGAAGAATTATTTAGGGAGAGTGATTTAGGATAGTTACAGGAAATTTTGAGTGCTGTAATTTTTCTTCGCATATGAATAAATCGTATAACTCTTATTACAATATGTTTTTCCTAAGCATTCATTCATTTATGTGTTCAGGCGATTAATTATCATTTATGACACGTGTTTTCTATAAGAGGCAACATAGATCGCCTTTACATTCGCATTAATCAGGTCCCGCCCAGAGCGTGTAGTCCCAATGTTCAGGCAAACTAGCCCCACAATCGCATTCGCTTTCTGGTTGGTTGGAAAATATTGTCACGGTAATCAGCCCAATAAACTGTAATGTATACAAATACAGTTTAAAACAAAAATCTTCGACAATATTGAACTAAATGTACGAGTAAATTTTGTAGTGTTCAGCTCATGGCCAAACATGTTGGGCATCTCTGATTTCATTCCATATATCATATACCCACAACATTCAATATTAGTTTCGTTTAACAAACGCCACAACTGCATGGTTGCCTCGCATCTAGCCATCCTTATTCGGAGTCTATTCAGTGCTTTCCAAGTGCCATCTTTTCCGAGAGCTCAATTAAGTTGTCAAGGAGTTTTTCTTTTCACTTCAGAAAATGCGTTTTATCCGGAGGAATCCTCAGTTCTTGCGTTCTCTTAGTGAAACTAGTTCTGGATTTTAATTTCGGGTAAGGGATTTTGGGCCCTGGAATTGTTTGGTTCTTTCTTTGCTAGTTGCAACACTTTTTCAGATAAGACGATATCTATCGGATGACATATTTTCTCCATTGGTGTTGCTCAGTTAATAATAACATTTTAAGTAAGTTTTTTTAACTAAGTAGGAATAACATATCTGGAAATATACAAGCTATTTTACATAGTTTTGTATATTCTCAGATATTCTATTTATTTTCATTTTAAATAAATAAATATTGGTATAATATATTGATAGCGACATAGTATGTACATATATAAATACATTTAAAAATCACACATAAGAGTATATCTCAAGATACATAGCAGAAAATACATTCAAAAGAAAAGTTATCAAAAGGTCTGGGTTCATCTCATAACACTCCTCGAAATATACCCCCCCCCCCCCAATATAGGGCGAGCCCGGCCGCGAGATGTTTTTCAACTCCCACCCTGAATTCACTTTCATGCAATGCTCTCTTCACGCGGTTTTCATTTATGTGATGCTTCCCTGGAATAAATTTATCGCGTAAACGGAGATATTTCATACCCTTTAGTTCATCACTTTTCATCTTTAGAGATTCTTTTGATCCGACTTTGGAACAATCTTCTAAGGTGAGTGGAGTTTATTATGGAAACCACATTTTATAGACATTTGAATGCTCTTTTATTCAAATAGACTGACGCAGGTAAGAGTTCGATTATTGAAAGAGTTTGAAGGGAGAGTGTAGATAATGAAAAATTCATAAGCGCTATTAAACAATAACAAAATTCATATAGCGCTATAAAAACAAATATGCCCAATGAAAGATTGCAGCTGATTTAAACTGCCGTTTGTCATGAAACTTTGCTATTCTTGTATTCGAAATTTTGAGTTACATCTGTCAAGAGTATGTGCTTGCTGAAGTGCAACAGCTTGTCACAAGGAATAAATACATGGACATGCGACTTTTGCTATCCGTCGCTTCGGAAAATGATTGATAATTATACTCGATCACGAGGGATTGCCTATCGTGTAGGTTATCCAGTAAGAAATATTATCCTTTATACCTTTAAATCCACCGCCTGGTTGACATAAAGCGAGAGTATGTAGAAAGAAAATGGCATTGTAAGAAATAATTGCATGGTTTAAGTGCTCCTAAACGAGGACTATTCATTCCGTGCGACAATCGCAATAGAATAATTATTGAGACAGAGATGAATCATTCTTCACAAGAACGTCAGAATGGCAAAGGAGGGTTACAGTTATTCTCAAAGATAATAACTATTGTTATAAATAATGAGACGATTATTGTTACTCAGAATATAATCGTACGAGTTCATGGAATTAACACGTTCACTGCGTCGAACACGGCTCCCGTGTCCATACAAAATAGCCTTGAATGTTGAGTGCACTCATAAACGTCTCCCGATAAGGATTCGTCGCCGGTTTCAGGTGTTTTGAAGACACGAAGGAATACACTTGTATATGATGTTTCAATAGAAAGTAGAATTTGATTTTTAACAAAGTTATGGGTTTTCAAAAATTCGCGAATTTTCAGCATCTCTGTATGACATTTTATACGCAGTGAATGTGTTAATAAGTTAAAAAATGGCAACATATAACAATTCATTGACAATATAGCTCAAGCATCCAGTACTTTTCTCTTAAATATAGACATTATTAATTTAATTAATTAGGTTACCTGGAAAATACCGTATTGGCCCGATTATAGGGCGACCCCTATTTTTTAATCTGCTTTTTGGAGAAAAAAAAACATTTCCCTTACCATTATAATATTTTGAAAAATAAAATGCAAAATGTTTAACGAAAAATATTTATTAAAACAAAGTACAGTTAACATTATTTGCTGTGATACCGAATTGTCTGGCAGCCGCACAGTTGTTTCTGCAGCACTCACCACCATAACCTTAAAATTGGAATCATAGTTTCTGCGTATTACTTGATTCACTTGATTTTTTTGAGCTCCTCGTCTTTCAATATGGTCAGTCATAATTTTTTTAGGTAGCAAAGATGCAAAACGAAGCACAGTACAAAAAAAAACAATTAGAAATTACTACGCACAGGCTATGTGTAAACAATGACGCCTTTTGAACGCTCTAATTACAATGTTGGCATTTCGCTAATCGCGAGTAGTGAATTTATTGTTACCCACTATTTTTTTGACTCGAATATAAGGCGACCCCCCATTTACGTGTCGCTTTTTTAAATAAAAACCTCGACTTATAGTCGGGCTAATACGGTAGTTTAGAATTTCTTCGATAGATATTGTTTTTTTTAATGAATTACGAACTATATTCCAAACGTGGTGGAAAAATTTCCTTATGAAAGGTAATAGTTTGGCCCATTTTCGGTTATTTTGAAGATGAAGTAAAATAAGTCGTTTTTTCGATGCTTGATTCTTTTTTACTAACGTAAAGGAAAAAAGTCCGAAACAAACCGAAATAAGATGTTTTTATGAACATATTTAGTTGCAAGGAAGTACTTAATCTAATGGCCGCAGCCACTATCTTCCTGTCTTTACACTCAACTTTTATATATTTATTTATTTATATTTTTGATCTGTCAAGAGTAAGAGTGCCAAGTTAGAAGGCCTTTGAGGCGAGTTTGCTCTTTAAACAATGATACATAAATTAACTTTTTATTGTTATTATGTACAGTATATGGTAATGGTTGGACATTTACAGTGTATGGTAATGATGCAGTAAGCGATCGTGTGAGGCCGATTACCACTGAGTACGACCAAATCAAGGCTTTGATAAGAATTTGCTGGGATACTGAAAATATCGAAAGCCGCTGTTCATTAGCATTTAGTGAAACTTGGTTGCGTGAACCGTTACAATGTTTGGATACCAGACGGTTTGACCAAAAATATTAACGGATAGGGTCTCTATAAGCGATTCACTGTAAAAACGTAATGGCAATGAACCATTTTTTAAACTAGTGGTGATCGGCGATGAAAAGTGGATTATCTACAATATTAAGCCGATAAGATCATAGAACAAGCATGGTCAACCATCTTTAACTATACCAAAGGCACTCAAAATAGGTAATGCTGTGTATTTGGTGGGATTGGAAGGGAATCGTCTACTGCAAGTTGCTTCCACGCAACCAGACAATACATTCGGAAAAATACTACTCGCAATTGGAAGGTAGACATCGAATTATCCAATAGTTAGGGCGTCGTCTTTTAACGGGACAACGTCAAACCTCACGTTACTTTGCAAACTCGCCAAAAAATAGTGCAACTGGACTTGGATATCCTAGGCCACAGAACCGCCACACTCTTTGATTACCAATTATTCCGGTCCCTACAGAATTACCCCAAGGGAAATAACTTCACTTCTCTGGAAACCTGAAAAATCATCTGGAGCAGTTCTTTGTCTAGAACAGGACTGGTCAATCTACGGCCCGCGGTCCACATGCGGCCCGCGGAGCACTTATGTGCGACCCGCGGTCATATATGATGAATTAGAGTTTTTTAAATTACCATACAAATATATTTACAAAATAATAACAACATACATTTTGTTGTTGGTTCAATACATGTTTTCTCTTCATATCTAGTTGAAATATCGTTTTTTTTTTTCAGATTTACACTGATCGAACATTTTCTGTGTACTAGCCAAACAAATAACTTACAAAAAATAATAAGTAAGAATTTCGTTGTAAAGCCAGATATCGAAAAAAGTATTGGAACAACATTTGCAATTATCCGTATTTATGTGCGGCCCGTGGGGCAATTTGAGTTTGCCAGGCCTGGTCTAGAAATATGGTGTAAGATAGTGGAACAAAATGGTATATACGAGTATACTCGTATTTAAGAATAAAGTTATATTGAAATATAAAATATTGGCATTTGAACTCGATCTAAAAATACGAAATAACTTTCCAGATAATCAATAGAAAATAAATTGATGTCAAAGTTCGTGAATCTGTTGTAAAATGTGTTACACTGACCTCTCCTATCGAGGAATTGGTCTATTATCTCACAGCGATATGAAGTCATAATGTCTTGATATCAAAATTCAAGGTAACAATAAATTTTGCGAAATATTTATATTAATGATAGTTGTTACATATTATTTGACACTTTTATGCAAACACACGTGGTGGATTTATTTCTTATGAGTCTAAAATATTTCAGTGTCTAAGCTCCAAATTGGTAGTCTGACCTCAACACTGAATACTAAATTCTAAATATTTTCTACTGAAGAAATTAATATTTGAAATTAAATTTCGTACAAATTTGTCTTAATTTCCTTAAATAAGGAAGGTACGTGGTTTAATTACCTCATATTTGAGTTTGGAGCTTATGAACTGTAACTTTGAATATAAAAGTTTCGAAAAATTTAGGCTAGAAATTAGTATTTAGTGTTGAGGATGAACTATGCATTTGGCTCCTAACAAACAGTTATCCATCACCTGATAATTTATTGATTTTTATAAATTACGACTTCCGAAGCCTAGTTGCTAAAACGCGTCTTCCAATTTGAGGGTTGTGAGTTCGATTCCCGTCGCTGCCCAAATTAGAAAAAAAGGTTATAGTCTGGTTTACTCTTAAGGCTTGTTAAATACTTTTTTGGATGGTTGGATAAAATTGCGACGTGGCAAAGAGCTCACCAGGTTACATCGTATACATCGAAAGTGTAATACAATACAATGCAACACCAAATATTCTTAGTAACTTTAATTTTTCTACGGCATTTATTCTGATATCGTCACTTTTTTAATGTCTAGGCTTTGCATCCATACACCAAGGTGCTCAAGCTCTAGAAAATCATTGTACAATTTCATTTTGAAGATTGTTAGATAAATTTACTAGCATCTATAGTGCACCGTTGACAATTTTTCCTATGGCAACACGCTTATAAGCATATTTAAGATTTTTTTGTGTGAGCATTTCACCCACAATTGTATGATTTGTGACACCACTTTTAATAGTCAATGTAGTAAATTAAGTTAAAAGATTTTTTTGAAGATTTAAAGCTTTAGCTAATTAAACTTGAAAATGATTACAATGAATGTAAAACGAAGGAAGAAGGAATAAATCATTAATTGGACAAAATATTTTTTTCCCGTCGGAATTCTAAGACGGATTGGGCCAGGGTTTAAGGTGACAGTTTTCGCACCTTGATAACGGCCCTGGACTCAGACGACATTGATTGAATACGGTCAACAAAGTGAAATCGTTTAGCCATGTGTCTCAAATGAATTCCCTTGAAACTGATTGAAATTCAAGTGGATATTATAACTACGAAAAACATTATTTTTTCAAATAAATCAATATGCGAGACGTGACCAACTGGCAGTTCTTGAATTAAAAAACAAAGAAATAAATAATAATAAATATATATATATATACATATGCCATATTCTTGTTAGGGCAGGCAGAAGAGACAGAGCGTCATACTTTCCTATCTTGATACACACACATTCTTAACCTCTTCTACATACATATACCTTCTCATACAACTTCTACGATTTCTCAGACTTTCTTCTTTTCCTTCTTTCAGAATATCATTCACTTGATGACGAGTTCTGTTATCTGGGTAATATATGTTATGAACGTGTAATGGGTGAGCTGAAAGGGATATTGAAAGAAGCGTAGTGACAGGGGGCAAGGTAAACGGAGTGCTTAATATAAAGGGTCTTTCAAATTGAGCGGTTTTATAATTCCATTTTTTTTATTCTTGAATAAAACACACAATTTGCTTTGATTTCAAAAATCTTTTTATTGGTCATTGAAGTATAATGTATGACATTTAAACACAAAAAAACAATATCCGCCAAATGTTCACCTCTTGCTGCTCCATAGATGTCCACACTTTTGTCCAAATTTTCGATGACATTTTGGCATAATTGCGGTTCTAACTTACCAATAACACGAATAATTTCGCCCTTCAGCTCAGGAATTGATTGGGGGTTATTCTTATAGACCTGGTTTTTCACGTAACCCCAGAGAAACTAGTCCAACAGTGTCAGATCACATGATCTTGGTGGGCAATTAACATCACCGTTTACGGAGATTACAATACATAAAATATTTTTTTAATTTGAACGCGTTATATTGTATACGGCTCCATTTTTATAAATGGCATACCTTACACTTCTCAAATGTCACAAGGCCCAGGTAAGTACGCGACGCCACCTGTGTTTTATTCAAGAATAAAAAAAAACGGTCAAATTGAAAGACCCTTTAGTATACAACAACTGCACAATATCAAAAATCGTATAAATAACAATACATAATAATATGTAGGTACTTATGGAAGTGAAACTTAGGCTTGCCACGCTGCGAAACACTAATCCTGATATATTGAGGGGTACCATACAAAAAAAATCGAGAGAATCTTCATTTAGCGTACATCAGTACATATTCGGACCGATTAAATACTTTGATCTAGTGCTGTCTAGGGATAGTTTTGTCAAATTGGAAGTTTTCTACGAAAGTTCTAGTAATTTGCTGGGCAGCTTGTATAGGTGTGTCACCGTCGGAGGACTCCCTTTGGACGCTCATAAAAACAAAGATTTTTCTAGTGTGGATCGCGCCGGTTGAGGAATTATTTTCTCACCAAAATAAAATTGTCTTCCACCAGGAAGTTTTGAATACCGATGGTTGCAATAATAAATAAAAAGTTTTCCTACTGGTCAAAAGCGTCACTTTGGGGTTATGGTTACATCTACGCGTGTGGTTGTATTGTATTCAAAATACAGAAACTCTTATATTGCAATTAGTAGTATTAATTAACCTGTCATTTGCTCTTCCCCTGTGTCACGGGCTATCCCTTTTGAATAAGGCCTCGGATATTGACATCTTCAACGATTCCGAAAAAGGTTTTTAAATATTTTGAGTTTTCTTAGGAATGGGAGTTAGTTGATTCGACTTAACTAATATTTCTTATTTACTATTTTTATTTTCTAGCTACTGTATAATATAATTTCCCTTAAAATTTGTATTTAATAAGGTTTTAACTGTGTATGTATAACTGCGTTATAGTTTAACTGTGTATGTATAACTGCGTTATAGTTTAACTGTGTATGTATAACTGCGTTATAGTTTAACTGTGTATGTATAACTGCGTTATAGTTTAACTGTGTATGTATAACTGCGTTATAGTTTAACTGTGTATGTATAACTGCGTTATAGTTTAACTGTGTATGTATAACTGCGTTATAGTTTAACTGTGTATGTATAACTGCGTTATAGTTTAACTGTGTATGTATAACTGCGTTATAGTTTAACTGTGTATGTATAACTGCGTTATAGTTTAACTGTGTATGTATAACTGCGTTATAGATTTTTATTTTAAAAATATGTAAATGATACAAACATACCATTACACCGTTTGCTTCGTTGGCGTAGGCAGAGAAGACAGAGCGACTTCAAACTTTCCAGTCACTTGAGACAACCCAACCAGAATAAAGATAATTACAGTAACCGGTGGTAAGTAATACACATCGGGCTTAAGAAAGAGACTGTCGGCCATAATCGGCTAACTTCGGCTTTCTAGAGCGTCGTCTCTGTCGCACGATGCGCTAACAGTCTCGCGACGGAACACGTGTATGAATGACAGAGACAACGCTCTATAAAGCCGAAGTTAGCCAATTATGGCCTCTTTCTTAAGCCCGATGTGTATTACTTACCGCCGGATACTGTACATGCATATCATCACGCCGCCCTTGCGGGGTAGATAAAGATAACAAATATCCTACATTTTCTGTCCAAAAACACAGCTTTCGCGTCCTCCACATTCGTACATTTACTTACGCACGATCTTCTATTGGTCATATTTATCCCTTAACCTTACATAATCTGATCCACTTGATCCAGCCACGGTATACCTCATCCTCGCACACTTTGCACTTCTAACATATATATTCATTCTTTCGTCATTCATTTCATCCACACAATAATAGTTTATTCGATTAAAATAGAGTATAACTAAAAGTAAAATTTATGTTGCGCCGTTTGGAACGCAGACTATTCTTAAGGGCGCTCTAACACAGGAATCGAATGCACTATGATTAGCAGTTAAAAAATTTAATATTACAAAATAAATATACACCAAATAAGTTGAGTGAAAGAACAGGAAGGTGGTGGCTGTAATCTTCACATTATAAATTTTCTTGCAACTGCACATGTTTAGAAAAACATATTTGGTAAGTAAACCGCAAAAAACTTAGTAAGGTTGACTACAGAGAAACTTTTGTAGATCCTCTAGCATGTGATCGTAACGCAACGCGGTTTTAGGTAGACTGTAGTGTTCATATGTATCATCATAAATATTTATAACAACCCTAAAAAAATATTGTCTTCAAGTGCTTCCTAAAACAGTTCCTAGTACACTTTCTAATACACGCCATTTATATATCTAATACTTAGAGATAGACCAATACATGCCACAGGAATAGCAATAGCAAAAGCCCTGTCTCATGTCCAAAACATATTAAAGCTCCTCTCTTCATCTTATGTAAAACATCCCAACAAAATAAGGCTTTTTAAAAAAAAAGTTATCAACCACTGTCTAAACTAACATGCTACCTTAACTTAATATGAACCTAACCCAGCTTAACTTACTTTTATATATTGACATTTCCTACTAAAACACGGAAATCAATAATCGTACATCATTATTCAACTATTTTACTCCTTCCTTTGTTGGTTAGTACTTTATGGGGGGGTGGGGGGGGAGGGGGGGGGTTCAAACACATTTGAAAGTTAACATTTGTATCCCGATCCCGTGTTTTAACGTGATCAACTACATTTGCGTTGAATCCCGGTTCCGTGTTATGCCATGTTTATACGAGCTTAGTGCTTGTCATTAAAGCTTCTCACTCGCACTTGTATCCACGTGTAACCAAGCATATTAGTACAAAGCATTAGTAAATCCGGCAAGTGCAAGTGAATAGGAGGCCGACTTATTTATTAAGCGACAAGCACCTACCCCCACCACAATTCAACTAAGCACTTGTCGCTTGCAGAGTCGTCTAAACAGCCGCGGCAAATGTTTAGTGACAAATTGAAATGGCAAGTGAGCGCACGTGTTCGTCCTTTTTTTGGTATTTGAACACATTTCTCAAAACAAGGCGGCAGCGGCGGTTGTCCATTCCAGACGGATGTCGTGCTACTAATACCTCTTCCTAACACCAACGTGTAAACGATTTCTCCTCACTTGTCACTAAGCAGCTTAGTACAAACGATAAGTACTTATAATAAGTACTAAGCTCGTGTAAACATGGCATTATAACATAAACGACACATCTTCCAAAAAAGTTACATATTTCTGACATCTAGCAAATACTTTTGTAAACAATTCAAATGATAGTCTCCTGGTTTCTAACATGAAAAAACCCCTAGATAATGAAAATATGCATGAATTGATTTATAATGAAGATTCTGACGTCGCGCCATCATTGTGCAGTGAATTGTCAGATCTTGAAAATTTTGACATACGAATCTATAGTAGATACCAACTATAGTCTCCGGATTCAAATATAATAAGGAATTCGCTCGGTCCTTCAAACAGGTAAACTTGCAAGGTACGAGTATGTGCTAAGCAAGAGAAAATAAGTGGGACCCAGTAAATGTGTAAGGAGCGTGAAGTAACTCTCCACAAATAACAATTTTGGCAGAATTACCATAATTTAAATTATCAAAGTATTTTAAACAAATACACAAAGTTTTATTGCAATATTCCTAATATTTACTTAGACGTAGCCATTTTAGTAAACCCTCCACAAAAAATCAGAGTTCGTCAAAAACAAGCCGAGCACTGGGAAAGGTTTTCTTGATTTTGATCAAGAATTAAAGTGTTAATATGCAAATAAAGTTTGTTGTGGTCCATTTTTAAACTTCGTACAATACTCTAATCCTTTGAGATGTGGGTTTTTAAAAAAAAATCTACTTTGCACGGATTTCTCCTGTTACACAAAGATGGTCTGCTTCTAGAGTTAGCTTATTCGTTAAGAAGAATATCAACCAGGATTCTTCTCATACTGCTAGGCGGTACCGAGAGTATATCCACAGTGTCATTCAGTTGGTTCAATTTCTCTATACCACGCGTGATTGAGTGTTCAGCCATTATATTCGTTCTGTAAGTTGGTATATACACGTCAGGCAGTCAGAATTGTGTTGACCGGAAGAATAACAAATGTCACCATACTACAGGAGTTAAATGTGGCAGTGTTCAATATGCTTTCAGATAACCTGGAGAAATTGATGGTCATAGAAAGTGTCCCAGGAAGAAGAGGCAGATATAGAGCTCTACTAAGATGAAATATCAGGTGAAGGAATTGACTGGCTGAAGTAAGTACTCTGCCATGCAAACGGCAAGTGACCGAAAGGAATGGAGATGTGTTGTCGCTATATGTACTATAGACCTTAAACCTCATTAATAAGGAACTACAGGGATGATGACGCTAACAGGATTAATGCCGCCAAAGAAAACTTAACAGGTTTATTTGAAATATCGATAGCGAAATCAAATTCAAACAGTGTAATCAATCAATGATGTTTGAATGTGAGAAATCGTTAACATGTGTTGTCGATATTGTATGAGAGTACTGTTTCGCTGCCCCTATATATCTCGCCGATTATATCTCTTCTCCGATCATGAACTACGCTCGAGAAGAGATTATCTCTTGGCATTTCTAGTTCATCGCTCTTCCTGCATCGCATCGTCCTTTACTGTCCATCTCATTAGACTCTATAGCCAGCTATCAGCGGCTATAAGACTTATACTTTCATTGACTTGCTTCAAAAAGCGACTTAAAAATTATATTCAAAAAGCGACTTAAAAATATCTCTTCAATAACATTCCTCTTCCCCTGGTCACCAAGTAATTGGAGAAAAGGGGAATAATGTTGATTTTCTTTTCATTTCTTTAAATTAAAAATTTAGTTCTAACGTTAAAAAAGTCTTCAAAGAAAAATCTGGTGTTGTACTCTCTCTGCCTAACCTAACATGGAAACGGCGTGATGGTACGAGTATATATGTATGTAGGCAACGAAGATCACTGCATCCTATCATTCGTATCAATCAAGGTCTTGCCGAAAGCATGTAGCCCCGATCTATGGACAAACTAATATGTATGTTAAATATTATACTTTATTGTATTATATTACGCTTTCGTTGTATACAGTACAACCTGGGGGTCTTATTGCCACGTGGAAATATCTTCCAACAAACCAGAAAGTTGTTAAACAGGCTTTAAGTGAAAACCAGACTGGAATCCTTTTTTTTTAATGCTGGGTTCTAGCGGGATTTGAACCCGCAATCTCGTAGTCGGGCTGGAAGACAGACGTCTTACCAACTAGGCCACGGAGGGCATACTTTACTCGTTAGCTGTATTGTACTGTTATATTATAAAATAATTAAAAATACTTGGACGTGAAAAATGAATCAATGGAGTTAAAGAAATTTAATAGAAGTGAACAGAGAAAAATAAATGGCGGGATTATGTATGAAAAAATAAGAAATGTATATTTATGAATAAATGCTGAGAAAAAGAGAACATTGAGGACATTCGGATATATTATATGAATGGGTGAAGAAAGACAAATTGACATTGCAAGCTTAAATGGTAGTCGTGGTAGATAACACAAAATGTTTCCATTCATGTCGGTCCGCAGCCCGACTCTCTACGTCAAGCTAAATTCATAACACCGGGGGATGATCTAAAATTGGCGAATAATTCCTCAAGTCCTTAGTTAGCGATAAAACAGTTCAACTCTTGGCCACCTACCACGAGACGTTCTTATTATGTAACTCAACCATTTTCAACTCCTCACTAGTGTATGACGATTGTTATTATTATTTTGAAGAAATAAACCATAAATCAACAATTCTTATCGAGAAGAGATAATGTTATCAAAAAAAATTTTTTTTTAAAAACATCAAGTTTTAATACATAAACATTTTTTTATGTTCTCAGAACAGTCACTCTGTAAAAAAAGGGGCTTTCCTTTAATTTGTGTAATTTAAAAACTACATTTATATTACGAATTTTGTTTTCTTATTACGAATTCTGTTTTGTTTTACATATAATGCATACATTACACCGTTTTCCTTTTTGTGGTGCGTAGAAAGAAAATATAAAGACACCTTTCTATAAAAAATATATATTTTGTCTCGTTTTTATAAACGATCCCCAAGGACAGTTAGACGCCTATCTTCCAGCCCGGAGTTGCGTAGTCGAATCGCGTTGATATCCATTTTTTTTAAAGTCAGGCTTTCACTAAGGTCTCTTTAACATGTTTTTGATTGATTGTAACATATCGTCAGATGAGGTGCATGACCTCGTGGTAACGCACTGGACTTCCGTGCGGAAGGTCACTAGTTCGAACCCCGCACTATGCTATTCCACTCGAATAAGAAAGGTATTTTTTTCCGTCTAGTATTCGGGGGTATAAGGATACTTATGATTTCGGTAATATCTATTGTTTCAAAAAGAGAAAAAAAAGCCATCGGATCCAGTAAAACGGTGCGGATGGTGAGTTTGCTGGTGTGCAACGTCTCACTCATTAAAAACTCTATTACACAGCTTTGATTTCCAACTGAATTGACGTTGGAAGTGCGAAGGCATCCTCGACTATGAAGCCCTGTTAAGGCGAATGAGGAGGAGGAACAGCCCGCTAGATTCCCTGTACATATGTTATGTATAAGGAATTTGTAATACATAATGTAATGTAATGTAATGTAGTCATACGTACTCTTCAATTTTTATTCTCCTCATCTTTCCCTTTGTTAATTTGTTTCCATATATCTCCTTCCCTTCTTTCTTAGGACTACCTTTATTATTTATATTTGTTTTGTAAGTCTTCCACAACCCATTCTCTTAATATGTTCAAACCATCTCAAAATACATTTTTTAACACTTGTATCCCGATTCCGTATTTAACGTGGTAAACTAGATTTGCGTTGAGTTCCGGTCCTTTGTTTTCACGCAGTCGATACATCTTCCAAAAACGGACATATTACTGATATCTAATAAATACTTTTGTAAACAATTCAATCATTAAACCATAGTCTTCTGATTTCTACATGAACAATACCCTAGGCAATGGAAATATACCTGAATTCTGACATCGCGTCATAAATGTGCAGAGAAGTGTCAGATCTTGAGGACTTTGCCATATTAATTTAGCGATCTACTACAGTCTCCGGGTTCATATAGAATAAGGAATTTGCAAGATCCTCTAAACATATTGTCAAGCATCATGTATAAACACGTGTTGCTATGTACTCGTATTTAATCGACTGACAAAAAAGAAAAACCCTGCAGAACTTGCAAGGTATGTGCTAAACACAAGAAAAGAGAGACCCGGTACATGTGTAAGGAGTGTGATGTAACTCTCCAGAAAGAAGAATGTTCGTAGAATTACCAAACTAAACTATTAAAATATTTCAAACCAATATACAAATTCTCATTACAATATTCCTTATATTTATTTAGAAATAGTAATTTTAGTAAACCCTTGACAAAAATCAGAATTCCTCAAAAACAAGCCGGGCACTGGAAAAGGTTCTTCGATTTCGGTCGGGCCTTTATTTGACTTCTAACACTCAACTCGAAAAAGAGTTACCAGTTATTTGTACACATTGTTTTATTTCAGTTTGTTTAATGATAAAAAATGTCACTTAATTTCTATCGGGCTTTTCCGTTCTTTTGAAAAAAACTTAATAATCGTGCAATATTCAATTTGCAAAGCGCAAAAATATATATATTTTAGGTGAAAATGAGTTGAGTATTTTTACGTACATACATATTATCAAGTCACTTTCCTGTTCGGGTAGGCAGAGGAAAGAGTGCCAAACCATCTTATCGCAAGATACTTCCTTACATATTCTTATATAATTCCTGTTTTTCTTACTATTTACTTATCCATCTTTCAAAATTTCATTCACTTGGTCCAACCACGTGTTTCTCGGTCGTTCTCCCACGACACATGTTTATTCCTGTATTACAAGTTTGTTCGTCAGTCTTTCGTCACTCATCTGTTTAATATGTCCAAAATGCACTTTATACCCCTACTTAACACTCCCGTTTTTAGCAAATTTTCATACTTAATAATTACATTTCTTATTTTATCAAACATTGACACATCACATATATTCTATATGTGCGCATTTACTCGGCTTCTTTCATTAATTTCCCATGTCCACGTTTCACTCTTATACATCAATGTTGACACTAACACTGTTGTAAATCATCATTTTAGCAGATTTTGATATTACTTGGCTTTTCCCACTGTTACCCACTTTTCTCCCACTTTTCTTTTGTTTCCCACTTTTCTCACTGTTAAATATATTCAAACCACTTCGACGTCCTCCTTTAAATCCTACATAAGAAATTAGTTTTTAGCTCAAAATCATTCTTAATAATTATAATTATTATTCTGTCATACATATTATTCTCAGTGCACGCATTTACTCGACTCTAATCCATTTTCTAAGTCCACATTTCACTCCCATTCAGCAATGCTGGTACTAATGCACTGTATGAGTATTTTTTAAATCAGCTAAAACGAGTTTCAATCAACAATAAAAATATCTTAGTTAACATTAGTTATCTATATTAATAAAATGGTCAATATGACACTTGAATGATTCCAATTTGACAATTAATCAATAAAATCTTATTATACTATAGAAATATATAACTGACATCAAAGGTTATGTATGATGCATGTAAACATACGAGTATACGAGTATAACAGTTGATTATATTTATAAAAAAATATATTAAAAACGTTCTCCTGAGAAAGATAGTTTAACATAAATGAGTTATAACAGTTTGCACTTTGCTCCACGATATATTGCACACAATAAATTAAATCAGGTTCCCTTTTGAAATCATTCATTAATGCAGGAATATTAAGAATTAGTATATTCATTATTTATTTCATTTTATATTTGATACAGGTTTGATTATAACAAATTAAGAATTTATATAGCGCCAGATCAGTTCGTGAATACGGCGCCGAAAATAATGTTAATTCGCGATAGTTTAAATAATGATCAGGTATATTTCATTTACATATTTATTAATTAAACACTTTTATTACAAATACAATCTAACGGGCTTATTGCCAAGCGGAAATCGCTTCCAACTAAAAAGATAAGAGTAAATGAAGCAAGTTACGTGGTCGCATAAATCATTCAAATGACTATCCATCCCCACGAAATCCATAAACACATACGTGAGTATATGCCCACGAGCCCCACAAAGACGGACAATCACTCGAACATTATTTTTCATATAAAGTGAGATATCATCAATCAAAAGGAAAGGAGGGGATGGTGGAGAGGAAAGGAAAAGGAAAATCAGGAATGAAACACGTTATTTTACTGACTAGAAATTAAGAGTTTTTTCAGTCGCTTCTTAAAGCAAGCCAAGGACAGAGCGAGTCTTATATTGGTTTCACACTTTATTGTAAAAAAAAACAAATTAGCGGACGTATTGCCAGGTGGCAATATCTTCTAACTAATCAGATAAGATAAAATAAGGAAAATTACACGGTCGCAATTAATATTCAAATACTTAATACATGAACAAAATTTATGAACTCTATACATAACAAAAACAAAAGTGAGATATCATCACCAAGAGGAAAAGTAAGGGATATTCAGTTCGATCCCACCACCACCTACGCTGTTATGAGGGACTAAATAAGTCCCCATCCAGTGCGATCTACACCACGTAGTGACGAAGAAGGGAATGCCCAAAGGGACTACTTCTCTACTGGTGACACACTAGAGTGTGAAAAGAATAGTAGTGACGGATGACTTAAGGTTCATCATCACAGAAGAAGGAAAATGACTCGCAGCGTAATAAATATACTTATTAAGTGGCTTCACGGCTGTAGTTCAAACAGCCCAGCAAGTTGCTAGTACTTTCACAGAAAATTTCAAATGCGACAAAACCATCCTTTGACGCTATTAGATGGTAGAA
This sequence comes from Odontocerum albicorne, assembly GCA_949825065.1. Taxonomy (NCBI): domain Eukaryota; kingdom Metazoa; phylum Arthropoda; class Insecta; order Trichoptera; family Odontoceridae; genus Odontocerum; species Odontocerum albicorne. The sequence goes on from OX463858.1 coordinate 13,994,010, forward strand.
TCGGTCCGAAGATGAACTGATGTAAGGGCTGAGTGGAGATCAATTATAATCGCAATACCATGGAATGTGATATGAGAATTGACCCAGATTGCAGCTCAAAAGTTCGCCATTAAAAGGAAGGGATGTTGGAGAGGAAAGAAAATCAGGAAAGAAACGCGTTATATTACTGACTTGAAATTAAGAGTTTTTTTAAGGAACTTTTTAAAAAGTACCAAAGACGGAGGGAATCTAATATTTGTTTGTGACTGGTTCCAGAGTCTCACTGCATAGATAGTTAAGGACGACGTAAAAAAAGAAAAGTGTTGAACTTGGAAAGCCTATAAACCATCTCTGTTTGAGCGTAGTGCGAGTCGATGATCGGAAAGATGCTGAATATTCTGGATTAGATAAGAAGGGGGGTGGCGGTGTTTTTAAGGGTATTATACAATAGTGACAGTACCTATATGAATTTTGCGCCCATTCCTCAGGTTCAACCAGGTATTTTACATTAAACAAAAGTTTGTCAATCAATCTACAGGGAGTTCACTAAATTCTTGTCAGTAATTTGTAACATGTTTTTCCAGAAAGCAGTTATGTATTTCTCGGATATACGAGTACATACTCGTATATCGTTAGGAAAAAAAATTATAAAGTTAAAGTCGTAACCTTTGATAACCCATATTTGTAACTGCATGATTTTTCAATGTTGCCAGGCAGAACAAAATGAAGTATGTAAATTAAGAAATTAATAATTTCAGAGCATGCGCTAATGTTTTAATTGTAAAACAAGAGAAGTGTTTTAGCCTTTGTTGTGATTTTACTATATAAAAATCAGTTTATACTTCTCACCGCCAGTC